>JAOPSE010000028.1:36061122-36364946 GCA_029449295.1 Zea luxurians
CGTCATCGTCAGGCGTCTCCGGCGACGGCTCCAACGGGAGCCCATCCCTTGCCTGCCTTCGACGATGCTTCTCCAAGGCATCCCGAGCTCGCATCCTCTCGCGAGCTGGGCCTTTTCCGCGTCCTTCTTCTCCTTCTCCGTGGCAAGCCTCCGCGCGGCTCGATCCGCCGCGTCCTCGGGACCGGCGGCCGGGCGGGTTTATAAATCCTCAACCCCTAGGGACGAACAAAAATCCCAACAGTAAGAACCAAAGGCGCAGAAAAACTCAGCACAAAACAGGAGAAGGACCAGGCGCTTACCAGGGACACATACCCACGGTGGGGGCGCATCGCGGGCTGGCTAAGGGCGCTAGCATCCAGCCTCCCTACCATACCTACTACCCGCTTGAGAAGGTCGTCGGCGGAGAGGGAGGCCGAGGACATCTGCGAGCCCTCCAAATCGATCCCTGGCTTCATCTCCACAAGACGCAACCACCGCTCTGCCAAAGGGAGCACCCTCCGACGATGGATAGCGGCGACGACCCCCGCAGCGGTAAGGCCCTCATCTCGTAACTTCTGCAAGGCCTGCAGAATAGGTTGGAGCTTCTCCTGGTTCTCGCGCGTGCCCCCCATCGCCAGTTATTGCCGGCGGCGGTCACCACTCGTTGAGAAAACGGTGGAAGCATCCCGCCGTCGTTCGGAGATAAAACCACCGGTTCTGCCACCCCTTGTTCGAAGACACAAGGGAGGCAGGGATGTATTGCTGCGCAGCCCCAGCCTCAGCTGGAGGTGCAGCCACCGGCTCGCACCGCCATACGGACCTTCTTCGCCTCCGTCATCGTGGCGAAGAACTCCGCGGAGAAGAGATGGGTCCATAGGTCCCAGTGAGGGTCAATCCCCAAAAAACCTCGCAAACCGCCGCGAAGATGGCCGCTTGCGCGATAGAGTTGGGGTTGAAGTTATGCAGCTCCACCCCGTAGTGGTGCTGGAGCGCTCGCATGAAGCGACTCGCTGGCACTCCAAATCCCCGCTCATGGAAGGGGATGAAAACTGACCACATACCCCGGCGACGGAGTCGGGTCGACCTCGCTCGCGAGGGCCATCCACTCCGGCTGCGGCCCACCGGAGAGAGGATGGAGCAAACCATTGGCTACAAGGGCCTCCACATCCTCCACAGCAACGGTGGAGAAAGGCCACGGGTCGCGCGGCGGAACGACGGTCACCTTGTCAGCCATCGACGAACGGAGGTGGTGGAAGCGGAGGGGATGAGGTGCGCGGTTTTTTCTTCTCTGGCTATTCTCTAGGTTGTGGAAACCAAAGCAGAAGGCAAGCGCAAATGGCAGGGTAAAGAAACCACCGCCGGCCCCTCTTCCGGGTATATAAAGGCCTGGGCGAAATCCACCCAAAACTTCACCCGAACCCGTCGCGAAATTCAAACTCGAAGGTGAAACGGTTTTTCTGTTCCTCGAACGACTCGCGCACACGCAACAGACGCCCCGCGAATCGCCCGTCCCATCGCATTAATTCTTGGCAGGGCAAGCGACACCTCCGGCAGGCGAAGCGGGCGCCGTTTCACCTCCGTCATAATTGACCGCGTCAAAAAAGGTGCGCCAAATTATTTAAATTCATATCCTTTTCCTTTTCCTCTCTCTCTCTCTTGCCACAGGGACCGGGAAAGGGGATATTTCGAAAAGGATCCTTCTCAGCGAAGGAAACGGGCCCCGAGCCCTCCTACTGATCAGGGGTTCGAAGGTTGCGCCCTCTAGGGTTCGGCAACTGCCCCAGAGCACTTGGGCTCCGAGCCCTTTACTGATCAGGGGTTCGAAGGCTGGCCCCTCGGAAGGGTTCAATAGCTGCCCCAGAACACGCAGAGTCAGGGATGACCCTGGGTACATCCGTTACATGGCCGAGGCTCGAGCTACGCTCCCGAGGTACCCTAGGACATTTCCGAGACTAGTAGGAACAATTTGTAATGGAATCCCACCGGAGGGGCACCGAGCCCTCGGACCCCTATCGAATGGGTCCGGGTCCAGCAAATCACCTGCAGGTACTTTTGGAGCGCACCTCTGGGCCACTAGCCGACCCTTATCGAACGGGGCTCGGGCGTCCACTCGGATCACCTGCTAGCAACTCACTGGAAACACCATGTTTCGGTGCCCTCCGAGGGTAACATGGCGCTTTCCCCCTTCCTCCTTGCGGAGAGGCGACGAAGGGGCGTACAATAAAAGTCGAGACGGTCCTTGATCGTCCTCTCGCTCCGTCCAGAGGCTCGGGGGCTACTCTCGCGCCAGGCTACGACCAAACTGTTGACCACATCAACAAACTAGCTTAAAAACTCGGAGCCTGACCGTGCACTCGGGCTGCGGCCAGGCCGCATGAGGGAACAACAAGGCTGACCGAGGCATCACAAAAAGGATTAGACCTCAGAGGAGTCAAACCACTCCTCCGAGGCCTCGGGGGCTACACCCGGCGGGTGCGCTCGCGCGCACTTGTCGAACAAAACATAACCGAGAAAGGCTGGTCCCCTTGCCAGAAATCCGGCAGAACCTCCAAGCGAGTACCTACACTCCCTTGAAGGCTCGGGGGCTACTGTCGGGTACTGTAATTAGGGTACCCCCAATGCTCCTTAACCCGACTAGAAAACATCTTTAGAACAAACCATACACGGCTGATGAAGCGCGGTTCAAGTCAAGGCCTCGTCTACCAAGGGACGCGACCTCATCCGAGCACAGCCTCGGCAAGTACAGTAGTCCCGGACGAATTCACACCTCGCCCGAGGGTCCCCTCAGTTAGTAGACACACCCCCGTCTCACCCAAGACTAAGCTCGGGCGAACTTTGTCGTGCAGCGACCTCAGCCGAATCGCCTTACCAACCGACCGTATCGCATGCGCATTCAATGCGGGGATCGCCCTGACAACTTATCCTGACACGCGTGCCTCAGTCGGCAAGGTCGAAGTGACCGCAGTCACTTCGCCCCTTTATTGACCATTCTAACAGGAAAACAGCACTGTTCACCCCACTCCGGCAACTGTGACAGCCACCAGGGAAAGACTAACAACAGCAAGTCACGACCTCCCCTGAGTCCAGCCTCGGGCGCAACAGGGAGCTCTGCCTCGCCCGACCCTAGGCCTCAGCCTCAACCTCGGCCTCGGGAGAAGGTCTCTGCCTCGCCCGACCCTGGGCCTCGGCCTCAGCCTCGGCCTCGGGAGGAGTCACAACCTCGCCCGACCTCAGCCTCGGCCTCAGGAGAAGTCTCCGCCTTGCCCGACCTCGGCCTCGGACCGACTATGCTACAGGGGATACATCATTACCCTACCCCTAGCTAGCTGCCTCAGGCTGTGAAGGAACAAGACCGGTGTCCCATCTGGGTTACTCCGGTAACAGGTAATGATGGTTCCCCGCGTGCGCCCATGACGTCGGTTGCTCTCAACCCCTACGGAAGCAAGGAAACGTCAGCAGGATCCATGCCGCACCGCCAGCTATGCTTCTACAGAACTCAAGGCACTTCTCCGACAGCCACGTTAGTACATGTACAGGGCTCAGGGCAATCCTCCACCAGCCACATTAGCTCATAGCTACACCCCCATTGTACAGCTGGGCATCTCCTTGTATCTATAAAAGGGGATGTCCAGGGCCTTCCAAGGGGGGGACGTACGAAGGCACGGGGAGACGGAACGTATGAACACGCGACGTACGAACGGGCGAAGGCAGGCGAGCAGAGGCAGGTAGAGTAGGAGAGACGCGGTAGAGGCAGACTCAGGCACCTCACCCCAGGACCAGATCCTCTCTCTCACTCTCTCTCTCTCGCTCTCGCTCTCCCTCGCGACGCTTGTAACCCCTACTGCAAGCACCCCCCGATGCAAGATAATATAAGCCTCATCCCTTCACTTGTGTTCCATCTTGCATCAACCCATCTGGACAGGGGCACGTGGCACTAAAATTCACTAGTCGGTCCGGTTGAGGGTCCCTGGGTCCGAAACACTAACACCCCTGGTGTTACTATTACTAAAATTTGAGCATAACATCATAAGCATGGGCATTTCATATGTTTGACACACCTAGAGTGCATTCACTAGGCAAAAATTTCAAACAAGTTGTATTGTTATGGCATTTTGTGAATCAAACCCTAGAGTAGGGAGCTCAACCTAGAATGGGTGTAATAGAGCAAACAAGGCTTAAACAAGTGAAAACTTCAAAGCTTCTTAGAAATAATCATAAAGTATCACCATAGATGAACTCAAGTGGGATCCAAACCCTAAGAGTGCAAGAAACCCTAATTGGAACCCTAGCAAACCCTAAAACCTAAACCCTTGGGGGCTAAGTGCAAAATCAGTGCACTTTTGGGCTAAAGTGCAAAAACTATGATAATAAGGTGTCTTAAGTCATAAGGTTCAAAATTATGGAGATTTGCAAGTTAAACCTTGAGTTTTGGACTAATTTGCAAAAGAGCCACACTTAAACCCTTTTGGCTAAGTCTGAAATCTGTGTAATTAGCTCAACTTTGGAGCTCTATATCTGCCAAATTATAAGGTTTTTGCCCTAGGTCACCACATCAATTTTGTAGATCTATCAAAGGTGAGCAACTCTGCTTAAGGGGTTAAACATTGTTGTTATGAAAAATTTAGATATAAATGCATCAAAAGTTAGGCTTTTAGGCTGTTGAAGTCTGAATTTGGACTGCCAGTGGATTCAAGCAAACTTTGAGTTCGATTCTAAGCATGATTCAATAAGAATTTGTCTTGGAATACTATAAAAAAGATCAAGATGGTATGTTGGACTACAACTTTGCTGCAGAGCCTTGGATAGGTTGCCAAGTGAAATTGGGAGAAAAGTTAGCTTCAAATCGCCCTGTCAGGTCGACTGAAGAAAAATGCCATTGTACAGTGATCTGAATAAGATCAGATCAACAGCTCAGCCCTCGCCATCGACGAGCCGCGCGCGATTCGTTCCGTCGCCGTCTTGATTCATGCTCGGATTGTTTGGATAGCGTTCAGGGTCAAGTAAATATCACCGCCGTGGATAAGCTCCGGCCAGTAAACTATTCCGGCCATCGTATCGAGCTCGCCACGGTGGAATCGGATGAGCTCGCCGGTGACCGCCGTCTCACGGCCTTGCGCCACGTATCTGGACACATCTGTCGCGTCGCCGTGACTCGCTATAACCGTCTGATTATCGCTGGTGAGAGCTGCCACGGTTGATGCCATGAATTCTTTGCGCCAGTGAACTCCCACTTCTCCAACCGCCAGCACATTTTGCTCAAATTGATCACCACCGCTCAAGCACGCTATAAATTGACAGCATGGTCTGTTGCGTAGGATCATCACCAAGCTTGAGCACCTGCTATTGCTGCCGATTAGCCACCACAACTCTCCAATTTCTCATTTCCCCCAATTCTATTTCCGCCACTGCAGGAACACCCTCACCGTGGACAACTTATCCCAGGTTCGTTCATGTGCTCTGGTCGATTGTTCTGGCATCCCTAAGATCTCCTCAAGCTCCTCGACCCCTCTGATTGAACTATACCCCCTTGGATCACCGGTGAAGAATTAGAATCTCAGGGGTTTTTCTGCGAATGTCAGCGAGACAGTGAATAGTGGCTGTGGGTTCTTAACGGATATTCAAAGCAGCGAGGGCCTCTGTGCAAGTCTGCCAGCGCGCACGAGCATGTCCCTGTTCCCTGTGGAGATTGGGCCGTCGGGCTGGTTTCGGCCCAAGACTATTCATTCCTTCTCTTTTTCTTTTTCTACCAGAGTTAAAACAATTCTAGAAAATTGTAGAAAAATGGTAAAAATGCCAAACCAATTTTTCTAGATTCCTAATTTTCTATAGAATTTAATAAAATAGTTTTAGGATTTTTAATCCAAAAGGGAAATTATAGAGTATTTAAAACAGTATAAAACCTTATCTCTGGATTTTTAGAAAATATATAATGATTCCAAAAATCTCCAAACATTTTGGATGACCCTTATATATTATTTAGAAACCTTATGTAAAGATTGGTATGATTTGGGCCATGTTTGATACTTAGAACCCAAAACCCTACCCCTGCCCTATGAACTTCACTGTTGACTTCGGAAACCCTAAGTTCTCGGAGATCCGTGAAGGAAAATTGTATTCAAGACTTTAGATAATAAACTCTTATTATCTTTGCACTCTCATGAGCATTACATAAGCATTCATTATTATGTATGGTTATATTTAGAAAACGAAGAAGAGGTAGAAGAAGAGAAGGCTCCACCACCACCACCACCTGAGGAACATCAGGCATGCAGCTATTTCTATTTTGACATCTGTGGAACTGAGCCTTACTCACCAGTAAAACAAGGCAAGCCCCGGTGCATTTGCCACATCCTTGTTACTTTTTAAACTCTTTCTCACTTACTTGATGCATTAGGTGATAGGAGTTGTGTGCTAAACTATTGTTGCATCTCCTTCCTTGGATTACTTCCTAATCCCTGTTTTACAAAAGTTTTATTATGCTTAGTTTTGCTTTAGATAAACAAAATGTTTTGTTTTCTCAAAGATGATGTTGCAAAATGGGTGGGCTATTTTCGAAAATAAAACTTGATGGTGGATCCATCATGGCCATGATGGGTTCAACATCGGAAAAGATGTACCTCTGCTAGGTACCAAACTTTGGGGTTTGAAATGATTAAGCTAAGACCAGGAGGGTGACTTGCATGATAAGAGAGTCTCGGTGTAGTGTCTCCGTCTGAGTCAATTAAGGACCGTGTCGATGTAGGCCTGCTGACTGAGGACCCTTTAACTGGTCACATGCCTCGTCATGGGTAAGCTTTGCCTCGGGCAGACTAATACTAGAATAAGATACCACACAATGGGAGTGGAGAGATGGGGAGAGTAGCGTGTACCCTCCATGGCAAGAGGCTGGACGGTGGTGTATCTGTGCTCTTGGTTGGCGTGAACCTGATCTGGTCTTAGGAACCCCGGTGGTGAGTTGACATATGCAAGGGTTAAGTGCTACATATGTCGTGTGATTGGAGATCCTCAGCTAAGTATAATCGATTCGGATCGCCGTAACTTCGCTGTTATGAAGACTTGGTCACTGACTTATACGTAGAACTCCAGTGAAGATGAAGGGTTGTTAAGAAATTGGCTAGTGCAGGTCAAGTGATTGAACTAGGGTAGAAAGAACTCTAGACACAGGTCATCTTACTTAATCTGACAAGTAAAATTGGATTTTTAAGGATCCACTTTTAGTAAGCATTTCTGCAAACAGAGTCATTGACTATTGTTAAGCCTTTCCTTGACTCCCTGAAAGCCAGCATATCCTTGAGAGTCTTTTCTTTAGTCGGGTAAGACTTGCTGAGTAATTCCATACTCAGGGCTTTGTCCCATGTTGTTTTTAGGTGAGGAAGCAACCAACTTTTGTTGCTTCTGTTCTAAGGTGGTACCAAAGGAAGAGCACCAGGAGTGAAGCTGCGGGAGGAAAGGATCCTTCATAAAATTTTTGTTTGAACTTATCGGGAGGGGTTTTTGCCTCCCATGGTTTGTAATAGTAATACTCTGCACTCGTATATTATATTTTGGTCTGTAAATATTTAACTCTATCTTACTTTTAAATAAAGGTAAGTTTATGTAACTGCTTCCGCATTTTCGTATCTCCGATGTTTGTAATGTCTGCATGACGGGTGAAACGCTCTTGGGAAAGGTAAGAAAAGCAGATATCGAACTTGTCAAGTGATTTAGAGGCACCTGCAGGGTTGTCTAAGGTCCGTTCGACAAGGACAACTGTAGGTGGGCCTAATGACTTGGGAGGTTCCGTCACAGCTGGTATCGAAGCGAAGCCCATCTCTGCAGATCTTATGAGGCATCTTCAAAAGAATTTTCTAAGACTTATCTAGAAAATTTCTTCCCTTCTTACCTAAGTATTTCTGAAAAGTTTATTTTAAAGACCAGATAGGAAGAGTGCAATGTATAGAAGGTGTGAATCAACTAAGGTTGATTCTGTAATTGCACATGCATCATGCAAAAAACTATGCTAATAAGTATTTCCCCTTAAGAAATGCCGCCGTGCACCAGAAAGACCGCGCGCAAGTCAACCGGACCAATCGGTGTACCCCGTCATCAACTTGCCCCACAGCATGAAGATAGCAAGTAGCGGTAGCAACGATCCAATTAGGGATCTGGAAGCCCAAGTGGATTAGCTTCGAACAGAACTCCATCGCAGGAACAACATATGGGTCGCGGATGGCGAAAGAATAAATGAATTAAGAGCAGACATCCACTACCTGCAAGACCAGCTCACGGAACGAGATCTAGCGCTCGATTAGGCGATTAACTCTCGTTCGCTTGCCTGGGCTAAGGAGGAAAAAGCTCGAGCTGTGTGGAGGAGCATAGCTCAGCCGTAGATAACTTGCAGGTTTATTGTAATACATTACATGAAGAAGTTCATGTATTGTATTCTCAACTGCATCCCAATGTACCTGCGAATCCTGTCGGGACAGAAGCCGGACCTTCTGGGACAGCGGGAGAAGCCATCGGTGGTGAACTAGACTTGTTCAGGCCCCCCTCCCTCTATGAAGTTGGTGGATGAGTGGTCTCCTACTCCCGACAGCGAGGCTACTAAGAGTGACAAGAAGCAAGAATAGTATATTATAGAAGTAGTAGTAATGTATAATAGGAAGTGTAATCCTGTTGTAAAATTCGAGTCTGTAACATTAACCTTTTCAGTAATGTATAATGGATGGTTTTCTTTGGCATATTATATTCTTTTCAATGTTTGTTGCCTCAGATGCCTTCCAAGACTCGTTCTCAGGATGGTGCAGGGACCTCTAGTGGAAGGGAAGCAACACCAAACCCATCTCCAGTACCTCCCACTTTAGCCGAGGCCATCGCTGCCTTGGTTAACGCTACAGCAGACAATACCCGATTTCTACGGGAAATGGCAAGTCAACAGATACAACAACAAGGCGGGCGGACATATCCTCAAGGCCCCCCGTGAAACATCCTATCTGGATTTCTCTGAGACGTGCCCTCCATTGTTTGTTAAAGCAGAGGACTCTCTCGAAGCGGATGAATGGATCCGCATCATTGAACAGAAGTTTGGGCTCCTTTGGTGTTTAGAAACTTAGAAGCCCCTATTCGCAGCCCAACAATTGCATGGCCCTGCCAGCACCTGGTGGGGAAATTTTATAGCCGTTCAACCGGCTGGTCATCAGGTAACTTGGGATGGGTTCAAGTTGGCCTTTAGAGAGCACTATATACCTGAAGGAGTTCTCCACATGAAGCAGGAGGAGTTCATGAAGTTGAAACAAGGCGGGGATACTGTTACCCAGTATCTCAATAAATTTAATCACTTATCCCAATACGCAATCGATCAAGTCAACACAGATGTTAAGAAAAGGAATTGTTTCATGAGAGGCTTGAATGATCGAATGCAAAGAAAGATGGCCACCTGCATCGACCTTACTTATGGAAGGGCTGTCAGCACAGCGCTGGTAGTTGAGGCTAAATATGCAGGATCCAGAAAATTCAAGGGTTATGGAGGCGATAGGCCCAATCAAGGCTCCGAGAAAAGGCAAAGGTTGGTCATCCGACCTTTCAATCCAAATTGCTCTTCCTCACGCCCACCGTCGTACCCATTTAAGCAACCGGTCTTTATTCGCCCCGCCATTGCCCCCACTCAAACAAATCAGCCGGGTGCCCCTGGCACTCGTTTCCCTACCCTCCCTAGCTCTTCGACTGGCTGTTTCAACTGTGGAAAGTCCAAACACTTCATTAAGGACTGTCCATATCAGAAGCAGAATCGTTCAAGTAATCAGCAAAGTTCTGGGAATTCTTCTCAAGGGAAGGGAAATGCGGCGACTAATACCGCGGGCAAGAATACAAGGAAAATGGGACGAATATATTATACTCAAGTGGCCACAACACCGGACGGCGAACCGGTTATGATGGGTACGTTTCTAGTGGCCAATCACCCTGCAATTATTCTTTTTGATTCTGGTGCTTCACATACCTTCATAAATAAGAGATTTGTGGAGCAACATTGCATTCCAAGCCATGAATCAAGGGAAGGGTTTAAAATTCATTCGCCTGGGGGACAAATATTCACCAAAGAAGTGGCTTTCCAAGTGCCCATAACATTGGCTGGATGGGACTTTCCTACTAATATGATTGTTCTGAAAGGCCAAGACATAGATGTAATTTTGGGCATGAATTGGCTAGCCCAACATAAAACTATTCTCAATACTGAATTGAGAACTATCAAATTGAATTATGGACAAGAAGAGGTTCTCTTGACTATCCCCATAGCCATTCCGGCTAAACCATTTGTTAGTGTATATGAAGCCATCATACCGGAGATCAAAGATATTCTGGTAGTATGTGAGTTCCCAAACGTCTTTCCAAAAGATTTGCATGGATTGCCACCAGAAAGAGATGTAGAATTTGTAATTGAGTTGAAGCCCGGTACAACTCCCATTTCTAGAAGATCGTACCGAATGCCTCCAAATGAGCTGGCAGAACTTAAGACCCAATTGCAAGATCTACTTGAGAAAGGATTCATCCGGCCAAGCTCGTCACCATGGTGTTGTCTAGCCATCTTCGTCAAGAAGAAGGATCAAACATTGAGAATGTGCGTGGATTATCGACCCCTTAATGAGGTCACTATCAAGAATAAATACCCTCTTCCGCGGATTGATATTTTATTTGATCAACTGACTGGAGCAAGGGTTTTCTCTAAGATTGACCTCAGATCGGGCTATCATCAGATCCGTATCAGGCCCGAGGATATACCAAAGACCGCATTCACTATGCGGTATGGGTTATTTGAGTATTTGGTAATATCTTTCAGACTGACGAATGCTCCTGCCCACTTCACTTATTTGATGAACTCAGTATTTATGCCTGAGTTGGACAAGTTTGTGGTGGTGTTCATCGACGATATCTTAATATACTCCAAGAATGAAGAGGAGCATGCTCAGCACTTGCGGATTGTATTAACGCGCTTGAGAGAACATCAGTTATATGCCAAGTTCAGTAAATGCGCGTTCTGGCTAGAAGAAATCCAATTTCTGGAACATGTTTTATCTGCCAAGGGGATTGCGGTGGATCCCAGCAAAGTAAAGGATATTTTGGAGTGGAAACCCCCAACCACTGTACATCAAGTTCGAAGTTTCCTTGGACTGCCTGGCTATTACTGCCGATTCATACCAGATTTTTCCAAGCTTGTGAAACCAATCACAAGTTTATTGAAGAATGATACTAAGCTTAATTGGTCTTCAAAATGTAATGAAGCCTTTGAACAATTGAAGGTATTATTAACCACTGCTCCGGTATTGGCTCAACCAGATATTGAAAAGCCTTTTGATGTGTATTGTGACGCATCAGGCAGTGGTCTCGGCTGTGTATTAATGCAAGCAGGCCGAGTGATAGCCTATGCTTCAAGGCAGTTACGCCGACATGAGGAACATTACCTAACTCATGATCTAGAGCTAGCTGTAGTGGTTCATGCCCTAAAAATCTGGCGTCATTATCTACTGGGAAATGTCTGTCACATTTATACATATCATAAAAGTTTGAAGTATATCTTCACCTAGTCAGAGTTGAACATGAGACAAAGGCGACGACTTGAGCTTATTAAAGATTATGAACTGGAGATTCATTATCACCCAGGCAAAGCTAATGTAGTGGCAGATGCTTTGAGTCGTAAAACTTTTTGTCATTGTCTTACGATGGAGACTTCTGACATTACGTTATGTCAAGAAATGGAGAATTTGAACCTGGGAATAATTCAGGATGGAACTTTGAATCAACTAAAGCTTGAGTCAGTCCTTTTGCAAAGGATAATTGATGCTCAAAAAGATAATAAGGGTATGAAGCACATCCGTGAGAAGATAGAAGCCGGAAAAGCCAAGTGCTTTAGGAAAGACGATCAAGGCATTGTATGGTTCAACAACCGCATAGTTGTGCCAAAGAATGAAGAGATCCACCAACAAATATTAGATGAAGCACATCTTAGTCGCTATTCTATTCATCCCAGAAGCACTAAGATGTATCATGATCTAAAATAACATTATTGGTGGACAAAGATGAAGATTGAAATTGCACGCTATGTGGCTAGATGTGACACTTGCAGACGTGTCAAAGCCATACATATGAAGACTGCCGGTCCACTACAATCTCTACCAACACCAACATGGAAATGGGAAGATATTAGTATGGACTTTATTGTGGGATTGCCTAGAACAGCAAAAGGATATGATTCCATCTGGGTTATTATTGATCGGCTTACGAAAATTGCTCATTTTCTGCCAGTCAAAACATATTACCCGGTCCTCACATATGCGGAACTATACATTGCTCGTATTCTCAGTTTGCACGGTATCCAAAGACTATAGTGTCAGATCGTGGACCTCAATTTGTGTCCAAATTTTGGGAAGAACTTCACAAGTCCTTGGGTACTAAATTGCTCCATAGTTCGGCCTATCATCCTCAAACCAGTGGTCAAACTGAGAGGGTAAACCAAATACTTGAAGATATGTTGCAAGCATGTGTTCTGGAATTCCCACAAAAATGGGATGATTGTTTACCATTAGCAGAGTTCTCATATAATAATAGCTATCAAGAAAGCATTAAGATGGCACCCTTCGAAACTTTTTATGGACGACGATGTCGTACTCTGTTAAATTGGTCTGAACCAGGTGAAAGGTACTTTTTCAGGCCTGATATGGTAAAAGAGACAGAAGAAAAAGTTCAAAGAATAATTCATAATTTAAGAAAGCTCAAGCTCGACAGAAAAGTTATGCAGACAAGCGATGACAACCCTTGTACTTTCTAGTGGGAGATTATGTCTACCAGAAAGTTTCTCCAATAAAGGGTGTATCGCGTTTCGGAATTAAAGGGAAGCTTGCACCCCGGTATATTGGTCCTTTTCCTATCCTTGAAAGATATGGACCGGTGGCGTACCGACTTCAGTTACCCAAAACCTTGTCTGTAGTACATAATGTGTTCCATGTGTCTCAATTGAAGAAGTGTTTTCGGGTTCCAGATCGAACCATTGAAGTAACAGATGTTTCCTTAGAGCCAGACTTGACATATTCAGAACACCCTATTCAAGTCTTGGATCAAAAGGATAGAATTACCCGAAGAAGAGCTCTCAAGTTTTACAAGATACAGTGGAATCAACATTCAGAAGATGAGGCTACATGGGAAACTCAAGACTTTTTAGAAAAGAATTTCCCAGGCTTTTTGGCCTCATGTAATTTGTAGAGCGTATA
This sequence comes from Zea luxurians, assembly GCA_029449295.1. Taxonomy (NCBI): domain Eukaryota; kingdom Viridiplantae; phylum Streptophyta; class Magnoliopsida; order Poales; family Poaceae; genus Zea; species Zea luxurians. The sequence continues at coordinate 36,074,340 of JAOPSE010000028.1, forward strand.
CAATTGTTGTAATAAAGAAGTGAGTGAGCCCCAGACCACCCCTGCCTTGTACCAAGAATAAGGAAATAAAAGAGTGAAGCATTTCCTTTTCCATTACCTACCCTAGGACTTTTAATCTCGGGACGAGATTCTTTTATGGGGGAAGGATGTAACACCCCTGGTGTTACTGTTGCTAAAATTTGAGCATAACATCATAAGCATGGGCATTTCATATGTTTGACACACCTAGAGTGCATTCACTAGGCAAAAATTTCAAACAAGTTGTATTGTTATGGCATTTTGTGAATCAAACCCTAGAGTAGGGAGCTCAACCCTAGAATGGGTGTAATAGAGCAAACAAGGCTTAAATAAGTGAAAACTTCAAAGCTTGTTAGAAATAATCATAAAGTATCACCATAGATGAACTCAAGTGGGATCCAAACCCTAAGAGTGCAAGAAACCCTAATTGGAACCCTAGAAAACCCTAAACCTAAACCCTTGGGGGGCTAAGTGCAAAATCAGTGCACTTTTGGGCTAAAGTGCAAAAACTATGATAATAAGGTGTCTTAAGTAACAAGGTTCAAAATTATGGATATTTGCAAGTTAAACCTTGAGTTTTGGACTAATTTGCAAAAGAGCCACACTTAAACCCTTTTGGCTAAGTCTGAAATCAGTGTAATTAGCTCAACTTTGGAGCTCTATATCTGCCAAATTATAAGGTTTTTGCCCTAGGTCACCACATCAATTTTGTAGATCTATCAAAGGTGAACAACTCTGCTTAAGGGGTTAAACATTGTTGTTATGAAAAATTTAGAGATAAATGCATCCAAAGTTAGGCTTTCAGGCTGTTGAAGTCTGAATTTGGACTGCCAGTGGATTCAAGCAAACTTTGAGCTCGATTCTAAGCATGATCCAGTAAGAATTTGTTAGGATGGGTCTGAAGGATGTAGGAGCTTGAAGGATGGGTCTCCCGACCCATCACCCGTGACGCCGCTCGCGGTTGTCACATCCACGACGCGCTCGACACCCTGTTATGTTGAGATTTTGACTGGCACACCTGGTCAATTGAGTATCATTCTATAGTCTACCAGCACAGTCGCGGGAAGTACCTAGACCGCTGGGAGGCTACCTGTCTCATGCATCGTTCAAAGGATGATCTTTGGGGTGCAGAGGCCTGCTTAGAGCACTATGCTATCTCTAAGAGGGACACTACTGAGGCGTCCATGCAGGATGCTGCACGGCATGCGCTCTCGCAGTATTGCTCTTCGTTCGGTGGGGTGGCTAATGGTCTTAACCTCAGATATTACCCTCGCCATTCGACCAACAGTTTGGGGAGTGTGATTGTCTCACCTGTTAGCGAAGGCAATCCTAGGTTAAGCAATATAGTCAATCTAGTCGTTGTGCTCAACACTGAGCTAGACCATGCTCTGGATGAGCTGAGTAGGGCTCGTGCTGAGATCACGGAGCTGCGTGCTGAGCGCGTGGAGCGCCGTCACTATGAGGATGGTTCTCTCGCCCTGCTGGGACTTAGCACCCTTGTCGGTCGCCGCCACATGAACACCATGCTTATAGCACCCCCGACTGTAGGACCAAGATAGATCTAGATCCTTAGATCGTTAGCGTCAGAGTTTGTAATAAATTCTCAAGTCAAGTTTCTTATTCTTAATTAGTTAGGATAGTTTGGTTATCTTGTGCTTTTTATTCTTGTCATGGTGAGCCTATGCTAGATTTGGATCTTTGTAATGACTATTGCCAAAATGTGGGTTTCCCCTACAGTTTGGTTTAGCTAGTAATGCTAAAAAAGTTAGTTATTTAGTTAGGAAACCTTTTACTTCTACTTTCCTCTTTATCTGAGAAGCTGTGTTGAGAATCAGTGAAGATGCTTGTTCATTCAGTATCATGAAGAACTCTGTATGTGTTTTCTTATGCTGAAGGATTGCGAGATCAATACTGATGTGTGAATGCCTTCCACAGATGTCTAACAATAGGCGCCGAGGAGAGAGGCGTGCTCAGCAGGCGCAGCGTGTCCCACAGGGTGAGGAGTCACAGCCGCTGCGGCCCCCGCCACCCCCTTATGACAGTGGAGCAAATGTTCTTCATGTAGGCCTAGGTAGTGCAAGCTATCAGACAGACTTTGGCAGCCATGCAGCAAGTGCAACAATGACTTCAGCCACAAGCGCAGATGTAGATGCCACAAATACCGAGGGATAAGCGTCCTGAGTTCATGAGAGGTTATCTCCCTATTTTTGCCTACTCTACCAACCCCATGGACGCCGAAGACTGGCTGTACGCAGCGAAATGGGAGATGCACACCGCCCAATGCAACGATAGGGAGGAAGTTTTGTATGGTCCCCGTCTGCTAAGGGGAGCAGCTCAGTCTTAGTGGGAGTCCTATCTCACCACCCATGCCGAACCCGAAGCTGTCACTTGGGAAGAATTTGGAGACAATTTCCATCGGTATCATGTTCTAGAAGGCCTAATGATAGTGAAGAAGGACGAGTTTCTGGCATGAAGAAGGGACCCATGTCCGTCAGTGAGTATAGGGACAGATTTATGCAGTTATCTCGTTATGCACCCAAAGATGTCAACCTTGATGTAAAAAGGTAGTATCGGTTCATGAGAGGTTTGGTTGATCCCCTACATTACCAGCTGATGAATCACACTTTCCCCACCTTCCAACATCTCATTGATAGAGCAATCATGATTGAAAGAAAGCGCGACGAGATGAAAGACTAGAAGCGTAAGATAAGTGTACCCCAGTCCGGGAGCAATAGTCATCGCAGTTTCTCAGGCAGTTCACCCCAACAATACAAGCATGGCCACCCACAGGGATATCAGCAATAGAACCAGCATTAGAACTAGCAGCAGACTCAGAGGCAGTATCAGCAGTCGCAGCAGTACCGTCAGCACAGCCAACCGGGAGGAAATCAGTACAAGAGGCAGAGCAATCAGGCACCTCGCATTCCTGCCCCAGTAGCTAATTAGAACATACAGAAAGCCCTAGTGCAAGGAGGAGGCAGAGGGTGCTTCCAATGTAGAGAGCAAGGCTACTGGGCGATGCAGTGCCCGAAGAATATGGCTCAACAGCAATTGGCTCCCAATGCCCTAGCAAGACAGAATGCACCACATCAGGGAGCACGCGATTTCGGCCAGCCACGTACCCAGTATGGAAAGGTGAACCACTTGGAGGCTAATACAGTTCAGGAGACCCTAAGAGTGGTGTAAGGAAAATGGACCCTGACCTATTCGGCTAAGTGATTTTGGTGTTTGATGATCAACATAACCTTGTGGACTAATATTTCCCAAGTGTTTGTGTGTTGTAGTTCACAAGATGCGAAGTGGATTGGACTGAGGCTCTGAGGATGCAACACCTCAAAGAAGACATTATAAGACCCATAGAAAACATTACAAAGTCATATTGAAGACACTTTATTCATGCTAAGAGTCCAACACATCAAGAAGTAGAAGTGGAATGCAAAGCCACAAAACAAATGTGAAGTTGACAAAGTTGAGAGGAAGGGATGACTGAATTGGAAGTGTTTCACAATATAAAATCTACTCAAACTAACATGGCTTAAACTCTAAGATGTAGATAATTTTATAAGATTTCCAAAAAGTCCAAGATCATAAAAATCTGAGTTGGGAGCTAAAAGTTATGCCCACAATACAAAGTTGGAATTGCTGAAAAACTGCAGCAGGATAGGAGCTGGTTCAACAGACTTTCTGGTGTGCCAAATTTTTAAAAATGGTATGGCTTCAACTCTGGGATGTAGACAATTTCATAAGCTTTCCAAAAAGTACAAGATCATCAAAATCGGAGTTCGGAGCTAACAGTTATGGACAAATTACGACAAGCAAGCATGGCTGTTCGGTGCACACCGGACTGTCGGGTGCACCAATGTCCGGTGCGCCATCTTCAAAAGCTCTAATGGATACCTTTAACGGCTAGTACATGTGGCATGTCCGGTGCACCACCGGACAGTATGGTGCGCCGCAAAATCTGCAGAACTGCTTTCCAACGGCTATATTTGAGTTGGGGCCTATATATACTTCACCCAACCGGCCATTTGGAGGTGTGGGAGCCTGTCACATCCGGTTTTAGAAGGTAAACCGAATGCGAACCATATACGTGCCAGGATCAGTAATTCACGTACACAGCAGTTACATAACGTGGACATCACACAAAGTGCTCAAATAGTATTAAAAAGGGAAATTATAGTCGATTACATCATGTGTCTGAGACATCCACATAGTCTTTACAATAAATCAAAGTGCGAAAACGAAACATAGATAAACGCGGCCTTCATAGGCAGCCGACTAGGGGTTACCGCTAACCCACACCTAGAACTCGTCGTAGTCTTGGAACTCCTGGAAATCTCCTTCCACAGCTTCATCTTCTCCTGAGCAGTGGTTGCAATGTGGACAACCTGGGGAAGGGGGGGTTTGGTGTGTAGAGCAAGGGTGAGTACACATCAACGTACTCAGCAAATGTCCCGTTTGGCTGAAGTGGACTAGCTTTATGTGGAGTCAAGTCAAGCAGTTGCTTTTAGTTGGTCAGGTTATTATTACTAGTAGAAAGCCAAGTTTTAGCATTAACCCAAGTTATTAACCCAAAAGTACCCTTTCCAAACGGAAAGAATACCACTTACCATTACCATAAGCATAATCATAACCATCCTCCTCCTCATCATCTGAAATCAAACCATCTCTGATCAAGTATCATCTAATCAATGGAGCTCCCTTGGCCGCTCATAACCGCGAGCACGACTGATATATCAGTTTCATAACACTCTGCAGAGGTTGCGCACTTTACCCACAAGTCGTGATTCCCTCTCTAGCCCGGGCTTGCAAGACCCTTATTCACTCCCAAGGTGAATGGCCAGGGATTCACTACGAAGCCTTTACAAAGATTCCCCGGGGCTGTAGCCGCCCGTTAGGTTTCCTAAATGTACCGCACTCCTCCCCAAGGGGCGAACCAAACTTGGCGGAGCGAGCCGCATACACCGAGCCCCATTAACGGCACGACGGCTAAGCGAACTACACCCCGGTTCCTCTAATTATTTAGCTAAGGGCATCCCATTCCACCCTCATGGTTGCACTGTTTTCCCGGGCGGTCATCCAACGAACAGGTCCTTACGGAGAGGCACTCGAGAAACCACTCGAGCCCCCTAAAGTATCACCAGTCCAACATCATAATCCTCATGACAACATTGTATCATAAGTGTTCACATCATGTTCATTGATTAAAGTAAAGCAATAGCATGAATCTTACCGTAGTAGCCCAAAAGGTAATCAAGGACTAGATAATAGAAAGCTAGTCAATCCTTATGTTGTTCATAGTATGCGGGACAGTGAATTATAAAGTGAATGGGACATAATGGGTCAGAGGACACTTGCCTTCACCAAACAGATGCTCAGAATCTTCAACCTTGTAGAACTCGAAGAGTTGGGTCATTTGGTCGTCGAAGCTTGACCGTCGATTCCTCGAAGCTCGAAAATGGATCGCAGATTATTCGCGGCGTGAAGCGAAGACAAACAAGCACAAGCAAACAAAAATGTACATATGCATAAGAACATTACACCATGCAAGATAAAAAGCGAGCAAAATAAAAATAGAGAGCGCGTTTACGGACGGTCGAGGGGTTAGCGCGTTTACGCTAAACAAGTATTAATTATAGCATTTAGTTCGACATGGTCATTTTAACCTATCCTTTTTTTAAAATGTAGATTAAAACTAGTACCTAGTTTCAACTGAAATACCATTTTAATAGTGAATGATTACCCAAACAGCTAATTAACTGACCTGTGCCATTATAGGCGAACTGCTTAACCTCGCGCGCGGACAACGCGCGATACGCGCGAACGGCGCGCGGCAAGGCACGCGACATGCGCGGACGACACACGACGACGCGCGCGACAACACATGAAACATCACGCGGCAACACGTGAAAACAGTGCGACGATAAGCTAGAATTGCTAACCGATCTCGCATCCCTATTAAGAAAGTGTTAATTACAACATTTGTATTGACACAATCACATTAACGGGTATTTATACTAGAACAGGTTAGAGCTATACCTAAATTAGAATGTTATTCTATTAATCATTGGACAAACAAATAATCCATTAAATAGCTAAATCCTGTGATGCGACAAAATACTATCATTAACGTGTACTCGACATGACCACGAAGTTACCACAATCAGAACAGGATCAAATGTATTTGTGATGCACACATGTTGAATACGTACTAGTTCACAGTTCAAAACGATGAGATCTCATGCGGCCACAACCACCTCACCCACGAACAGGACGATTGCTTCCTCTTCTCATTATCCACTGCGCACATGAGAACTACCACGACGGGAGGAGCTCGGCGAGGGTGGCCTTCTGATCGACCACGACGACTGGACGCCGGCCAAGGCCCCCTGGGAGCACACCGCGACGGGCTAGGGAGCCGGGGGGGGGGGGGGGGGGGGCAGACGCTCGGGCACGCGGGACAGGCGCGCAGGGGAGGGCTCGGCAGCGGGCTGGGAGCTAGGCCGCGCGCGTTGCGCTCACTGGCCGTGAGCCACCACGCCGGGCAGGCTGCCGCACCATGGCCGCTGCTGCGAGCGCACCGCGGGTGGGCTGGCCACGCACCGCGCCGGCTGCGCGCCACGCGCTGGCCACGCCGGCCGCGCACCACGCCGGCCCTCTTGGCCGCACCACAGGAGGACGTCGAGCTGGCCGCGCCGGGCCACCGAGCCGGTGCCGCGCCGTGCACCCGCGCCGCGTGCCGGGGGTCGTGCCCGCACCGGCTGGCCACGGGCCACCGCGCGCTGGCAGGCCACGCCGAGGCCACGCGCTCGCGCCGTCGAGCCGGGACTGCGCCGGGCCGCCGAGGCCGCGCGCCCGCGCCTGTACCGGGGTCGCGCGCCGGCCGCCGCGACGCTGCTGGCCACGCCTGGCCGCTGCGCGCTGGCGAGCCGCGCCGGGCCGCCGAGGCCACTGCAGGGGGGGCCGGGGAGAGGGAGGGGCGGAGGAAGGGGAGGGCGAGGGCGAGCGGCGTCGAGGGAGAGAGAGGGACGTGCGCAGGATCGGGGAGAGAGAAGGAGGTAGGGGGAAGGGGGGTGGGGCTGACGAGCGGGCCCCACCAGGGGGTGGCGGCGGCGGCTGGGGGAGGGCGCGACCTAGGGTTTTGGGGGTGGGGCTGCTGCGCGCGGGGTGGGCCAGGTGGGCCGCGCGGGGGAGGGTTGAGCTGGGCCGCTGGCTGGGCCGCGTGGGGGAGGGGGCGGCTGGGCCGCCGAGCCAGCCGGCCCAAGGGGAAAGGGGGAAGGAGGGGGGGCTGCTGGGCCTGCCAAAGAGCCGGCCCAAGAGAGAAGGGGGGCTCCTTTCTATTTTCCATTTTCTTTATCTTTTGTTCTTTCCTATTTTCTTCACGATGTTAAATTGAATTCCTTATTAAACCCATGCTCCACAAAATCACTCATCAAACAAAGTGAAAGTATACGCCAGCATGATGCGACAATCAAAGCAGTCATAGGGTTTTAATTTACTTAGGCTTACACGTAGATATAATACAAAATAATTCCCCACTATTTAGGGAAAAGAAAAGAAAAATCAAGGAAAAGAGAGGGTAACACCTGAATTTGGTGGATATTGGAAAAGAAATTTTATATCCCCAAATTCAGGGTGTTACAAATCTAACCCCCTTAACAGAATCTCGCCCTCGAGATTCAAGAAGAGGCTAGCAAGAAAATGAGATTGGTTCATCGGTTGATCATGACTTTCTTGAGTTGACTTTCACTCTGCAACCTTAAGTTGTGGACTTGTTGCTTTGACTTTCAGATGCTCGAGACCAATTGATGCAGTTCTTGAGGATCTCCTGGACCTGTGGGTTAGGACCCACACATGCTTCCGCTGCGCCATTCCGATCTTGTTGGTTGATGTTGATCGCATTGTCTTCATTGGGGTTAGCGGCTAACCCCCTTAACAGGAGCATTGATACACACTTGATGAAGATGCTGCCGACTCTGATCTTGACTGATTAAGAGAGGTTGTAGGATGTCAATCGGACATATGCAAGAGAGAAGGGTATAGATAGAAAAGGTAAGCATAGATGGATTAAAGAGAGAAAAAGGGAGGGCACCCAACTACCTAACTATATGGCACTCAACTAGGGAACTGATGTCATTGCGAACTAAGGGCCACAACACATCAACACTCATCACAAAGAAGCAAATCAGTCATCCCACAATGGCAAATATCACAAGCATACAACAACAAACATCTCGTTGCTACATGTTAATGCTAACTAGATGGTGGTCTTCTCTAAAAAAGGAATAACTAATCTCTAAGGTTGTCGAAGGACGAGGAGAAGAACAAGACGTGTAGGATAGGGACACGAGCACAATTAAGGATGGAGCTTAAGTAAGGATTGTAATCGACAAGGGAGAAAATGCAACCAAGTGCAGGGTAGGTAAACATCATTCTCAAATCGAGATGGGAAAGATGATAATTCAAAAGGTAGGCATAAGATAAGCATCAGGGAAAGATCCAGTGATTACAAAGGTAAGTGAGGTGAAAGGCAAAAGCACACCAAAAGATAGAGTTAGAACAAGACTTGCAACGCGACAGAGGAAAAAGGGAACGAACAAGAGTGGGATGGGCGAGACATCACTCTTGAAATGAAATGGGAGAGGAGGCTTTAAAATGAAGTTGCTAGATAAGCATCATGGTAAAGGTCAAGGGATGACAAGGGTTAAGGTGATAACAAACAAACACAACCAAGGATGTATTTTAGACAAAACCACAAGGCATCAAAGAAGGGGGAGCAATCAATGATGAAATAGATGAGGCATTATCACCGAACAGGAATGGAAAAGAGAGGGCTTCAAAGGGTAGGTTCAAGGTAAGCAGGAAGGCAAGGGCATAGATATCACAAGGGTTTTAAATGTAATAATGGACGAGGATGTAGGAGATGAGGTAAATAGGCATAAGACAAATGATATTAGTACCATAAAGGATGGAGTTAAGACCGGACCTGCAAAGGGAAAGGAGAGGGTACGTCCAAGGGCCAGATAGGTAAACTGTCACTCTCAAATTGAGGGGGGAAGAGAGGAGATTTTTAAAGAGCCAAAATAAAGATGAGTATCAAGGCAAGATCGATGGATGACAAGGAGATGGTGCTAGCAAATAAAACACACAACAAAGGATGGAATTAAGACAAAACCTGTCAGGCAACAAGGAGTGAAAAGAAACCAAGGGAGAGATAGGTAACTCACAGCCTCAAACTGGGTCGAAAGAAAGGGGAGGATTTAAAGGATAAGTTTAAGGTAAGCATTTAGGTAGAAGACATAAATATTGCAAGGGCCAAAGGCAATAACGGACAAGGGTGTAAGAGAAAAGATAAAGGCATAGGAGAGCAAGTGGTACAAATACAATAACGAATGGAGTTAAGTCTAGGCCTACACGCGGTAAAGAAGAGGATATAGACAAGGGTGAGATAAGTAAAACATATCTCTCGAATTGAGATAGAAAAGAGGGGATTTCAACAAGCAGACCCAAGATAAGTATCAAGGCAAGATCTACAGATTACAAAGGTAAGGATGATATCAAACAAAAGCTCAACAAAGGATGAAGTTAAGGTAAGACAAGACTTGCAAAGCGGTAAAGGGAAAGGAAACGAACAAGAGCAGGATAGGGAAAATAACACTCTTGGATTGAAATGGAATAAGTGAGGCTAAGAAATAGGTAAACATCATGGTAAATATGGAGAGAGGTCAAGGGTCAAAGGTGATAATAGGCAAGGATATCAAGGAAGAGGTAAATGTGCATAAAAAAACCAGGAATCTAGGTACAATCAAGAATAGAGATAAGATAAGTCTTGCAAGAGGTAAAGTATAGGATATAACCACGGGTGATATAAGCAAAAGACCACGCTTGAACTAAGGTGGGAGATTGGAGGATTTAGATAACGAACATAGCATAATCACCAAGGTAAGATTGAGAGATGAGAAGGGTAAAGGCAATAAGAAGCAAAAGCACAACAAAGAATGAGGTTACAAACTCGCGAGCCAAAGAAGAGGATACGACCAAGAGAAAGAAGGTATGAGACGGAAGAGGGGCAATTTTAAAGGGCAGGTATGTGACAAACATTAATGTAAGATATAGAGGTGTCAAGGGTGCATATGATAATAATTAAAAAGAATAACAAAGGATATAGTTAAGACAAGACTCGCGAAACGACAAAGTGGAGAAAACAATCAAGGGTAAGATCGGTAAGGTTCCAACAGAAGGGTTGAAGTAAAGATTCATTACCGAGTGGAGTTACAAGGAAACAACGAGATTACTACAGGTGTGCAAAATAAAATGATCACTCATGGATCATTAGGAAACAAGGGTGGTCAAGGGCATGTTATCTGAAATATTTCAAACAGGTATTGGGATATAAAGGTAAGCATATATAAAAATAAGAGTATGCAAGATTCCAATGGTACGAGCATACCAAGGCCAAGAAAGTACAAATTGCCAAAAAGATAGCGACTTATCAATAGAATAGGAAAGGGTCTCAAAAGACAGCAAGATCATGGACATAGAAACTGAAATGTTTAAATAAGTAGTAGAGGTACAAGGGTAAGTGCTTTAGATTAAGGGATAAGGGTATTAAAAATGCAAAGATACGAGCATGTCAATAACAAAATGGAATAGAGATGGTCAAATAGTAGCAATTTAATAATGGATGAGGAAATAGTCCCAAAAGAATAAAGGCTATGGTCAGGGGGCTTCTACAAAGATGTCGCAAGCACAAGATGAGATCAAATCTAATAGATTGAGAGAAGTATAGACCATACTAGAATAAAATACTTTTTGGAAAGGGGGCATATAGGAGCACATAAAATTAGTCGAGGTGACTAATATTTTGAAGCAAAATCAAGGATGAGGTGAAGTAATAATCAATAAGTCCTTAAGACGGCCAATGCTACTCTAGGCTAGCGGTCCTACAGTCAGCACGACTTTGATACCACTTATGTCACACCCGGTTTTAGAAGGTAAACCGAATGCGAACCATGTACGTGCCAGGATCAGTAATTCACGTACACAGCAGTTACATAACATGGACATCATCACACAGTGCTCAAATAGTATTAAAAAGGGAAATTATAGTCGATTACATCATGTGTCTGAGACATCCACATAGTCTTTACAATAAATCAAAGTGCGAAAACGAAACATAGATAAACGCGGCCTTCACAGGCAGCCGACTGGGGGTTACCGCTAACCCACACCTAGAACTCGTCGTAGTCTTGGAACTCCTGGAAATCTCCTTCCACGGCTTCATCTTCTCCTGAGCAGTGGTTGCAATGCGGACAACCTGGGGAAGGGGGGTTTGGTGTGTAGAGCAAGGGTGAGTACACATCAACGTACTCAGCAAATGTCCCGTTTGGCTGAAGTGGACTAGCTTTATGTGGAGTCGAGTCAAGCAGTTGCTTTTAGTTGGTCAGGTTATTATTACTAGTAGAAAGCCAAGTTTTAGCATTAACCCAAGTTATTAACCCAAAAGTACCCTTTCCAAACGGAAAGAATACCACTTACCATTACCATAAGCATAATCATAACCATCCTCCTCATCATCATCTGAAATCAAACTATCCCTGATCAAGTATCATCTAATCAATGGAGCTCCCTTGGCCGCTCATAACCGCGAGCACGGCTGATATATCAGTTTCATAACACTCTGCAGAGGTTGCGCACTTTACCCACAAGTCGTGATTCCCTCTCTAGCCCGGGCTTGCAAGACCCTTATTCACTCCCAAGGTGAATGGCTAGGGATTCACTACGAAGCCTTTACAAAGATTCCCCGGGGCTGTAGCCGCCCGTTAGGTTTCCTAAATGTACCGCACTCCTCCCCAAGGGGCGAACCAAACTTGGCGGAGCGAGCCGCATACACCGAGCCCCATTGACGGCACGACGGCTAAGCGAACTACACCCCGGTTCCTCTAATTATTCAGCTAAGGGCATCCCATTCCACCCTCATGGTTGCACTGTTTTCCCGGGCGGTCATCCAACGAACAGGTCCTTACGGAGAGGCACTCGAGAAACCGCTCAAGCCCCCTAAAGTATCACTAGTCCAAACATCATAATCCTCATGACAACATCGTATCATAAGTGTTCACATCATGTTCATTGATTAAAGTAAAGCAATAGCATGAATCTAACTGTAGTAGCCCAAAAGGTAATCAAGGACCAGATAATAGAAAGCTAGTCAATCCTTATGTTGTTCATAGTATGCGGGACAGTGAATTATAAAGTGAATGGGACATAATGGGTTAGAGGACACTTGCCTTCACCAAACAGATGCTCAGAATCTTCAACCTTGTAGAACTCGAAGACCTGGGTCATTTGGTCGTCGAAGCTTGACCGTCGATTCCTCGAAGCTCGAAAACGGATCGCAGATTATTCGCGGCGCGAAGCAAAGACAAACAAGCACAAGCAAACAAACATGTACATATGCATAAGAACATTACACCATGCAAGATAAAAAGCGAGCAAAATAAAAATAGAGAGTGCCTCTACGGACGGTCGAGGGGTTAGCGCGTTTACGCTAAACAAGTATTAATTATAGCATTTAGTTCGACATGGTCATTTTAATCTATCCTTTTTTAAAATGTAGATTAAAACTAGTACCTAGTTTCGATTGAAATACCATTTTAATAGTGAATGATTACCCAAACAGCTAATTAACTGACCTATGCCATTATAGGCGAACTGCTTAACCTCGCGCGCGAACAACGCGAGACACGCGCAAACGGCGCGCGGCAAGGCACGCGACATGCGCGGACGACACACGACGACGCGGGCGACAACATGTGAAACATCACGCGGCAACACGTGAAAAAAGTGCGACGATAAGCTAGAATCGCTAACCGATCTCGCATCCCTATTAAGAAAGTGTTAATTACAACATTTGTATTGACATAATCACATTAACGGGTATTTATACTAGAACAGGTTAGAGCTATACCTAAATTAGAATGTTATTCTATTAATCATTGGACAAACAAATAATCCATTAAATAGCTAAATCCTGTGATGCGACAAAATACTATCATTAACGTGTACTCGACATGACCATGAAGTTACCACAATTAGAACAGGATCAAATGTATTTGTGATGCACACATGTTGAATATGTACTAGTTCACAGTTCAAAATGATGAGATCTCATGCGGCCACAACCACCTCACCCACGAACAGGACGATTGCTTCCTCTTCTCATTATCCACTGCGCACATGAGAACTACCACGACAGGAGGAGCTCGGCGAGGGTGGCCTTTCGATCGACCACGACGACTGGACACCGGCCAGGGCCCCCTGGGAGCACACCGCGACGGGCTAGGGAGCCGGGGGGGCCGGACGCTCGGGCACGCGGGACAGGCGCGCAGGGGAGGGCTCGGCAGCGGGCTGGGAGCTAGGCCGCGCGCGTTGCGCTCACTGGCCGCGAGCCACCACGCCGGGCAGGCTGCCGCGCCATGGCCGCTGCTGCGAGTGCGCCGCGGGCGGGCTGGCCACGCACCGCGCCGGCTACGCGCCACGCGCTGGCCACGCCGGCCGCGCACCACGCTGGCCCTCTTGGCCGCACCGCAGGGGGACGCCGAGCTGGTCGCGCCAGGCCACCGAGCCGGTGCCGCGCCGTGCACCCGCGCCGCGTGCCGGGGGCCGTGCCCGCATCGGCTGGCCACGGGCCACCGCGCCCTGGCAGGCCACGCCGAGGCCACGCGCTCATGCCGCCGAGCCGGGACCGCGCCAGGCCGTCGAGGCCGCGCGCCCGCGCCTGCACCGGGGTCGCGCGCCGGCCACCGCGACGCTGCTGGCCACGCCTGGCCGCTGCGCGCTGGCGAGCCGCGCCGGGCCGCCGAGGCCGCTGCAGGGGGGCCGGGGAGAGGGAGGGGCGGGGGAAGGGGAGGGCGAGGGCGAGCGGCGTCGAGGGAGAGAGAGGGACGTGCGCGGGATTGGGGAGAGAGAAGGAGGTAGGGGGAAGGGGGGTGGGGCTGACGAGAGGGCCCCACAAGGGGGGTGGCAGCGGCGGCGGCTGGGGGAGGGCGCGACCTAGGGTTTTGGGGGTGGGGCTGCTGCGCGCGGGGTGGGCCAGGTGGGCCACGCGGGGGAGGGTCGAGCTGGACCGCCGGCTGGGCCGCGCGGGGGAGGGGGCGGCTGGGCCGCTGAGCCAGCCGGCCCAAGGGGAAAGGGGGAAGGAGGGGGGGCTGCTAGGCCTGCCAAAGAGCCGGCCCAAGAGAGAAGGGGGGGGCTCCTTTCTATTTTCCATTTTCTTTATCTTTTGTTCTTTCCTATTTTCTTCACGATGTTAAATTGAATTCCTTATTAAACCCATGCTCCACAAAATCAATCATCAAACAAAGTGAAAGTATACGCCAACATGATGCGACAATCAAAGCACTCATAGGGTTTTAATTTACATAGGCTTACACGTAGATATAATACAAAATAATTCCCCACTATTTAGGGAAAAGAAAAGAAAAATCAAGGAAAAGAGAGGGTAACACCTGAATTTGGTGGATATTGGAAAAGAAATTTTATATCCCCAAATTCAGGGTGTTACAGAGCCCAAGCAACAAACCAACACATGTTATAGACATTTCCAAGTGCTCAAACACCCAAGTGTTTAATAGAATCACTCGATGATTAGTGTAGGTGCTTTGTGAAGTGCTTAGGTTAGTTTGAGCGCTTATGCGCTTGCTCTAGGTTGTTCCTAGTAAGTTGAGCGAGTTTAGAAAAAACCCACAAAACCCCTTGGCTCTTGTGTGAGCCATTGTAATATTGTACTAAGTGGGGCGAGAGTCTTGCGAGACCGTGAAAACCGAGTTTGTGTCATGGCCGCCACCGTGTACCGGAGGGAATGAAGTCTGTGGCGTTTTGGTCGGAAGCTCGATAGTGGAGACGGCGGAGAGCGTTCAAGAGGAGCTGGAAGCGGAGCACCACCAGCGCGTGGGGAAGGCCCGTGGCTCTCTACAGAGTTACTCGACCGAGGTGCTTGGCCCTCGCGTGGGCTACCGTTTGCATAGGGGCACCAATGAGGATTAGTCAGAACCTTGCATGGTTCTAGATACCTTGGTAAAAATACCGGCGTCGTCCACGAGAGTTTGCATCTCTACACTTGCTCTTTACCTTTCGCATTTACATTAAGTACTTAAGTTTCAATCTCTCTCCTTTAGTTAGAATATTTAGGATTGAAACTTAGGTTTTGCGATAGAGATAGCAACACATAGACTAACCTAATTTATACATTCTAGATTGTTTATTTGCATAGGTTTTGGTCTAGGGATTTATTTGTGGCCTAGTTTAGAGATAGTTTTTAGAAATCCTAATTCACCCCCTCTTATGTGTCACTGTTTCCTACAAGTGGCAATAGGTACGTTCTCAGTCTAATCTCATCCTGCAAATGTGTTGTTTGATATTGGAGCCACACATTCTTTTGTGATTGCATCATGGGTAGAAACACATAGCATACTAGTAACCAATGTTCCCGCCTATGAGGGTTAGTTCATTTGGTGGGAAGACACAAACAGATAGATTATGTCCAAATGCAAGAGTTGAAATAAGGGGGATAGAGTTCCCCACCGATCTGGTAGTAATGGATACCTAGGACATTGACATAGATGTCATCCTAAGGATGAATTAGTTGATAAAGTATCAAGCATGCCTTAGCTATGTTAAGAGGACTATGAGGTTAGTGTCCTCATCAGGAGAAGAAGTCGTGGTTGAGTTGATCCTGTCTAAACCAAGGAGGGGAAGCTGTCACCAGATGTCTATCAATAGTAAGGAGGCCAAACCGCTTGAGGTCATTAGAGTGGTATCGGAATTCCCAGATGTGTTCCCCGAGGAGCTACCGGGGCATGCCACCTTAGAGAAAAGTTGAGTTTGTCATAGAGCTTATCCCAGGCACCGCCCCCATTTCCATAAGAGCCTACAAAGTGTAAGAACCAAAATTGGTGGAACTCAACAAACAAATTGACAAGTTGTTGGAGAAGGGTTACATTAGACCAAGCACCTCGCATTGGGCCACTCCAGTGTTATTCGTAGAGAAGAAGGATGGTACTAAGAGGATGTGCATAGATTACAGAGTCTTGAATGAGGTCACCATCAAAAATAAGTACCCCCTGCTCAGAATAGAAGACCTGTTCAACCAGCTGAGAGGAGCCAGTGTCTTCTTGAAGATAGATCTGAGGTCAGGTTACCACCAGCTTAGAATCCAACCTTTCGATGTACCGAAGACATCATTTACCACCAAGTATGGGTTATAAGAGTTCACAGTGATGTATTTTGGTTTGACAAATGCGCCAGCTTTCTTTATGTATCTGATGAACAGTGTATTCTTGGTTACCTGAACAAGTTTGTGGTGTTGTCCATCGATGATATTCTCATATATTATCAGAGTGAGAAAGAGCATGTGGATGACTTAAAGATAGTATTGCAAAGGATACGAGAGCACCAGCTATATGCCAAGCTGAGTAAATGTGAGTTCTGAATTCATGAAGTCCTGTTCTTAGGTCACATCATAGACCGAGATGGGTTAGCCATGGATCCTAAGAAGGTAGCAGACATTCTGAACTAGAAAGCACCAAAGGATGTTCGTGGAATCAAGAGTTTCATTGGAATGGCTGGATACTACCGGCGTTTTTTGAAGGTTTTTTCAAAGATTGTGAGACCCATGACATCCTTGCTAGCAAATAAAGTTGAGTTCAAGTGGACACAAAAATGTCAAGAGGCCTTTGAAGCGCTAAAAGAGAAGTTGACTACAACACTTGTCTTAGTTCTGCCTGATGTTCGCAAGCCATTCTCGGTGTACTGTGATGCTTCCTATACTAGCTAGGGATGTGTGCTAATGTAGGAAGGAAGAGTTGTTGTGCACTCGTCCCGACAACTGAAGGTCCACGAGAAGAATTATCCCACCCACGACCTAGAACTAGTGGCAGTGGTTCATGCATTGAAGACATGTAGACACTACCTATATGGGCAAAAATGTGATGTTTACACAGACCACAAGAGTCTAAAGTACATATTCACCCAGTCAGAGCTAAACATGAGGCAACGAAGATGGCTAGAGCTGATTAAAGACTATGAGTTAGAGATACATTACCATTCAGGCAAAGCTAATGTGGTAGAAGATGCTCTAAGCAGAAAAATTCAAGTCAGTATGACAGTCGCTCACCCGATGCCATATGAGTTAGCCAAGGAATTTGACAGACTGAGCTTCGGATTTCTGAACAACACACAGGGAGTGACAGTTGAACTAGAACTGTAAGACCCAAAATTGGTAGAAAAAAATATATAATAAGAAATAAATTTAAGGTTGTGCTTTAGGGAATCTTGAAACCTTTTGGATTCTCATGCTTTCGAATGTTCAATGAAAAGGAAGTAAGCTAGCCAAATTACCAAAACAAACAAATAATAAAATGGCGATAAGATGAGGAGTGTTCCTCTCATGAACTATATAATTAACACTTTAAGATGTTTTACTAAAGAAATCCTGCTAAAAATACGATCCAAACATCTTCCTATAAATAAGCATTAAATATCAAACTTCGGATGAACCCTTAAGTTTAGTATACATTCAAATAAATGACTTCTTTGAAATAAATAAACAAAATAGCTGTATGTGGTTTATATTTGAAGCATGTGGTTAAACAAATATTAATATAAATCCAATAAAACCCTTGCATTTCATGATGGAGTTCTGAGTTATGCACCCTAATTGATGTTTAACTTTGAAATTCAAAATAAGGGTTTGAAGTTGATTTAGAATTTGGAGTAGAAATGGTAAAAGGAATAAAAAAGAAAAGAGGAAACCTAACTGGGCCACCAGGGATAGATTTTGGCCCACTACCCTTTTCCCTCGCGTGCTCCCAGTCCAATCGAAGCGCACGCGCCCTCAGCCCTAGACTGACCGACATGGCGTCCCCACTGTCAGCCGCTCATCACTCACACATGCACGCGTGAATATCTCGCCGGTCGATGGGCCCGGCGCGTCAGAACCTCCTCCAACGGACTCGTGCGCAACTGGGGCCGAGCTTTTCGACATGGGCGGACTAGCCGCTAGCGCGAGCTCCATGAAACCGCCTCTGACCGAACCCAACCATAGGAATAAAACCCTAGGGCGCTTGCGTTCCCCCTTCTGCTATCTCGCGCAAGAGCCACCAAGAGAGTTCACTGAAGGAGAACGAGGAGAAATGGGGAGAAATCCACATCGCCGCGGGATTCGTCTCCTCGCCGGCCTGCCATTGCTCAGGACTGCACTGGAGGGTCGTCTGGATGAATGGAGTTTGGTGCCAACCTCAGGCGAGAGCGACCTCCACCATACCATCGGCAATTTCTCGTCGGCTTTGGTGCGCCACCGTAGATTTGCGCTGCACCGAGGACCGCTTCGTCTGCTCCTCCATTCCCGGTAAGCAATCCATGACTAGTTTTGCCTTGAGCGCAGCATCGCGATAGGGCTAGTCTCAACCGGTTTGGACTGCTGTGGTGTGGGGCGCCCTGCCCGTTAATGGCGCGCCGCCGTGGGTGCCTGCCACTGCCGGACGGCACCGGATGGGGAAAGTGCTCACCGACCGTTCGATCGGTTGTGGGCAGTGAAGATTGAGTCTGGGCTTGGGCATATTTTGAGCCGTGGATCTTAGGATGTACGGCCACGATCTTGATGTGCGTAACGCTTCGTCCATCTTCTATGGACCGTTAGATCTTAGATGCACGGTTCCGATTTAATCTGGACGTTAGTTGACGGGGGGCGTTCATCAGAACACGTGCGGGTCGTTGGATTGAAATCAGGCTGTCCTGATTTGATTGTGCGCATGGAGCGCTGTGGCCCGTTAATCTCGGATCGTGCGGTCCGCATAATGGACCGGTACATTATTTGGGTCGATCAGATCGCGACCATCGAGTAATAATCCAATGGCTCAGTGGTGAGGATACCGCTTCGGCGATGAAAACTTACAAAAGAGTCCCCGGATTCCCACTTAATCAACCTGCCGTCCTGCGGGTTAGTTCTGTGTCTTGGGAATATTTACACCGAGATCCCTACACTATCTGAATTTTATGCACCCAGTCCAGGAATTAAAGAAAACAGGAAAAAGAGATTTAGAAATTGATTTTGAGTATAAAAATAATTGTAAAACTTGTATAATTCATAGAAAATTCATATGAACTCTAAATTGATCCATTCCAGTTCCTATAATTTTGTAATATTATGGTTTATCATCTAGTACCACTGTTTTCACATTAAAGCCACATTAAAATTAATATCCTCATTAATCTTGTATCAAGCACATAAAACCTTAGGAAATCCATAACTCCTCCGTTTTAACTCTGATTTGATCCGTTCAAGTCATGTTAGTCTCGTATAAATATTTACTACGTAGTAACAACATTGATTATACCATGTCTCATTATTTTATAATTAGATCTGTATTTAACTGATGTTGGTTAGTCTGGTTAACTACTTATCATTATAGACTACTAGAATATGATCTAAGGTCAATTTATAACTTAGATTAAAATTGAGATAATTATTTATAGAATAACCTCTTATATGATTTATATTAACCAATTTATAATATAGTTTAACATTTTAATCACATAAATCCTCCATGAAAGCATAACTCCTTAACCGTAACTCCGATTTTAGTGGTTCTCGTTCCCACGATCTCATAGTAACGCGTAGATCATTATTATGCAGTATGTTCTTATGTTTGGTATGATGCTAATTTTGTATATACCATGTCTATTTGTATTGCTACGACTAGCAGTGAGGTTTGAGTCACTTGAAGAGCAAGTGGTACCTGGAATCTCAAGTGCCAGGCAAGTTGTGCCCTTGATCACTTTTGTTACCCAATAATGTTCTTTAATATCACTTATTCAATGCATAGGTTTAATTTTGATGGGACCCAATAGGTCACCCTAGTATGTTTATCCTTTTTACCTTGTTTATCCCTGAATCAATTTGGGTAGTTATACTATTGCTCTATATGGTTTTAGGATTAATATTTCATTATATCCATGTTCCAATTATTCTGTTATGTTATTTATGTTCATGATAAGATCATTATGTTAATTGGAACATGGAGCGACCACCTGGGAAAACAGTGCTACCACAAGGGTTTAATGGGACACCCTTGGCTGATTAATTAGGAAAGCTAGTGGATGACTACCTTACCCGAAAGGGGCAAGGGCAGTAGGGGAGTGGTCAGTGTAGGGAGGTCCTTGGGTTGTTTTTGCTGCGATGGCGGTCAGGCGAGGGATTCCTGCACTGGAGCTTCCTATAAACTGTAGCAGGTTTTCTAAAGCTAGTGGAACTTTGTAGAGGCCTTGTAGTGTTACCCTGCCTCGCTTCCTTAGTAGAGGTGTATGGGATTCATGACCCCTTGGCAGATGGGTAACATGACTTGTGGGTAAAGATACGCAACCTCTGCAGAGTGTAAAACTGGTATACTAGCCGTGCTCACGGTCATGAGCAGCTCGGACCCTCACATGATTAATTTATGGAATTAAAACTCAATTTGTCATTTGCATCACATTGGGATTATTTTATTATTACTTTTACTTATTATTACTAAGGTTTGGTATTTACTTATACTTAGTAATTGCTAATAAAATTTTGACCAACATATTAAAAGCAATGCTCAGCTTTAACCCCCACTATTGATCAGCTTTACACATCACATGAACTCCCACCTTTAGTGAGTTCATGCCACATTATTACCCACAACTTGTTGAGCTATGATCATGTGTGAGCTCACCCTTGCTATCTCACACCCCCCACAGGAGAAGATCAGGTGGTTCAAGAGGAGCCACACCACGTGGAGTTCGTTTCGATCTAGGTGGCGTCTCCCAGTTGACTTTCTGGCGCCAAGGATGTATTTTAGATCCTGTTATATTTATCTTTTATTTTGTAAGACTTCCGCTATGTAATAAGTACTCTGATTATATTGTGACATTTATCTCTATACACTCTGTTATTATATATGTTGTCTTCTTTGGTGCATGTATGAGATGCACCCGGCTTTGTTCCTTAAATCCGGATGTGACAAGAACCCACCCTAGAGTGGGATATCAAAGAAGGACAGAAAGGTGATGAGAAGGTCAACGAGATCCGTCAGAAAAACTTAGAAGGGAGAGGCAAGGACTTTCGAGACGATGCAGAACGTGTGATATGGTTCAAAGACCGACTGTGTGTTCCCGACATCAAGTTCATTTGGGAGCTAATCCTCAAAAAAAGCTCATGAGACAACATATTCTATACACCCCAGAAGCGACAAGATGTATCTAGATCTAAAAAGGAGATTTTAGTGGTACAGTATGAAAAGAGAGATTGCAGAACATGTTGTTATCTATGATAGCTATCAAAGAACCAAAGCAAAGCATTAGAAACCAGCCGGACTTCTGCATCCATTTCAAATTCCTCAATGAAAATGGGAGGAATCGGGATGTATTTCATAGTTGGCCTACTTCATGCCCGGGCTGGCTACGATTCCATCTGGGTGATTGTGGACCGCTTGACAACATACACCAGAGTAACGCTAGCTGAGTTATACATGTCTTAGATTGTCTGTTTGCATGGTGTGCCGAAGAAGATAGTGTCAGATCGAGGAACATAGTTCACCTCATTTTTTGTAGCAGCTACATGAAGCTTTGGGCACACATTTGAATTTCAGTTCAGCTGATCACCCGCAAACCGACGGTCAGGCTGAAAAGACTAATAAGATTTTGGAAGACATGTTGAGAGTATGTGCATTGCAAGATAAGTCAGGTTGGGATAAGAAATTACCTTATGCGGAATTCTCCTATAACAATAGCTATCAAGCCAGCTTGATTATGTTGCCATTTTAGGCACTATACGGAAGGAGTTGTAGAACTCAACTGCTCCAGAATCAACCTAGAGAAAGATAGGTGTTCGGCCCTAACATTTTGCTCGAAATCTAAGACAACATCAAAATGGTCTGAGAGAATCTGAAGATAGCACACTCAAGGTAGCACAGTTATGCTGACACAAGAAGAAAAGAATTGAGTTTTGAAGTGGGATATTATGTCCATCTGAAGGTGTCACCTACCAGAGGGTTAGAAGGTTCGGAGTCAAGGGCAAGTTAGCACCACGATATATTGGACCGTACCAGATTCTGGCAAAGCTTGGAGAAGTGGATTACCAACTCAGCTCGCGAGAAGGTCTATCAGCGGTGCATGATGTTTTCCATGTGTCTCAGGTGAAGAAGTGTCTGCAGGTACCAAAGGAGCAGTTGCCAGTGGAGGGACTGTGTCACAGAACCTCCCAAGTTATTAGGCCCACCTATAGATGTCCTTGTCCTAAGGACCTCAGACAACCATGTAGATGCACATAATCACTTGACAAGTTCAGCCTTCTGTATCAACATCATACCACCCAAGAGCGCTTCACCCATCACGCAGACATTACATCACATCGGAGGAAAGAATAAGCGAAAGCGGATTACAATAACTTAATTTACATTTATAAAATATAAAGAGAGAGTATTATTACAATAACGGGGTTATGAGTGCATAAAATAATATTACAAACCAGGGAGGCAAAACACCCTCCCGCACAAAAGTTTAGTGTTTTCAAACTAGGAGGCAGACATCCTCCCGCACATACGATCACTGCTTTGGTTCCTCTTTTGGTACACCCTTTGAACAGAAACAGCAAAACTCCGCTGTTTCCTCACCTACAACAACATGGGTTCAAAAACCCTGAGTACGGAGTGTACTTTCACAAGTCTTACCATACAAAGGAAAAGACTCTCAAGGATATGCTGGCTTGTGGGATTCAAGGTAGAGCTGATAAAGCATCAAAGACTCTGTTTGCATAAATGCTTACTAATAGTGGATCCTTGAAAATCCAGTTTTATTGTCAGGTTAAGTAAAATTATCTGCATCTAGAGTTCTTTCTATCCTAGTTCAAGCACTTGGCTTATACTAGCTGACTTTTATCACCCCTTTTACTTTACTGGATTGCTATGTGTTGGGCAGTGACCAAGTCTTCATATCCGAGAAGTAACGGCGATCCAAATCGATTAATACCCAGCTAGGGATCTCTAACCACATGACATATGTAGCACTTAACCCTTGCATATGTCAACTCGCCACCGGATTTCTCAAGACCAGACCGGGTTCACGCCAATCGAGAGCACAGATACACCACCGTCCAGCCTCTTGCCATGATGGATCCACCATCATATCTTTTCTTTGAAAACTTCCCTTCCATATAAAGCATCATCTTTGTTTAAAACAAATCATTTTGTTTTCTAAGGCAAAACTAAGCATCAGAAAACTTTTAAGTAAAACAGGTATTAAGGAATGGTAAACAGTTCCAAGGAAGGAAATGCAGCAATTGTTTATCACCCAACTCCTATCACCTAATGCATCATTTCAAGTGATAAAGAGTTTAAAACAACAAGGAAAGGATAAATGCACCGAGGCTTGCCTTGTGTTGTAGGAGACTCAGGATCTGTTCCACAAATATCAAAGTAGAAATTGTTCTCGACAGGTGGAATTTCAGCTTGTGGGGCAGTTTCTTCTTTGGCAATCACTTCTTCTTCGTTTTCTATACATAGCAATATACATACATGAATGCCCATCTGATGCTATGAATATGTAGCTACAATAGAATACACTAAGTTATATCTTGAATATAACTTTCCTTCATGGTACACCTGAGCCACTAGGGTTTCCTGAGTTGGTACCCTATTAGGGTTAGGTAAATTCTCCCTTAGGAAGCTAGGGGTTTGGGTTTGGGATCAAATAATGTCCAAAACATGCCAAACTTTACCCAAGGGCTTTAATTAGCATATTAAGCTTACCCAAGAAGTTTTATGATTTTTGGAGCTACCAACTTAATTCTAAAATTCCAAAAGGCTAGATTTAGGCATCTTTAAATGCTAAATAATTCATGGTTGGGACTAAAAATCTTGGAACTATTTTTATTAAATACTAGAGGAATTTAGGAGTCTAGTAAAATTGGTCCCATGATTTTATCTTTTTCCTAGAATTTCCTATAAATTTCCTAAGACTGGTAGAAAAAGAAAAAGGAAAAGAATGAATAGTGACGGGCTCAAACTAGCCTAGACCGGCCCATAACCAGGCAAACCCGCCCGCGTGCACACCCGCGCTGGCGACTTTGCATAGGGGACCTTGATTGTTATAATAACTTGTAAAGAATCCCTAGCCACTATTCATTGTCTCTCTGACAATCCCACTTAGGCCCATGTACTTCTGTTTCTTTACCGCTGTCACACCCGGTTTTTAGAAGGTAAACCGAATGCGAACCATGTACGTGCCAGGATCAGTTATTCACGTACACAGCAGTTACATAACATGGACATCATCACACAGTGCTCAAATAGTATTAAAAGGGGGAATAATAGTCGATTACATCATACGTCTGAGACGTCCATATAGTTCTTACAATAAATCAAAGTGCGGAAAAGAAACGTAGATAACACGGCCTTCACAGGCAGCCGACTGGGGGTTGCCGCTAACCCATGCCTAGAACTCGTCGTAGTCTTGGAACTCCTGGAAGTCTCCTTCCACAGCTTCATCTTCTCCTGAGCAATGGTTGCAATGCTGACAACCTGGGGGGGGGGGAATTGGTGTGTAGAGCAAGGGTGAGTACACATCAACATACTCAGCAAGTATCCTGTTTGGCTGTAGTGGACTAGCTTTATGTGGGGATAAGTCAAGCATTTGCTTTTAGTTGGTCAGGTTATTACTTACTAGTAGAAAGCCAGGTTTTAACATTAACCCAAGTTATTAGCCCAATGTATCCTTTCCAAACGGAAAGAATACCACTTACCAATACCATAATCATAATCAGAACCATCAATCTCATTGCCACCTGTACCAAAATATCTCTGATCAAGTATCACTAATCTCTGGAGCTCCCTTGGCCGCTCATAACCGCGAGCACGGCTGATATATCAGTTTCATAACACTCTGCAGAGGTTGCGCACTTTACCCATAAGCCGTGATTCCCTCTCTAGCCCGGGCTTGCAAGACCCTTATTCACTCCCAAGGTGAATGGCTAGGGATTCACTACGAAGCCTTTACAAAGATTCCCCGGGGCTGTAGCCACCCGTTAGGTTTCCTAAATGTACCGCACTCCTCCCCAAGGGACAAATCAACCTTGGCAGAGCGAGCCGCATACACCGAGCCCCATTGACGGCACAACGGCTAAGCGAACTACACCCCGGTTCCTCTAATTATTCAGCTAAGGGCGTCCCATTCCACCCTCATGGTTGCACTGTTTTCCCGGGCGGTCATCCATTGAACAGGTCCTTACGGAGAGGCACTCGAGAAACCGCTCGAGTCCCCTTAAATGCCACAAGTATGATCATAAATAAGAAGGGGAAAACAGCGTATCATAGATAATCACATCATGTTCATTGATTAGAGTTGAGCAATAGCATCAGACTAAGCAGTAATAATCCGACCCAAATAGGTAAACAAGGACATGGATAACAAAAGCTAGTCAATCCTTAGGTATAAATGTGTAATGCGAGGGGTGAATTAAAGAATGAATAGGACAAAGATAGGTCAAAGGACACTTGCCTCCACCAACCGACTGCTGCTCAGGGGCTTCTCCTGCGAATTCCTCGGGCTCTTCGACCGGATCGTTCTCTATGCGAGCGCAAACATACATACATCCATCCACATATTTAATACAAAAGAACAGTACACCATACAAAGGAACAAATAAAGTGAATATGCATCAAGTATGACGTTCGATATCGCATTTATTATGGTTAGAAAGAAGCAAACGGGAAAGGGTCTCGCAGGGGGGGGTTAAAGTTTATGCACTAATAATCAATTACAATTGATTCCTAACAAAATAATTCTGTTATATTAATGGAACCTAATCATTTTTAGTTGATCAACATTGCACGGGATAAACAATTAACTACGTGAATCAATAGCATAACGGAATTTTAAATTAAACTTCCTATTTTCCATAGCATGAACAGTGATCAGTCTACCTAAAATAAAGTAATTATGATCACAGAAAGTAAATAAAATAAAATAAAAAAAATAAAAAAAAAATAGGGGGGGGCGGTTGAACCGGCCCTAGGCGGGGCGGCCGAGCTGGGGTGGGCGCGCGGGGGAGGGCGGCCGAGCTGGGGCCGGGGCGGCTGAGCCGGCCGGTTGAACCGGCGGCCAGGCGGCTGAACCGGCCCCGCGCGGGGGGCGCGGCCAGGGGGCCAGGCGGAGCGGCCGGGCGCGGCTGGGGCTGGCCGGGGGCCGGGCTGGGGGCGGCAGCGGCCGGCTGGGGCCGAGCAGGGGGCGGGCCGGGGCGCGGCTGGGCGCGGCCGGGGCGCGGCCAGGCGGCCGGGCGGCGCGGCCAGGCGGCCGGGCGCGGCCAGGGGCCAGCGGCTGGGGGCGCCAGGGCGGGGGAAGAAGAGGGGAGGAAGGGGAGAGGGAGAGGAGGGAGAGAGGGGGAGGGGCTCACCGGCGATGGGGCGGCCGACGGCGGGGGCGGCCAAGGGCGGCGGCGACCTAGGGCAGGGAGCAGGGCGGCGGTGGGAGAGAGAGGGAGAGAATGAGGGAGAGGGAGAGGGTTTTGGGAAAAAAAGAGGGGGTGGGGGGGGGCGGCTGGGCCTTGCCAAGGCCCAAGAGGGGGGCGCGCAGGGGCCTGGGCCGGCCGGGGTCGGCCCACGGCGCGGGAGAGAGAGAGAAAAAGAGGAGAGAGAAAGAGAGAGAAAAAGAAAGAAGAGATTTTCTCCCCGTTTTCGAAATCCGATCTTTCTAGATGAATGCAATTGCACTTTCAAAGCAATCAAAAGAAATGCAAGGTTCGGCATGGTGCATCGAACAACATAAAGTATTTTTAGAGTTTTTCTTACACGGGAATTCCAAACCGAATCCCGCTAAAACTTTGGAAAAGATCAAGGTTTAGCGAGGGAAACAGAAAAAGAAAAGGTAACGCCCGAATTTTGGCGAGTAAAGAAAAGAAAAAATTCAACTGCAAAATTCGGGGCGTTACAAACCTATCCCCCTTAAAAGAATCTCGCCCTCGAGATTCAGGGCTGGCTAGCAAAGAGCTCTGGGTACTTGGCCATCAAATCATCTTCACGCTCCCAGGTTGCTTCTTCCTCCGAGTGGTGACTCCATCTGACTTTGCACATTCTGATGGTCTTCCTTCGGGTGACTCTGTCTGCAACCTCAAGAATCTGAGCTGGCTTCTCGACATAGGTCAAGTCTTCCTGGACTTCCAGACCTTCCACTGGCAACTGCTCTTCTGGCACACGCAAGCACTTCTTCAACTGAGACACATGAAAGACATCATGCACAGCTGACAAACTCTCTGGCAGACTGAGCTGATAGGCCACTTCTCCACGCTTTGAGAGGATCTGGTACGGACCAATGTAGCGGGGTGCTAGCTTGCCTTTGATTCCAAACCTTCTGACTCCTCTGATCGGTGACACTTTCAGATAGACAAAGTCTCCGACTTCAAAACTCAGCTCTCTTCTTCTTGTGTCTGCATAGCTTCGCTGCCTCGATTGCGCTATCTTCAGATTCTCTTGGACCATCTTGATGTTCTCTTCGGCTTCAAGCAAAATGTCTGGCCCAAACACTTGCTTCTCTCCAAGCTGATCCCATTGCAACGGAGTTCTACAACTCCTTCCATAAAGCGCCTGAAACGATGACATCTTCAAACTGGCCTGGTAACTGTTGTTATAAGAAAACTCTGCATACGGCAATCGCTTATCCCATCCGGACTGATCTTGCAACGCACAGGCTCTCAACATGTCTTCAAGAATTTGATTGGTTCTTTCAGTCTGACCATCTGTCTGCGGATGATAAGCTGAACTGAAATTCAGATGCGTGCCCAAGGCTTCATGCAACTGCTGCCAGAAATGAGAGGTGAACTGCGTTCCTCTGTCTGACACTATCTTCTTTGGCACGCCATGAAGACAAACGATCCGAGACATATACAACTCTGCCAATACTGCACTGTTGTAGGTGGTCTTGACAGGTATGAAGTGGGCTGACTTGGTCAAACGGTCCACTACTACCCAAATGGAATCGTAGCCGGCTCGAGTGCGAGGCAATCCGACTATGAAATCCATACCGATTTCATCCCATTTCCACTGAGGGATCTGCAACGGTTGCAACAATCCAGCAGGTCTCTGGTGCTCTGCCTTAATTCTTCGACAACTATCGCACATAGCCACGTGCTCTGCGATTTCCCTCTTCATTCCGTACCACCAGAATTTCTTCTTCAGATCCTGATACATCTTCTCACTGCCAGGGTGAATCGAATAAGCTGCCTCATGAGCTTCCTTGAGAATCAACTCCCGAATGGACTGGACATTGGGAACACACAAGCGGTCTTTGAACCATATCACGCCTTCTGCATCTTCTCGAAAATCTTTGCCTCTGCCATCTAGAATTAGTCGCCGAATCTCACTGATCTTTTCATCATTCTTCTGCGCCTCTTTGATCTCGCGCTCCAAGGTAGGTTCCAATTCAACTGTGACTCCTCGCGAATTGTTCAGAAATCCGAGACTCAACCTGTCGAACTCCTTGGCCAACTCATAAGGCATCGGACGAGCGACCATCAGATTGACTTGACTCTTTCTGCTCAAAGCATCTGCCACTATGTTTGCTTTGCCTGGATGGTAATGAATCTCCAACTCATAGTCTTTGATCAACTCTAACCATCTTCGTTGCCTCATGTTCAATTCTGACTGAGTGAATATGTACTTCAGACTCTTGTGGTCTGTGTAAACATCGCATTTCTGTCCATACAAATAGTGCCTCCATGTCTTCAGTGCGTGAACCACTGCTGCCAACTCTAGATCATGGATTGGGTAGTTCTTCTCATGAACCTTCAACTGTCGGGACGAGTAAGCCACAACTCTTCCCTCTTGCATCAACACACATCCCAAACCCGTGTAACAAGCATCACAGTACACAGAGAAGGGCTTGTGCACATCAGGCAAGACTAGGACAGGCGCTGTTGTCAACTTCTCTTTCAGCGCTTCGAAGGCCTCTTGACATTTCTGGGTCCACTTGAACTCAACCTTGTTGCCTAGCAACGCTGTCATTGGTTTCGCAATCTTCGAAAACCCTTCAATGAATCGCCGATAATATCCGGCCATTCCAATGAAGCTCTTGATTCCTCGAGCATCCGTTGGCGCTTTCCAGTTCAGAATGTCTGCCACTTTCTTTGGATCCACAGCCAATCCTTCCTTGTTGATTATGTGACCCAAGAACAGGACTTCACTGATCCAGAACTCACACTTGCTCAACTTTGCATACAACTGGTGCTCTCGCAATCTCTGCAATACCATCCTCAAATGATCTGCATGCTCTTCTTCGCTTTGAGAATAAATCAGAATGTCATCAATGAATACCACCACAAATTTATCGAGATAATCCATGAATACACTGTTCATCAAGTTCATAAAGAACGCTGGTGCATTGGTCAAACCAAAAGACATCACTGTGAACTCATACAAACCATACTTGGTGATGAATGCCGTCTTCGGAATGTCCGAAGGTCGGATCCTGAGCTGATGATAACCTGACCTCAGATCAATCTTGGAGAACACACTGGCTCCTCTCAACTGGTCAAACAGATCTTCTATTCTGGGCAAGGGATACTTGTTCTTGATCGTGACTTCATTCAAAGCTCGATAATCGATACACATCCTCTTGGTGCCATCTTTCTTCTCCACAAACAGGACAGGGGCGGCCCAAGGCGAGGTGCTTGGCCGGATGTAACCTTTCTCTGACAGCTCATCAATCTGCTTTTTAAGCTCAACCAACTCTGGTCTAGATATTCTGTAAGCTCTCTTGAAGATAGGGGCGGTTCCAGGAAGAAGCTCTATAGCAAACTCAACTTTCCGCTCTGGTGGCATACCCGGTAAATCCTTTGGAAACACATCTGGGAATTCAGACACAACCTTGATACTCTCAATCGGGTCTGCTTCACTGCTATCGACAGCCATCTGATAACAACTTCCTTTCTTCGGCTCAGGCGGGACTAACTCGGTCACCACTTCCTCTCCTAGTGGGGACACCAACTCGATTGTCCTTTTATCACAACTGATAACTGCCTGATACTTATCTAGCCAATTCATCCCTAGGATGACATCTATTCCCTGAGTACCCATTACTATAAGGTTAGCGGGAAACGCTATCCCCCTTATTTCCACACTTACATTCAAACAAATGCTATCAGCTCGAATTCTACCACCAGCTGAGTCAATTTGAATTGGGGTCGACATGGTAGTAATTGGAAGATTATGCGCTTCTACCCATGATGCAGTAATAAAAGAATGCGTTGCTCCAGTATCAAATAACACTTCTGCAATATGGGAATCGACTGGGAACATACCTACTGTCATGCCGGGGGTCTCCTGAACTGCTTCAGCCTCCAAGTGATTCAATCTTCCATGATTATAGCGCTGCTGAGGGCGGTTGCCTGCTCCAGGCTGAGACGCATTCTGCTTTGCTGGGGCATTGGGGCCTGACTGCTGCTGGGCTGCTTTCTTCGGACATTGCATCACCCAATGGCCTTGCTCTCCACAGTGAAAACATGCTCTGTTTCCAACCTGAGCTGGTGCTGCCTGATTATTCTGCTGGTTTGCTGGGGCAGGAAGACGAGGTGTCTGCTGATTCTGCCTCTGAAACTGACCTCCTGACTGATTGCTCTGACGGTTCTGGTACTGATGCTGAGGATACTACCTTTGGAACTGCTGATACTGCTGACGCTGCTGATGCTGCTAAGGTGGACGCTGGTTCTGCCTGAACTGCTGAGGTTGATTGCCTGAGAAACGAGGACGGCTGCTGCTTCCAGGCTGGGGTCCACTGATCTTGCGCTTACGATCTTCCATCTCCTTACGCTTCCTTTCTGTCATGATTGCTCTGTCAATCAGGTGCTGGAATGTCGGGAAGGTATGATTCATCAGCTGATACTGCAGAGGGTCAACCAAGCCTCTCAAGAAACGGTACTGTCGCTTGGCGTCGGTGTTGACATCTTCAGGAGCATAGCGAGACAACTGCAGAAACCTGTCTCGATACTCACTGACAGACGATGACCCTTGCTTAAGGGCCAGGAACTCCTCCTTCTTCACTGTCATCAGACCTGCAGGCACATGGTACTGACGAAAGCTACCTCTGAACTCTTCCCAGGTGATGGCATCGGGGTTGGCATGGGTGGCGAGGTAAGACTCCCACCATGATTGGGCTGCTCCTCTCAACAGACGGGGACCATACAAGACTTTCTCCCTGTCATCACACTGAGCGGTATGCAACTCCCGCTCCACAGTGCGCAGCCAATCTTCAGCATCCATGGGGTCAGAAGAGTGAGCGAACGTTGGGGGATGACCTCTCATGAATTCAGCACGCTTGTCTCTAGGCATCTGAGGCATCTGAGGCTGGGGTGGTGCTTGCTGCTGTTGCTGTTGCTGCTGCTGCTGAATGGCGGCCAGAGTCTGACCGATGGCTTGAACTGCCTGAGTCTGCATCAGAAACATCTGCTCGATCGACATCGGGGGCGGGGGCGGCAGGTGCTGCTGCTGGGGCACCTCATCCTGCGGGGCGGCTTGCTCCTGCTGAGCACGCCTTCCTCCTCTGCGCCTGTTCTCTGACATCTGCAGAACGCAACCACACATCAGAACTGATCTGGCAAATCTTGCAGCATAAGAAAAGAGTATAGAATTCTCCAACAGCACTGAACAGATGAGCATCTTCACTGATCTCCAACACAGACCACACAGCTTCTCAGATAAAGAGGAAAGTAGAATAAAGGGTTTCCCAACTATATAACTAACTCCATTAACATAATATGTAAACCAAAATGCAGGGGATACCCACACTCTGGTGACAGTCATTACAAAGATCCAAACCAAACATAGTTCATCATGACAAACATAAATGCACAGGATATAGCAAACTACCCTGTCTAACTAAGACTAACTAAGACCGAGACTAACGCTAAGACTGAAGCTTCTATGTATATATATATTTCGTATTAATTACAAGATCCAACTCTAACGATCTATGGTTCTAGATTTATCTTGGTCTTGCAGTCGGGATTGCCATAAGACTGGCGTCCACGCCGAGGTGAGCGGTACGGGTGCTGAGTCCCGACGGGAGCGGGGGAACCATCATCCAAGTGACGACGCTCCGCGCGCTCAGCCCGCAGCAGGGCGATCTCAGCACGAGCCCTACTCAGCTCGTCTAATGCATGGTCCAGCTCCGTGTTTAGCACGGCGGCTAGGTTGACTGTGCTGCTCAACCTAGGATTGTCCTCACCAGCAGGTGAAACAATCACGCCTCCTGTGCTGCCAGATGGACGGCGGGGGTAATACTTCAGGTCAAGACCGTCAGCTACCCCACCGAGAACCGAGCAGTAGTGCGAAAGCGCACGCCGTGCAGCATCCTGCATGGCTGCCTCAGCTGAGTCCCGCTCAGAGATAGAATAGTGCTCTGAGCAAGCCTCCGCGCCCTGGAGACTGTTCTCCGGACGGCGCACCAAGCAGGTCGCCTCCCAGCGGTCCGGGTAGACCCCGCGACTATGCTGGTAGACCACACAGCGATACTCGATGGACCAAGTACGCCGGTCAAGTGCCCGACGTAGCAGGGTGTCGAGCGCGTCGTGGAAGTGACACCCGCGAGCAGCGTCGCGAGTGATGGGTCGAGCAACCCATCCTTCCGGCTCATGGCTAGAGAGGTCGAGGTCGGTGTCGTGGCTCGAGCTGTCGTCGCCACCTCCGTCGTCTGGGTCTCCTCCAGCAGCTACTCCAGAGGCTGGGACGCCCAGTGGTGGTGCAGGGGGCGCCTCCAGGGGAAGCACAGGAGAGCAGCTCCTCACAGACTCTATCTCCTGCTGGAGTGAGAAGGAAGAGCCCTGCTGCTCCTGTCGTCGACGTTCCTGCTCCTCATGCAGGCGGTGGTGCAGTCTCTCCAAGTGGCTGGACTGTCCGGCCACGGGACGGCGAAGCGGACGCTCAGCAAGGCGGGAGGGTAAGAAGGGGATGACGGACTTTCGTGCAGTGTGTCTAAGTCGAGCCATCTACAAAAGACATCGCAAGCAAAAGGGTGAGAACAGAATTAATATGACCAGCAAGTAATGAACCATAAATAAATGAAGGATCAGAATAATAATGAATCATAAATAAATGAAGGATCAGGATAAACAAAATTTTCAGCAAGGTATAATATATAGTAGAACATAGGTTTGGTCAGTAGGACCAACTTTTGAAGGGGTACCAAAGTCAAGGCAGGGACAGAGGTCTATAGTCCTTAAAACGACCATTCTACTCTAGGTTAGCGGTCCTACAGTCAGCACGGCTTTGATACCACTTATGTCACACCCGGTTTTTAGAAGGTAAACCGAATGCGAACCATGTACGTGCCAGGATCAGTTATTCACGTACACAGCAGTTACATAACATGGACATCATCACACAGTGCTCAAATAGTATTAAAAGGGGGAATAATAGTCGATTACATCATACGTCTGAGACGTCCATATAGTTCTTACAATAAATCAAAGTGCGGAAAAGAAACGTAGATAACACGGCCTTCACAGGCAGCCGACTGGGGGTTGCCGCTAACCCATGCCTAGAACTCGTCGTAGTCTTGGAACTCCTGGAAGTCTCCTTCCACAGCTTCATCTTCTCCTGAGCAGTGGTTGCAATGCTGACAACCTGGGGGGGGGGAATTGGTGTGTAGAGCAAGGGTGAGTACACATCAACATACTCAGCAAGTATCCTGTTTGGCTGTAGTGGACTAGCTTTATGTGGGGATAAGTCAAGCATTTGCTTTTAGTTGGTCAGGTTATTACTTACTAGTAGAAAGCCAGGTTTTAACATTAACCCAAGTTATTAGCCCAATGTATCCTTTCCAAACGGAAAGAATACCACTTACCAATACCATAATCATAATCAGAACCATCAATCTCATTGCCACCTGTACCAAAATATCTCTGATCAAGTATCACTAATCTCTGGAGCTCCCTTGGCCGCTCATAACCGCGAGCACGGCTGATATATCAGTTTCATAACACTCTGCAGAGGTTGCGCACTTTACCCATAAGCCGTGATTCCCTCTCTAGCCCGGGCTTGCAAGACCCTTATTCACTCCCAAGGTGAATGGCTAGGGATTCACTACGAAGCCTTTACAAAGATTCCCCGGGGCTGTAGCCACCCGTTAGGTTTCCTAAATGTACCGCACTCCTCCCCAAGGGACAAATCAACCTTGGCAGAGCGAGCCGCATACACCGAGCCCCATTGACGGCACAACGGCTAAGCGAACTACACCCCGGTTCCTCTAATTATTCAGCTAAGGGCGTCCCATTCCACCCTCATGGTTGCACTGTTTTCCCGGACGGTCATCCATTGAACAGGTCCTTACGGAGAGGCACTCGAGAAACCGCTCGAGTCCCCTTAAATGCCACAAGTATGATCATAAATAAGAAGGGGAAAACAGCGTATCATAGATAATCACATCATGTTCATTGATTAGAGTTGAGCAATAGCATCAGACTAAGCAGTAATAATCCGACCCAAATAGGTAAACAAGGACATGGATAACAAAAGCTAGTCAATCCTTAGGTATAAATGTGTAATGCGAGGGGTGAATTAAAGAATGAATAGGACAAAGATAGGTCAAAGGACACTTGCCTCCACCAACCGACTGCTGCTCAGGGGCTTCTCCTGCGAATTCCTCGGGCTCTTCGACCGGATCGTTCTCTATGCGAGCGCAAACATACATACATCCATCCACATATTTAATACAAAAGAACAGTACACCATACAAAGGAACAAATAAAGTGAATATGCATCAAGTATGACGTTCGATATCGCATTTATTATGGTTAGAAAGAAGCAAACGGGAAAGGGTCTCGCAGGGGGGGGTTAAAGTTTATGCACTAATAATCAATTACAATTGATTCCTAACAAAATAATTCTGTTATATTAATGGAACCTAATCATTTTTAGTTGATCAACATTGCACGGGATAAACAATTAACTACGTGAATCAATAGCATAACGGAATTTTAAATTAAACTTCCTATTTTCCATAGCATGAACAGTGATCAGTCTACCTAAAATAAAGTAATTATGATCACAGAAAGTAAATAAAATAAAATAAAAAAAATAAAACAGGGGGGGGCGGTTGAAGCGGCCCTAGGGCGGTTGAACCGGCCCTAGGCGGGGCGGCCGAGCTGGGGTGGGCGCGCGGGGGAGGGCGGCCGAGCTGGGGCCGGGGCGGCTGAGCCGGCCGGTTGAACCGGCGGCCAGGCGGCTGAACCGGCCCCGCGCGGGGGGCGCGGCCAGGGGGCCAGGCGGAGCGGCCGTGCGCGGCTGGGGCTGGCCGGGGGCCGGGCTGGGGGCGGCAGCGGCCGGCTGGGGCCGAGCAGGGGGCGGGCCGGGGCGCGGCTGGGCGCGGCCGGGGCGCGGCCAGGCAGCCGGGCGGCGCGGCCAGGCGGCCGGGCGCGGCCAGGGGCCAGCGGCTGGGGGCACCAGGGCGGGGGAAGAAGAGGGGAGGAAGGGGAGAGGGAGAGGAGGGAGAGAGGGGGAGGGGCTCACCGGCGATGGGGCGGCCGACGGCGGGGGCGGCCAAGGGCGGCGGCGACCTAGGGCAGGGAGCAGGGCGGCGGTGGGAGAGAGAGGGAGAGAATGAGGGAGAGGGAGAGGGTTTTGGGAAAAAAAGAGGGGGTGGGGGGGGCGGCTGGGCCTTGCCAAGGCCCAAGAGGGGGGCGCGCAGGGGCCTGGGCCGGCCGGGGTCGGCCCACGGCGCGGGAGAGAGAGAGAAAAAGAGGAGAGAGAAAGAGAGAGAAAAAGAAAGAAGAGATTTTCTCCCCGTTTTCGAAATCCGATCTTTCTAGATGAATGCAATTGCACTTTCAAAGCAATCAAAAGAAATGCAAGGTTCGGCATGGTGCATCGAACAACATAAAGTATTTTTAGAGTTTTTCTTACACGGGAATTCCAAACCGAATCCCGCTAAAACTTTGGAAAAGATCAAGGTTTAGCGAGGGAAACAGAAAAAGAAAAGGTAACGCCCGAATTTTGGCGAGTAAAGAAAAGAAAAAATTCAACTGCAAAATTCGGGGCGTTACAACCGCGCTATGTCCACGACGGAGAACGGCGGCGTGCGCACTCCGGCGAACTCATACCAGTCGGAATACGCAACGACTAGGCTTCTAACTTGGTTAACACTTAATCCTACCCTAGCGACCATAATCCCTCCATCAATTGCATGAATCCGGCCCAGAATTCTTCTGCCCACGACGATGGCGAACACTGAGGACAATCCGAGGCGTTCCCGGCGATCAAGCGCGGTCTAGTTCAATTGGTTGGGCTGACAAGCATCCCTAGCGTGCAAGGGTGCTGAAACGAGGGTAAGGAGGACGAGAGCGGACCTAGAGATGGCGGTCCACATCGCGGTGACTCACAGCGGCGCGGAGAACTGAATTGGGGGAAATCCCAAATTGAGGCGCTATGGTGGATGATCAGAGGCAAGGCCTGGTGCTCTGGCTTCGTAACAACTTAGTAGAGCAGGCTGGGGCATCAATTTATAGAGTCCACAAGCGATGGCTCCGAATTCAGGAAAGGTAAGCTGGCGGCCGGAGCAAAGATGAGTCACCAGAGTCGCTTATCGTGGCATTTACTAGGCAACGGTTTACGGCGGTCACTGCTTAGTCTCCACAGCGCACGACGACATGGTGAAAGGGCTTCAGGTGTGTCATGACTGGGGAAAACGGCGACACGATGGTGATGGTCGCACGGCCATGTCGCCGATGCAAGTGGGTATGGCGACCAACTCACAGTCTCATCCACAGTCAAGATCTTTTCACCCACCATGATTATCCACTTCATAGAGGCACGAATCACGACACCAGCATGAATCACGGTGTGAAGATCACCGCCGGCGAGGTTCACTGAATCTGGCATCTGATTCAGACACTGTACCATCAGAGTCTTCATCAGAGCATCTGATAGAGGTAGTTAGAAGGCTTGGTTCTCCAATTTTTGTATGGCAACTTGATCATCCGTCTGCAGCAAAATTGTTGTCCTGTAATCCATCTTTGATTTTGTTATAGCACCCACAATCGAACAATCACTGGATCCTACTCAAAATTGATCTCAAATTTCATCTGACTTCACTGTCAGTCAGAATTTAGCCTTAGGGCTGACTGACAGCTAGACTTCAAGTTCATTTAACTCTAATTTTTGTATATCACCAATGCTTAGTCACTTAATCAAAGTTGTACTCCTATCATGCTCTACAAGTTTGATGTATTGGCCTAGGGCAAAATCCTCATGAATTGAGAAATACATGGCTCCAAAGTTGGCTCAATCTCACTAAAATTCAGACATAGCCACATAGGTGTCCTTAGGACTTTTTGCAATTAAGTCCAAATTACTCCACACTACTTGAAAATCCTCCAATGTAAGAGTTACTTAGTTTTTGATGTTCTATCACTTTGATATTTGCACTTTGGTCCAAAAGTATATAGAAATTTAATTCACCCCCTAGGGTACAAATTAGGGTTTTCTAGGGTTTTAAGCACTCTAGGGTTTTTGTGCCACTCAAATTCATCACCCTTGATCTCTTTTGAGTATTCCCAATGACTTTTTGAGACATTACTCACTTTGGCTTACTATTATCCACATGCCCTAATCCTAGGGTTAAGTACACTTCAAATCACCACATCACACATGTTTTGAAATTTTACCTAGTGAATGTATTCTAGGTGTACAAGCAACATGAAATGTCAATGCATATGATGTCATGCTCAAGTTTTAGTGCCAGTAACACCAGGGGTGTTATAGCCTGGAAGTCAAAGAAGTCCTGACATACATAGAGAAGCCAACGTAGATTCTGGAGACTATAGACAGTGTCACCCGGAGAAATACCATCAAAATGTGCAAAGTCAGATGAGGTCACCACTCTGAGGAAGAAGCAACCTGGGAACGAGAAGATTGTTGGATTAATGTGGGCCTGACCCAAATTAATATTCAATAATAGTCAATGCTAAAGGCCCACTTTAATGCTACGGTGTACTAATACTTTAGTACCATACCGAAAGTTCAAGGGACAAATCAATCAACTTAAATAGGTGGACCATTGGTGCATCTATTGAGAAGCTGAGAAAAGGATGAAGGACTGCCACACGCGCACGCACGCCGCCGGTCGGACTGGGCTGAGGTGTGGCCATTGTAGATCGAACCTTGGTCCAATATTCCTTCCTAACGGTTTGCGCATTTTGCCTAGAGTGATGACTACCCATTATTGTCGTCTGTTACTGTCTGTTTCCTGTGTTATGGCTAGTAACAGATGGGTTGTAATGGCTATCAGTTTTCGGTCCTAATGGCGACCTTTACTGTCAGTTCCCATCCCTCTGTGCGTGAACAAATACGGAGACAAAGGAGGTGCTGGTTCTTCTGGTTACATACGAACAATCTTAGATGTGTTGCACTCAGCCTATTCCCATTCCACCTTCCTCGAGCACAGAGAGAGTGGGAGAGCAGGCCCCCGAAATCACCGTCCGCAGAGCAACACTTGCACGGGTGTGCTGGCGATCAGGTTTTCGGGGAGCATACTCACGACTGCTCGCTTCGTCTGCTCAACCAGCTCTGATCAAGTTCCTCATCGTCGACGCCATTCGAGGGACTGCGCTGCATACATCTTCCTGCATCGACTGCGTACGACTACATCGAACATACACACGAGATGTCTCGTGTGACTAGAGCCAGTAATGCCTAGAGCATTGGTCCCTCCATAGGGTACACTCTAATCTTTGTATATGTGCATGTTTTACTGTTGTTTACTGCTTATGCGAGTAGTGATACACACATGCACATACATGTTGTCACATACATCACTATGGTTTTCTGGATTAAATTAAAACTGATAATGCCTATTTCTCTAACAATCCAAAAACCTAATATTAGGCATTTTTCTGTTATTGGTTTTGTTGTTGCATTAAAACCAAGTGAAGCTTTTGATGGGACATTTTACAAAAGATGGCATAGTAAGATGATACTGTCGTTGACTGAAATGAACTGCCACACCGCATAGGGAAACCTAAACAGTTCACTCGTAAAGAGGAGAGAATGTTCGACGTTGCCGATAACCTGTTTTCGAGGCATCGTGATTGGTGCTCTTGCCAACAAGTATGTTGATTCTTATCTAATGTGCACATTTGCAAAAGAGTTAAGGAGTGCATTATATGAGAAGTTCCGTGTTTCTGATGCTGGTAGTGAGCTGTACATCATGGAGCAGCTGTTTGACTACAAGATGGTGGAAAACCGTCCTGTAGTTGAACATGCTCATGAAATATAGGCACTAACTAAGGAACTCGAACATTTCCTGTGTGTCTTTCCTGACAAGTTCGTGGTTGGCAGTATTATCGCTAAGCTACCACCTTCTTGGACAGATTTTGCTACCACTCTAAAACATAAGAGACAAGAGTTTAGCATGGCTGAGCTTATTGGTTCTCTTGATGTTGAGGAGAGGGCGAGAGAAAAAGACACTCGTGGAAAAGGAGTTGAGACTTATAGTGCCAATATGGTACAAAAGAAGAACTCCAATGCGTCACATAATAATAAAAAGAAGAACAAGCAACAAAATGCCACGAAGCCCAAGCAGGCAGCCTCGTTCAGAAGGAAGAACAAAGGAGCTGGTTGCTTTGTTTGCGGGAGTACTGATCACTGGGCAAGCGCTTGTCTAGACCACAAATTTAAGCAAGAGAAAAAACCAACTCAAGAGAAGAAAAATGTAAACTTGGTTGTTAGCGAGAATGAAGGAACATCGGGGTATGGTAATCTTTTAACTACTGTTCTTTCAGTGTGTCAATCCCCTAAATGGTGGGCTGACACTAGTGCTAACATTCATGTATGTGCTGATATTTCTTTGTTTTCTTCTTATCAATGCAAAAGGGATGGAGCCTTGCTGATGGGGAACAGATTACATGCACGTGTTCTTGGTGTTGGTACAATCATTCTGAAGTTTACTTCAGGAAAGACGGCGCTATTGAAGAACATGCAGCATGTCCCCTCCATCAAAAAGAACCTTGTTAGTGGCTCACTTCTATGTCAAGATGGCTATAAACTTCTGTTTGAATCTAATAATTGTATACTATCAAGGTATGGGACATTTGTTGGAAAAAGCTATGACAGTGGAGGCTTGTTCCGCTTATCTTTGCATGATGTGTGTAATAAGTCTGTGAACAATGTGATTTCGAACGAGTCGTATATTTGGCATTCATGACTTTGTCACATCAATTTTGGTTGTGTGTCGCGGTTAGCAAATTTAAATTAATCCTGAAATTTCATTTAGTCAAAATTTCTAAGTGCTAGGTGTGCGTGCAATCTAAGCAACCTTGCAAGCCTCATACGAGTGACTTGGCACCACTAGACTTAATACATTCCGATTTATGTGAGATGAATGGAATATTGACTAAAGGAGGCAAACGATATTTTATTACTTTTATCAATGATTCTACTAGATTTTGTTATGTGTATCTCTTAAAATCAAAAGACGAAGCTTTGCATTATTTTAAGACCTACAAAGCTAAAGTTGAAAATCAACTCGAGAGGAAAATTAAACGGTTAAGGTCTGATCGTGGTGGAGAAATTTGTTTGGTGATTTTTTTGATTTTTTGTGTGGAACATGGTATTATTCATTAG
Source organism: Zea luxurians (assembly GCA_029449295.1). Classification (NCBI taxonomy): domain Eukaryota; kingdom Viridiplantae; phylum Streptophyta; class Magnoliopsida; order Poales; family Poaceae; genus Zea; species Zea luxurians. Next base: position 36,115,034 of record JAOPSE010000028.1, read on the forward strand.
AGGACACCACCATACTCACCACAATCCAATGGGGTTGCTGAAAGAAAGAACCGTACTCTAACTGATTTGGTTAATGCCATGTTAAAGACTTTGGGACTATCTAAGAAATGGTGGGGTTAGGCGATCTTGGCGGCGTGTCATGTCCTAAATAAAGTTCCCACAAAGAACAAATAAATCACACCATTCGAGGAATGGGAAAAGAGGAAATTAAATATCTCCTACTTACGCACCTGGGGTTGTTTGGCTAAAGTGAGTGTGACAATTAACAAGAAGCGCAAATTAGGACCAAAAACCGTTGATTGTGTTTTCCTTGGGTATGCTTTCCACAACATTGTATATAGGTTCTTAATTATAAACTCCGGAGTACCGGACATGTTGGTTGGTACTATTATGGAGTCCAGAGATGCTACATTTTTTAGGACAAATTTCCTATGAAAGCTACACATGATATGTCTAATGATGAACCAACGATAGCCCATGAGCATTTTATTCCAGTATAACACACTGAGGAATCCCATATACATAATCCTATGGAAGATGACAATGTATCAACTCGAAAGAGTAAGAGACTAAGGATTGCAAAGTCCTTTGGTGATGATTAAATTGTATATCTTGTGGATGACACACCAAGTACCATTGAAGAGGCATATTCCTCTCCTGATGCTGACTTTTGGAAGGAAGCAATAAGGAGTGAGATGGATTCTATTATGTCTAATGCAACTTGGGAGATTGTTGAGTGTCCTTATAGGTGTAAGCCCATTGGGAGTAAATGGGTGTTCAAGAAAAAACTTAGGTCTGATGGTACTATTGAAAGGTACAAGGCGAGGCTTGTAATTAAAGGCTATTCACAGAAGGAAGGTGAAGATTTCTTTGATACTTATTCACCTGTGGCTCGATTGACCACAATTCGTGTGCTACTTTGTCTGGCTACCTCTCATGGTCTTCTTGTCCATCAAATGGATGTTAAGATAGCATTCCTAAATGGAGAGCTAGATGAGGAAATCTACATGGAGCATCCAGCTGGGTTTATAGCAAACGGTCAAGAAGGCATGGTGTGTAAATTATTGAAATCTTTATATGGCCTAAAACAAGCACCTAAGCAATGGCATGAAAAGTTCGATAGAACTTTGACATCTGTCGGCTTTGTTGTGAACGAAGCTGACAGATGTGTATATTATCGGTATGGTGGGGGCGAAGGAGTAATTTTATGCCTATATGTTGGTGACAATCTAATATTGGGGACGAGTCTTGATGTCATTAAATAGATAAAAGACTTTCTGTCTAATAATTTTGAAATGAAAGATTTGGGAGAAGTTAATGTTATTCTTAACATTAAGCTACTGAGAGAAGGCAATGGTGGGATCACACTTGTGCAATCCCATTATGTGAAAAAGGTTTTGAGTCTCTTTGGTTATAGAGAATGTGAACCTGCTCCAACACCTAATGATCCTAGTAAGCTATTGAAGGAAAATCGAAGGATATCTAGGGATCAATTGAGATATTCCCAAATAATTGGTTCACTCATGTACTTAGCTAGCACCACAAGGCCTGACATCTCGTTTGCTGTGAGCAAACTTAGCCAGTTTGTTTCAAATACAGAAGATGATCACTGGCATGCTCTTGAGAGAGTTCTGCGCTATCTAAAAGGTACTATGAGTTTAGGAATCCATTATACCATGTACCCAACAGTACTGGATGGTTATTGTGATGCAAATTGGATATCTGATGCTGATGAGATATATGCCACAAGTGGATATGTGTTTTCACTTGGAGGTGGCACTGTTTCATGGAAGTCTTGCAAGCAGACCATCTTAACGAGGTCGACTATGGAAGCAGAACTCACAGCATTAGATACTGCTTCAGTTGAGGCTGAGTGGCTTCGTGAACTCCTTATGAATTTACGGGTGGTTGAAAAACCTATGCCAGCTATTTCTATGAACTATGATAATCAGACTGTGATAATCAAGATAAACAGTTCTAAGGATAATATGAAGTCGACAAGGCACATAAAGAGGCATTTAAAATCTATCATGGAATTGAGAAACTCTGGAGTAATAGCGTTGGACTATGTCTATACGTCTAAAAAATCTGGCAGATCAATTTACTAAGGGGCTATCATGTAGTGTGATAGATAGTGCATCAAGTGAGATGGGCCTGAGACCCACCTAAAGTTTATCATAGTGGTAACATGTTCTATGTGATCGGAGATCCTGTGAATTAGAATGGTGAAACAAGCTAGTGGTAGACTGAGAGGAAAGACCCTTAATAAGGTTCATTTTAGATGCACATCTTTCCTTACTGTAAGGTAGGTTGGTGTTTACACCTTAATATGTTCCAAATGGCTTTGTGAATCAAAGATGTTGTCATACAAAACATCTTTGGAGGAACATACCTATATGGGTTAACTGCTAGTCACTGTTTATGAGATCTGGGTGGTCTCTAGATACCCATGAAAGGCTATAGAGTTTGACATATATGCTCCAACCAGAGGGGATGCACTCAGCAATCTAGTACTGGTAAAGAGTTTAGATGAAACTTATTCCTCACAAAACTGCCAATTCAAGGCCTAGTTCATTGTGCAGTTGTGGTCAAATGTAGCCTAGATTCTAGGTGGATGTTCAACTTTATAGTCTCCATCGAAACACCAGTATATCAAACGTTTGATACGATGAGAGCATTTTAGTGTGACTTAGCATTTGGTGGGATTGTTTGATTAATGTGGGCCTTGCCCAAATTAATATTTAATAATAGTCAATGCTAAAGGCCCACTTTAATGCTACGGTGTACTAATACTTTAGTACCATAATGAACGTTTAAGGGACAAATCAATCAACTTAAATATATGGACCATTGGTGTATTGATTGAGAAGCTGAGAAAAAGGATGAAGGACTGCCACACGCGCGCGCGCCGCTGGCCGAGCCGGGCCGAGGCGTGGTTGTGGTAGATCGGAGCTTGGTCCGAATATTCCTTCCTAACGGTTGCACATTTTGCTTGGAGTGATGACCGTCCATTACTGTCGTCCATTATTATCCTTTTCATGTGTTATGGCTAGTGACAGACGGGTTGTAATGGCTATTAGTTTTCGGTCCTAACTGCGACCATTACTGTCCGTTCCCCTCCCTCTGCGCGTGTACAAATATGGAGACGGAGGAGGAGGTGGTTCTTCTGGTTACATACGAATAGTCTCAAACGCGTTGCACTCAGCCTATTCCTGTCCCACCTTCTGCAAAATCGGAGAGTGGGAGAGCAGGCCTCCGAAATCGCCGTCCGCAGAGCTACACTTGCACGGGTGTGCGGGCGATCAGGATTTTGGGGAGCGTACTCGCGACTGCTCGCTTCATCCGCTCGACCAATGCTGATCAAGTTCCTCGTCGCTGGCGCCGTTCGAGGGATTGCACTACGTACATCTGTCTGCATCGACTGTGTATGACTATAACGAACATACACACGAGATGTCTCGTGTGAATGGATCCACTAATGCCTTGAGCATCGGTCCCTCCGTAGGGTACACTCTAATCTTCGTATATGTGCATGTTTTACTATTGTTTACTGCTTATGTGAGTAGTGATACACACATGCACATACATGTCATCACATACATCACTCTGGTTTTCTGGATTAAATTAAAACTGATAATGCCTATTTCTCTAACAAAGATGTTCTGAAAGCGAAGTACTCTGAACTCTTTGCTGGCCAACCTTGAATCTCGGGGCGAGATTCTTTTAATGGGGACAGGTTTGTAACACCCTGAATTTTGGGGTATAAATATTTCTTTGCTCTATACTCAAAATTCAGGTGTTCCTCTTTCTTTTCCGTGCTTTTCTTTTCTTTTTTCTAAAATAATGGAGAGTTATTTTGTTATATTGGCGTAAGGCTAGTGAAGTGAGCCCTAGAGGTGATTTGGTTGTTGCATCCATGCTGTTGCGTAGTGTTTCTAAGTGCAAAAGGTATTTGAAACATGTTAATATACCTTATAGAAGTTTTCGATAAATTTTCATATTTTTAGAATATTTTTCTATTTTCCTAGAACCAAAATCTATTTATTTGAGGTAATTAAAAGCATTTTCAAAAGCTCTAAATATGTTTTTAGTTCATTGGGTGCCAAAACATGTCTAGGAATTTTCCTTGAATTTTTGGAGACTTCGAGATATTTTTCAGACGTTAAATACAATTTCAGCTTTTTCTAGATTTATTTTAATTTTAAAAATTGATTTATTACGAAAAAATAAAATATTTTCAAACCGAGCAATATATATGTGGCTGGAACCCTCTCGCCAAACCCTTTCCAAATCTCGAAACCGTTTCCCTAGATTCGATCCACAATTCCCAGAATTGCTCGCCGAAGTTCGTGGCGGTTCCAACTCCGACGAGCAATTACTTCCAACCCGTACGTCATTGGCAAAATCCGAGAGTGCCATTGCATTCGTCACGTTGAGGGCTTAGTCTTAGTGCTTTCAATTCGTCGATCGGACCTCCGATTCCTCGTGAATCGACTTATTTCTTCTCGGCTCTGACGATGGCCTTCTTCTCCGGTGAGCTATCTCCATTGTTCTTCGTGTTCTTCTTCGTTTTTCACCATATGGTCACAGCCCCAACCCCATCCCCGGTAGCCCTCTCCGTCTCCACTCTCCCTCTCCCTCGCGCCTTGCCTTGTGTCGTAAATTATTTATTTAACCGAGAGCTGTTATTGTAACAGATTAATCGAAACTAGGTAATAGCTCTAATTTACATATGATAATACAAGTATATCGAATTAAATGTTCTAATTCATATTTGTATAAAGTAAACGTGATAACTTATCACTCGTAGCTTCGATCTCGGTATTTCTTTTTCTCGTGTGACCATAGAAGCGATCTCTATTTTGTATCACACATTTTTATAATGTTTTCCTTGTATGTGTATTGTTCCTTTCTGTTTCAAAAATGTTGAATGTATGTTCGCACTCACCTAGATAATGTTCCGTCTGTGGAGTCTGAGAAAGTTGCAGGAGAAGCCCCTGAGCAGTAGCTGTTTGGTGAAGGCAAGTGTCCTCTGACCTATTATGTCATATTTACTTTATAATTCAATGTTCCGTATACTATGATTAACCTAAGGATTGACTAGATTTCTATTTATCCTATCCTTGATTACCTTTTTGGGTTGGGCTATCATGATCAACTACATGCGAGTGCTTTACTTTAATCAACGAACATGATGAGAATTACTTTATGATACGACGACTCACTCTGGTTATGATTATGAACTTGTGACACTTTAGGGGGCTCGAGCTATTTCCTGAGTACCACTCCGTAAGGACCTGTTCGTTGAGAGACCACCCGATAAAATAATACAACCATGAGGGTGGTATGAGACGCCCTTGGCTGATTAATTAGAGGAATCTAGGGGTGTAGTTTGCTTCGCCATTGTGCCATCAATGGGGAATGGGGCATAGTGCTTGCTCTACTAAGGGTGGGATGCCGAGGTTCATTCGATTTAGTTTTGTTAGTCAAAACCCTAGGGAGGAGTACTGTGTTTGTACGACTAGCAAAATCTAACGGGCGGCTACACATTAGGAGAATTTTTGTAAAGGCTACGTAGTGAAAACCTTGACGACTCACCTTGAAAGTGTTTGAGGGTTTGATCTATGGTGGAACCGCCTGAATTATTCCAACTTAAGTGCCTGAGTCCTGCCCTAGGGGCTAGACCACACTTAAATAGGAATAAATCGTCAGTCCCTCGGATCTAGTCCGATAAGGCCATTAATAGGATCAAGTACCATGTACTCACTCGAAAGTGAGGCACAGAGAAAATACAATAAAGCATAAAACCATAAATTAAAGAAGTACTTAAGGTTATTACAACATCATTGGAGTTTTGCAAAAATGGTAACCATTGTTCTCGATGCAGCGAAAATCAACTAACGGTAAGTGAAAGGGAGGATGGGGAAGCCTGGCCCATCACTCCTCCTACTTCTCTCTTGCTGAGGTAGGGTCCCACTCGACTGTCCAACCTGGTGGCAAGGTGGACGGCCAAGTCACTCCAGCAACCATATCCTCCAGAGAACCTATAAAAAATTATGTGTCAGGGACCGTAATTAGGGGTACCCTCAAGGCTCCTAATCTTAGCTGGTAACCCCCATCAGCACAAAGCTGCAAAGGCCTGATGGGCGCAATTCCGGTCAAAGGCTCCGTCCACTCAAGGGACATGATCTCGCCTCGCCCGAGCCCAGCCTCGGGCAGAAACGGTAGACCAAGGCAGATTCGCGCCTCGCCCGAGGGTCTCCTCAAGCAACGGACGCACCTTCGACTCGCCCGAGGCCCAGTTCGGGCAGGCTTCGCGGAGAAGCAACCTTGGCCAGATCGCCTCGCCAGCCGACCGGATCGCAGGAGCATTTAATGCAAGGATCGCCTGACACCTTATCCTGATGCACGCTCTCCAGTCGACAAGGCCGAAGTGACCGCAGTCACTTCGCCCCTCCACTGACTGACCTGACAGGAAAACAGCGCCGCCTGTGCTGCTCCGACTGCTGTGCCACCCACCAAGGTGAGGTTGACAGCAGCCAAGTCCAGCCTCGGGCGCCATAGGAATCTCCGCCTCGCCCGACCCAGGGCTCGGGCTCAACCTCGACTCGGAAAAAGGTCTCCGCCTCGCCCGACCCTAGGGCTCGGACTCAACCTCGACCTCGGAAGACGGTCTCCGCCTCGCCCGACCCTAGGGCTCGGACTCAACCTCGACCTCGGACAACAGTCTCCGCCTCGCCCGACCCCCGGGCTCGGACTCAACCTCAACCTCAGACGACGGTCTCCGCCTCGCCCGACCCCGGGCTCGGACTCAACCTCGACCTCGGAGGAGTCACCACCTCGCTCAGGCCGACCACGCCACAAGGGGGGCCATCATTACCCTACCCCTAGCTAGCCCAGGCTAGCCTAGGCTACGGGGAACAAGACCGGCGTCCCATCTGGCTCGCCCCAGTAAAACAAGTAATGATGGCACCCCGCGTGCTCCATGATGATGGCGGTTCTCAGCCCCTTACGGAAGCAAGGAGACGTCAGCAAGGATCCGACAGCCCCGACAGCTGTGGTTCTACAGGGCTCAAGCGCTCCTCCAACGGCCACGACGCCACATGAACAGGGCTCCAACACCTCTCCGACAGCCACGTCGGCATGTACATAGGGCTCTGGCTCCTCTCTGCTAGACACGTTAGCACACTGCTACACCCCCTGTTGTACACCTGGACCCTCTCCTCACGTCTATAAAAGGAAGGTCAAGGGCCCTCGTACGCAAAGGTGGCCGCGCGGGAGAACGGGCTGACGCGCAGTCTCACGCCCTCTCTCTCTCTCTCCCTCGCGAACGCTTGTAACCCCCTACTGCAAGCGCATCCGCCCTAGGCGCAGGACAACACGAGGCCGCGATTTCCCCCTCACTGGTTTTCCCACCTTGTGCTCCGTCTCGTGCCGACCCATCTAGGCTGGGACACGCAGCGACAATTTACTCGTCGGTCCAGGGACCCCCCGAGGTCGAAACACCGACAGTTGGCGCGCTAGGTAGGGGACTGCTGCGTGTTGATGAATAGCTTCCCGTCAAGCTCCAGATGGGGAGTCTCCAGCGACCTCTCCAACCCGGGACGAAGCTCTGTTTCGGGAGTCTCGAGTTCATGTCCCTCGATGGCAGCTACGACATGATACTCCTTCCTCCACCGCGCAACAACGATAATGGTGGCCGTCACCCTGCCCGCCAGCGGCGGAATCGACGACGTCTTCCCCGCGTGGTTGAAGAGCAGCATCCGAGTCTGTCCCGACACCTTTCCCGTCGACGGGGGAGGAGGTGGGGCAACCATGTCCAAGCAGGAGGCGGCGCCTCGTCGGCTATCGAGCGAGTCGACGGTGCCGGCGCCCCAGCAGGGGACACGTCGGGCGTTGACCTCGCGTCTGAGACGAAGACGAGCGTCATTTCCCCACAACACGCCAACCCCAAGCAGATGAACGACGCCAGCACGCTCGCTAAGGACTTGCTGGGCGTTAGCCTCGTACCTGAGATAACGGTGTGGTCCATCCCCGACGCGACTTCGTCACCGTCCGTCGATCAAGAGGTACCGACAGTTTCCCATCCTATGCCTTTTAGATTCAGCTTCGACCCACCAAGCGACCCTGCTTTGGTGGCCTCTTTCATAAAGGCATATCCAAACCTTCCGGGGTACCATATGTGGTCAACCTGGGACCGATTGACGACCGTCTCGACCTACGGGCCCCCGGGTTCCGAGGAAGATGACGAGCCTGACTCTTGTTGGGATTTCTCCAGGCTCGATAACCCTAGTGCCATGCGGGACTTCATGACCGCATGCGACTACTGCCTCTCCGATTGCTCCGATGATTGCCATAGCCTCGGCGACGGGGACTGTGGCCCAAGTCGCGAATGTTTCCACGTCGATCTAGAGGGTCTCAACGAAGGCAACCACCTTTGTATGCCGGAGAACGGTGATCCCTCTAGACCTGCGCCTCGCGTTGACATCCTTCGGGAGCTAGCTGTGGTCGCAGTCCCTGCGGGGGGTCAGGACACACAGCTCGAGCAAATCCGTGAGATGCAGGCCAGGCTCGACGAGGAAGCAAGACAACTTGTGCAGCTCCGGTAGAACATCGGGCAGGAGCAGGCAGGCCAAGCACCAGCCGGAGAAGCGCGTCATCCGGCCCAGGACGTCCAGAACTGCATCATCGACAATGCCAGGGCAAGGCTGCCCCCGGCTTCTAGTGGGGTCGGCCAGAACCTGGCTGCAGCAGCAATACTACTCCGAGCGATGCCGGAACCATCCACCACCGAGGGGCGGCGTATCCAGGGAGAACTCAAGAAGCTCCTGGAGGATGCCGCGGTCCGACGGACTGAAAGCTCTGCCTCCCGGAGGCAGGTGTACCCCCCGGAGCATCGCGCCGCGACTTCCCGATTCATGCGGGAAGCCTCGGTCCACACCGGGCGCACGCGGGACGCAGCGCCTGTGGCCTCGGGCCGCCTCAGCAACGAGCACCATCGCCGTGACCGTCGAGCCCACCTTGACGAGAGGGTGCATCGAGGCTACCACCCCAGGCGTGGGGGACGCTACGACAGTGAGGAGGGTCGGAACTGTGGCTCACGGACTACCGGCTGGCCTGCCAGCTGGGTGGAACGGACGATGACAACCTCATCATCCGCAACCTCCCCCTATTCCTCTCCGACGCCGCCCGAGCCTGGCTGGAGCATCTGCCTCCTGCGCAGATCTCCAACTGGGACGACCTGGTCAAAGCCTTTGCCAGCAACTTCCAGGGCACATACGTGTGCCCTGGGAACTCCTGGGATCTCCGAATCTGCCGCCAGCAGCCGGGAGAATCCCTGCGGGACTACATCCGGCGATTCTCGAAGCAGCGCACCGAGCTGCCCAACATCACCGACTCAGATGTCATCGATGCGTTCCTCGCCGGCACCACTTGCCGCGACCTGGTGAGCAAGCTGGGTCGCAAGACTCCCACATGGGCGAGCGAGCTGATGGACATCGCCACCAAGTTCGCCTCTGGTCAGGAGGCGGTCGAGGCCATCTTTCGGAAGGACAAGCAGCCTCAGGGGCGCCAGCCGGATGACGTCCCCGAGGCGTCCGCTCAGCGCGGCACGAAGAGGAAGGGCAAGAAGAAGTCGCAAGCGAAACGCGACGCCGCCGACGCGGACCTTGTCGCCACCGCCGAGCACAAGAACCCTCGGAAACCTCCCGGAGGCGCCAACTTGTTCGACAAGATGCTCAAGGAGTCGTGCCCCTATCATCAGGGTCCCGTCAAGCACACCCTTGAGGAGTGCGTCATGCTTCGGTGCTACTTCCACAAAGCCGGGCCACCGACGGAAGGTGGCAGAGCCCCTGACAACGACAAGAAGGAAGCCCACAAGGCAGAGGAGTTCCTCGAGGTCCATGACTGCTTCATGATCTACGGTGGGCGGGTGGCGAACGCCTCGGCTCGGCACCGCAAGCAAGAGCGCCGGGAGGTCTGCTCGGTAAAGGTGGCGGCGCCAGTCTACCTAGACTGGTCCGACAAGCCCGTCACCTTCGACCAAGGCGACCACCCCGACCGCGTGCCGAGCCCGGGGAAGTACCCGCTCATTGTTGATCTTGTCATCGGCAACATCAGGCTTACCAAGGTCCTCATGGACGGAGGCAGCAGCCTCAACATCATCTACGCCGACACCCTCGGGCTCCTGCAGATCGATCTGTCCTCGATCCGGGCCAGTGCGGCGCCCTTTCACGGGATCGTTCCCGGGAAGCGTGTCCAGCCCCTTGGACAACTCGATCTGTCCGTCTGCTTCGGGACTCCCTCCAACTTCCGAAAGGAAACCCTCACATTCGAGGTGGTCGGGTTCCGAGGAACCTACCACGCAGTGCTGGGGAGACCATGCTACGCCAAGTTCATGGCCGTTTCCAACTACACCTACCTTAAGCTCAAGATGCCGGGCCCCAACGGGGTCATCACCGTTGGCCCCACGTACCGACACACATACGAATGCGACGTGGAGTGCGTGGAGTACGCCGAGGCCCTCGCCGAATCCGAGGCCCTCATCGTCGACATGGAGAACCTCTCCAAGGAGGCGCCAGATGCGAAGCGCCACGCCGGCAACTTCGAGCCAGCAGAGGCGGTTAAGTTCGTCCCTCTCGACCCCAGCAACGACACCTCCAAGCAGATCCTGATCGTCTCCAAGCTCGACCCCAAATAGGAAGCAGTTCTCATCAACTTTCTCCGCGCAAACGCCGAGGTTTTTGCGTGGAGTCCCTCAGACATGCCTAGCATACCGAGGGAAGTCGCCGAGCACTCACTAGATATCCGAGCTGGAGCCCGACCCGTGAAGCAGCCTCTGCGCCGATTCGACGAAGAAAAGTGCAGAGCCATAGGCGAGGAGATCCACAAGCTAATGGCTGCAGGGTTCATCAAAGAGGTATTCCATCCCGAATGGCTAGCCAACCCTATGCTTGTGAGAAAGAAAGGTGGGAAATGGCGGATGTGTGTAGACTACACTGGTCTAAACAAAGCATGTCCAAAAGTTCCCTACCCTCTGCCTCTCATCGATCAAATCGTGGATTCCACTGCTGGGTGTGAAACCCTGTCATTCCTCGATGCCTACTCAGGGTATCACCAAATCAGGATGAAAGAATCCGACCAGCTCGCGACTTCTTTCATCACAACCTTTGGCATGTACTGCTACATTACTATGCCATTTGGTTTGAGGAATGTGGGTGCGACATACCAAAGGTGCATGAACCACGTGTTCGGACAGCACATTGGCCGAACGGTCGAGGCTTACGTCGATGACATCGTAGTCAAGACGAGGAAAGCCTTCGACCTCCTCTCCGACCTTGAAACGACATTCAAGTGTCTCAAAGCGAAAGGCGTAAAACTCAATCCCGAGAAGTGTGTCTTCGGAGTCTCTCGAGGCATGCTCTTGGGGTTCATCGTCTCCGAGCGGGGAATCGAGGCCAACCCGGAGAAAATCGCGGCCACCACCAACATGGGGCCCATTAAGGACTTGAAAGGAGTACAGAGGGTCATGGGGTGCCTTGTGGCTCTGAGCCGCTTCATCTCGCACCTCGGCGAAAGAGGCCTACCCCTGTATCACCTCTTAAGGAAGACCGAGCGCTTCACTTGGACCCCCGAGGCCGAGGAAGCCCTCGGGAACTTGAAGGCACTCCTTACAAGCGCACCTATCCTGGTGCCCCCCGCTGCCGGAGAAGCCCTCTTGATCTACGTCGCCGCTACCACTCAGGTGGTCAGCGCCGCGATCGTAGTCGAGAGACGAGAAGAAGGGCACGCATTGCCCATCCAGAGGCTGGTCTACTTCATCAGTGAGGTACTGTCCGAGACCAAAATCCGCTACCCGCAAATTCAGAAGCTGTTGTACGCGGTAATTCTGACACGGTGAAAGTTGCGACACTACTTCGAGTCTCATCCGATGACTGTGGTGTCATCCTTCCCCCTGGGGTAGATCGCCCAGTGCCAAGAGGCCTCGGGTAGGATTGCAAAGTGGGCGGTGGAGATCATGGGCGAGACGATCTCGTTCGCCCCTTGGAAGGCCATCAAGTCCCAAGTCTTGGCAGACTTTGTGGCTGAATGGGTCGACACCCAGCTTCCAGCAGCTCCGATCCAACCGGAACTCTGGACCATGTATTTCGATGGGTCGCTAATGAAAACAGGAGCGAGCGCGGACCTGCTCTTCATCTCACCCCTCAGGAAGCACCTCCGCTACGTGCTGCGCCTCCATTTCCTGGCGTCCAACAATGTGGCCGAGTATGAGGCTCTGGTTAACGGGTTGCGCATCGCCATCGAGCTAGGGGTCCGGCGCCTTGACGCTCGTGGCGACTCGCAGCTTGTCATTGGCCAAGTCATGAAGAACTCCCACTGCCACGACCCGAAGATGGAAGCCTACTGCGACGAGGTTCAGCGCCTGGAGGACAAGTTCTACAGGCTCGAGCTCAACCACGTTGCTCGACGATACAACGAGACTGCAGACGAGCTGGCCAAGATAGCCTCGGGGCGGACAACGGTTCCTTCGGACGTCTTCTCCCGAGACCTACATCAACCCTCCGTCAAGACCGACGACATTCCTGAACCCGAGAAGGCCTCGGCTCTGCCCGAGGCGCCCTTGGCTCAGCCCGAGGCAGCCTCGGCCCCGCCCGAGGCATCCTCTACCCCCGAGGGTGGGCACTGCATGTCGAGGAAGAGCGGAATGGGGTCACGCCTAATCAAAACTGGCAGACCCCATACCTGCAATATCTCCACCAAGGAGAGCTACCCCTCGACAGAGCCGAAGCTCGGCGACTGGCGCGGCGCGCCAAGTCGTTCGTCTTGCTGGGTGACGAAAAGGAGCTCTACCACCGCAACCCCTCAGGCATCCTCCAGCAGTGCATATCCATCGCCGAAGGTCAGGAGTTATTGCAAGAAATACACTTGGGGGCTTGCGGTCACCACGCAGCACCTCAAGCCCTCGTGGGAAACGCCTTCTGACAGGGTTTCTACTGGCCAACCGCGGTGGCCGACGCCACTAGGATTGTACGCACCTGCCAAGGGTGTCAATTCTACGCAAGGCAGACGCACCTGCCCGCTCAGGCTCTGCAAACAATACCCATCACCTGGTCGTTTGCTATGTGGGGTCTGGACCTCGTTGGTCCCTTGCAGAAGGCACCCGGGGGCTTCACGCACCTGCTGGTCACCATCGACAAATTCTCCAAGTGGATCGAGGTCCGACCCCTAAACAGCATCAGGTTCGAACAGGCGGTGGCGTTCTTCACCAACATCATCCATCGCTTCGGGGTCCCGAACTCCATCATCACCGACAATGGCACCCAGTTCACTGGCAGAAAGTTCCTGGACTTCTACGAGGACCACCACATCCAGGTGGATTGGGCTGCCGTAGCTCACCCCATGACGAATGGGCAGGTAGAGCGTGCCAACGGCATGATTCTACAGGGACTCAAGCCGAGGATCTACAACGACCTCAACAAGTTCGGCAGGCGGTGGATGAAGGAACTCCCCTCGGTGGTCTGGAGTCTGAGGACAACGCCAAACCGAGCCATGGGCTTCACACCGTTTTTTCTAGTCTATGGGGTCGAGGCTATCTTGCCCACAGACTTAGAATACGACTCCTCGAGGACAAGGTCATACGACGCCCGAAGCAACCAGACAAACCGAGAAGACTCACTGGACCAGCTGGAAGAGGCTCGAGACACGGCCTTACTACACTCGGCGCGGTATCAGCAGTCCCTGCGACGCTACCACGCCCGAGGGGTTCGGTCCCGAGACCTCCAGGTGGGCGACTTGGTGCTTCGGCTACGACAAGATGCTAGAGGGCGCCATAAGCTCACGCCTCCCTAGGAAGGGCCGTTGATCATCGCCAAGATTCTGAAGCCCGGAACATACAAGCTAGCCAACAGTCAAGGCGATATCTACAGCAACACTTGGAACATCCGACAGCTACGTCGCTTCTACCCTTAAGATGCTTTCAAGTCATTCATGTACCTCGTTTACATACCCAAGCAAAGTCTAACCTTCAAGGAAGGGTCAGCCTTGCCTCGGCAAAGCCCGACCCTCCCTCGGGGGCTAGAAGGGGGGAACCCCCTCTGCGTCAAAATTTTCCTCGGAAAAAAGTCTTCCGCCAAAATGACTTTCGTCTCTCCCGGCTATATCAGTAACAGAACCCCGAGAAACGAATAAGAGTGCATGTAAGTGGCAAGGCCGACCGAGCCGAGGGACTCCTACGCCTCTGGGATACGGATACCTCACTCGTCACCTACCACAAAAAATAACTCTTACTTGGGTAAGCGATCCTGCTACTGATGAACAAGTTCGAGTACACGAAACAGGAAGAAAAAGACGCAGCTTTATATCACGACGACAAAGTGTTCAGGCCTCGGCGGCCGCGAAAGACACACACATGTTCAAAACAAACTACTCCGGTGGAATCAAGCATTGCCCGGGGGAGGAGCGGCACCCTCGGCTTCGTCTCCAACCTCAGCGCCGACTCCACCCTCGGCAAGATCCGCCCCGGCCTCGGACGGTGGTGCAGGCGGAAGGATCTCCACCTCCAAGGTGGATGCCAGCACCACGCTTGGGCCCGCGGCGGCCGCGTCAAGCCTCTGAACTTTGGCCCGGGCAGCTTCGTCTTTGTCGGGAAGGCAGTACCCCTCGCTGACCCGCTCTAGATCCACATCATAGTGGGAAGCGAGCACGGCGAAGGCCCGCCTAACACCGTGATGCAGCGCCTCACGGAGTCTGCCGCGCGCGTGGTCGCCCAAGGCCTGCAGGCGACTCTGAGGGGAGCTTCCTGAGGGGACATCGTCAAGGCCAAAGATCTAGCAAAAGGCCGAGATAGCCTCGGACATGGCCGCGCGGTCGGCCTCCTTCTGCTCAGCCGCCTCGGCAAGTGCCTTGGCAGACTCGCTGAGGGCAAACTCGAGCTCTGCAAACAGCCAAAGTAGAAGTCTTCAAATGCAAGTTGAAGAATGAAGCTGAATCAAAATCTCAAAATAGCCAAGACATACCTTCCGCCCGGATACGCTGCTCCGAGGCTACGGCTTGGGCGGACTGAGCAGACCCGATGGCCACTGCCAGGTCCGCCGCAAGGGCTCCGGCCCGAGCGAACGCCTCGACTAGCTGGCCTCTAAGGGCCTCAGCCCGGCTTTCAGCCTCGGCGGCCCGGCCCCGAGATTGATCCCACTCACCGATGACCTGGCCAAGCTCCAACTGCCACCGCTGTGCCTCTGCGCGTGCCGCCGCTGCCTCTGCCCCTAGCTCGTCACAGAGCAAATGAAGGTCCACCGCCTTGGCGCTCCGTTGGGAGAGGCGCTCGGTAGCCTCTGCAAGCGCGGTCCTCAGAAACCGCAGCGAACCCCAGACGTCGGCCTCGCGGTGAATGAACGATGACTTGGCGGCGCTCAGATCCGTCAGATCCTGAGGAAGGGAAGTGGGGCGTAACGAAGAATGCCTTGATCACGTAAAAGGTATGCCTGAAATCCTTACCTGGAGGATCCTGGGAACGTCCCTAGAAAGGACCTCCAGGGTCGACCGAAGCGACCCCATCGTTGCCTCGGCACGCTCACGAAGCTCGTCCCAAGACTGCTCCTCTCGCTCATCGTTAAGAACGAAGAGGGGCTTCGAAGCACCACGGGCCCAGAACCGGAGCGGCTGACACCGCTCGCTGGGACTGCGCCGCGCGAGGACGAGGTCGCCGCTCCCCAAGACGGGCCGCGGTTCTGCGCCCCCCTTCTCCAAGGCATCGACACCCCCTGCAGTTGACGCATAGGGAACCTCCTCGGCTGAGGGAGCAGGTTTCCGATCGCCGACCTCGGGTAGCGGTGCCTCGGCCATCTCAGCATCGGCGGCGACGGGTGGCTCCACAGCCAGAGCAGCAACAGCCTCGGCAGAAGCCGGTGCCAGCACCGGCAACACGACTGGTGGGCTCAAGGCCACGGCCGCGCCAGCAGTCTCCCTCGACTCGACGGCCTCCTCGACGGAGGGGTCAGCCTCGGGAGCTCGCCCCACGGCAACTTATGCCGCCTGAACCCCCTGCTCGGGGGCACCTTGTGCAGAGGCCAGCCGGCCGGCAAGGCCCGGTGCGGCACCAGCTGCAGAAGCTGGCGCCGTCTTAAGGGCCTTCCGGGGAGCCAGACCGGTCGAACCGTGCCTTCGTTTGCTGGGAAGAAAGAGAAGAGCAGGATCAGGACACACGAAGAAGGCGCTAGGACAGAAGTACCCTCAGATACTTACCCACTCCGGGCCATGACCAATCGTGCCTGAGGGGAAGCCCCTCGAGCCTCGGTCCTCGCGGGCACCACCAAGGTTTGCCCCTCTGCCGGCTTCGGCACCATCCCTGCCTCGGGCGCCTGGGGCACCGAAGGGACGGTCCGCCCAGGCGCGGACACGGCGACCCGAGGATCGGCCTCCTCTGCTGCCAACACGGGTAACGGCTCTAGGGGAATAGGCGGGACAGCATGACTCCCCAGGGCCACCTCATCTACCTTGGCCAAGGGATCAAGTACCCCCTCGGCCTGCCCCTGTTCTTCGGGTCGGGGCCCTGATGCCCCGGCTCCGGATACCGACAGCGCCGGCCCACTCGGGGGCTGGCTCGATGACCCCTGGCCTAGCCTCAGATCTGGGCTGAGGCTAAGGCGGGCGGCCACGTCATCGTCTTCATCATCATCGTCGTCGTCGTCGTCATCGTCAGGCGTCTCCGGCGACAGCTCCCTCGGGAGCCTATCCCTCTCCTGCCGACGACGACGCTTCTCCAAAGCGTCCCGAGCCCGCGTCTGCTCGCGGGCCCGAGCCTTCTTCGCGTCCTTCTTCTCCTTCTTCTTCTCCGCAGCAACCCTCCACGCGGCTCGGTCCACCGCGTCCTCCGGGACCGGTGGCAGGGAAGGCTTGTGAGACCCCAGCTCCTGAAGACGAACGAAAAGTCTCGACTGTGAGAACCAAGGGCAATCAGACACAAGAAAGAATAAGGAGCGGACACTCACCAGGGACATGCACCCGCGCTCGGGATGCATCGGGAGCTGGATAAGGGCGCCGGCGTCCAGCCTCCCTACCGTGTCGGCTACCCGCCTGTGGAGGTCATCGGTGGGGAGGGGGACCGAGGACATCTGCGAACCCTCCAAGTCGACCCCCGGCGTCATCTCCGAAAGCAGCAGCCGCCGCTCCATCAAGGGGAGCACCCTCCAGCGATGGATGGCGGCAACCACCCCCGCGGCGGTGAGCCCTCCCTCTCGCAGCTTCTCCAAGGCCTCCAGAAGGGGCTGGAGATTCTTCTGCCTCTCGCGCGGGGCCCCATAGCACCAATTGCTGCCGGCGGCAGTCACCACTCGTTGAGAAAACAATGGGAGCCTCCTGTTGGGGACTTGTTCTCAAATGCTAAGAATTAAGAACAAGGCAACATAAAGTGTTAAATGTTAAGCTTCTTCGTCCTTAAAAACATTATATCCCTTCGGATATAATGAATCTTGGACGAAGGTTATAAAGGAGAAGATTCTCATAAACTTATCTTTATTGCCAAATTCATGAAAACAAATTACAAGTGTACCTTCGGACTGATGAAAAGTAAGGATGCAGACGTGATATGAAAAAGCGTATGCCAAGTCAGCGTGAACAGTATGGGAGTACTGTGCATCTATTTATAGGCACGGGACGCAGCCCATGTAAAATTACATTGACGCCCTTTACATTTGATAATAACTTTATAACAATCCTTCGGGGTTTAACTTGACTTTTCATCTTTAAGTCGGTTCCTCTTTTTGCCGTTATGCCGAAGCTTTTCTACACGTAGCTTCGTGATCGTCTTATCCTTCGTTGTGGTCGCTTTCCGCCCCTGCCAAGCTTCGTCTTGACCATGCTTTTGTACACCCGCAACCTGACTCCGAAGGTATCTGTTCACATGTTTTACTCGGAAAATATTGTTAAATCATGTTTTTGAGGACCTTCGGAAGCCGAAGGCCCCCAACAGTAGCCCCTCGCAATATTAATTTACTGTAATGATAAATTCATATTGCGACATGGACGAAGGCTTTGAGCCAAAGGTCCGAAAAAACACCTTCCCTTTGCTAGAATAGCAACAGTCATTGACAAACGGGGCCCTCCAGTTTTCGACACACCGGGTGTATAAATAAGAGCTCGCCACAAGTTTATTCGGTACGCTCTTTTGCCATCTGCTTTTTACTCACCCAGCTTTTCAGCCTGCGCACGACAGCATTTGCTAGGTTTTAAATTTTTAAGCTTCGGCTTCGAGTGTAGTTTGTCAGCATTTGCGAAGATGCCTGAGGATAAGAAAGTTGTTGGTGCTTCGAAGCTAAGCCTTTCTGAGGAAATGCACCTGGGCTTTCTTGAATCAATGTCGAAGACTAATACGGAAAAGATTACCAGAGAGATTTTGGAGGGTTTATCTGAAGATACTGGCGACAGTGACAGTTACGATGTGGATAGTGGTGGTGAAGATTCCGAAGATCGACCCTGGCGACCAAGCCATGCAGTTTTTGGTAAGTCCAGCATTAAGGAAAACCATCTTGTCAATATGAGAGGGAGATACTTTCGGGACTTGTCTATTGTGAGGGCTGACGAAGGAGAGAAGACTTGTCCGACTCCCGAAGAAGATGAGGTCGTGATATTCCGAAGCTTCTTAAAAGCTGGATTACGATTTTCCTTGAGTAGTTTTGTCGTGGAAGTATTGAAGACATTCGAAATCTACCTTCACCAACTCATCCCCGAAGCAATCACAAGGATGAACATCTTTGTGTGGGCCGTGAGAAGCCAAGGTTTGGAACCCAATGCAAAAAGCTTCTGTAACATACACGAGTTGTTGTATGAGACAAAACCCTGAGGCAGAGAGCAGTATCACAACAACTTTGGCTGCTACAGCTTCGGCGCCCGGTCGGGGTCAAGCTGCCCTGTGCCAACCTTTCGAAAGAGGTGGCCCGGCGACTGAATGACAGAATGGTTCTACGTGAAAAATGACTTGAAATCACGTGAAGATATCAAAGGTATCATTATGCGCCCTATCTGGCAACGCTTCGGCCTCCGAAAGCCAAAGGTGGAAATGGATGAAGCAGCCGAAGAATGCCAGAGAGCCTTTGGCGTAGTTTTCTCTTTTATTGGGACAAGAGATTTAGTCCAGGAGCATATAGCCTTCAGAGTTTGGCCGCTTGTAGAAAAGTGGGAAATGCCGAAGGAGACCGTCAAGGAACCTGACGAAGGCGGGCTAGTTAGGCTAAAATACACATTCAAATACGGAGATAAGTTTGTTGAACCAGATGATGACTGGTTGAAAAGTATTGAAGCCATAAGTGACGAATTGCTTGGGGTATACTCGAAAGCCGAAGATACTGCACTATCCGCGGCCTTCGGAGGCCGAAAGAAGAAGAGGCTGAACCGAGTATTTGATGCTATTGGATTTATCTATCCCGACTACCATTACCCAGTGCGAGGCCAAAAAAGAAAAAAGACTTCTCCTGCAAAGGAAATTGGTTCAGCTGCTTCTAGTGAGCCAGCGCCGAAGAGGAAAAAGGTAAAGGTGCTCACACACCCTCCACGTTATATTGAGCCGGCCACAGTGCCTGAGTTTATTGGTGAGGCCTCTTCGGCCACCGAAGCCAGAGAACCAACTCCAATGGCAAAAATCGAGGAAATGGCCGAAGTACCAGCAACAGAGAAAACAGAAGAACCGAAAACTGAAGAAGCAAAAACATCAGAAATTTTAAGTCCTTCAACAAAAATTGAGGCCATAAAAATCCAAAAGGGTCCAGCAGCAACCCCGAAAAGAAAAAGGATGGTTAATGTGCTAGATGTTTTGGAAACAATTAAATCTTCAAGCATAACTCCGAAGAAGACTGTTAAAGCTTCTGAAGTGTCTACTGAAACCTTTGTTGCTGAAGCCTTGAAGCAACAATTTGAAACTGAAGCTGGACTCTCGGAGCCCACCAAGGTGAAACCTTTGAAAGCTGAAGCAACAAAATTGACAGAGGCAACTTTAGAAGCTGAAAAAACAAAAATAACAGAGCCGATTTTGATTGAAGAAATTGACACTGGCGTCCCCGAAGCATCTTCCAAAATACATGATTATATTGTGCGACATGCTTCGGGGAAGAAACCATCTGAAGAAGAGATTTTTGAAGCTAATCACTATGCCCGAGAACTGAAGTATCCGAAGGGGGCCATAGTGTTCAATGGAACAAACGAAGATGACTTCCTATACTGTCTCCCAGACAATAAAGAATTATCCGTCTGCCGAGAGATGGCTAGGAGCATGGGGTTCCTGAAGCTTGAAGCTGGCCTTTGCACCATGACGAAGGAGGATCTTGCAGATAGCCTTGCATATAATAGTCTGAAGGTACAAAAGATTGTAAATTTTGAAATTTATGAACTTTGAATTAATCTTTTGCTGTTATGTTAATCCATTCATTCTTTTGAATAGGGCTTAATACTTAGCAATGCCTTAAGGGCACAAAAGAATGCTGAAGACGAGAGCTGCACTATTGCTCTTAACAACCTTCGAACGGAGGTTATCAGGCTAAGAAACGAAGCCTTGGAAAAGGACAAAATTCTGCTTACATTGGTGGATAAAATGAAGGAAGATGAAGCTAGCTCTAAAACTCAAGCTGAAGCTCAGAAGCGCGAAATCGAAGATCTTTGGAAACAATTAGCCCGAGCTAAAGAAGAACGCATTCTTGAAGAAACAAAACGAGAACTAAGTGATCAATGGGCAAATCATTTGGAAATAAATGTTGAAGAGCTTCGTGCTTCGAAAAAAGGTGCTATGATAAATCCATAGAGTGCGTTAAAAAGATAAAATCCAGCTTCGCCAGCATCGGCGCATTTTCTAGTGAAGAAAATTTCACAAGAGGGAATCCAGAAGGCCCGATTGAATGGATCAGTCACGAAGCTGAGGCCTTCGAGGAAATCTTGAATAGTCGCGGGGACATTTGTGCTTTTTCGGGCGCCAGAGGAATTGTTACTATTTTGGAGAAGAAAGGGTGCGAGCATGTGAAATCTTTGGCATAGTCTGAAGCTGCTTTATCCTCTGAAGATATCAAAGTCCCTTCAGTCGAAGCAAGCCAGGTCGGTGGAAAATTTTTCACCGACATTTGGGACAATGGCGGCCGAGAAATGGCTCAAGAAATCATTCTGAGAAGCGAAAAAGGCATCCATGACGCTAGAAAGGTAGCGGAGGCTGCTGAAAAAAGCACAGGGCCCGAAGGGCAAATAGGTATTAATTAGTGGTTTTTATTCTGTTGTGATTTTTTATTTTAAACTTTGTTCACGGTTCTGTAATAGTAATATAGTCGTGTCCTCTCCTCCCTCAGAACCTACTGAGGCAGCTCCGGACTCCCCCCCGAAGGGGGACGACGAAATTAGACAAATGGCCGAAGCCATCATGGACAAAGTTGTCAATCAGCTACTAAACGAAGCTGCAGAAGTAGTTATTAGGGAAGATTAAGTGCTATTGTAAAAATACTTGGAACATGACATGTGTAAAACTTTGTAACTTTGAATGTAATATATAATCTATTTATGGTTCAATTCTTTACGATGCATGAAATTTTGCATACATACCGTTTTTTGAGCCTTCGGCAAAAAAACACCTTCCCTTCTTTTCATGCTTCGTGAAGAAAATCTCATGTATCACAATAATTTCCATACTTCTCTGATGAAGAATATCAAGCTTCGTGAAAACATTCTTCGAAGCTATACAAAAGTTTTATGTTGTCTCTCTGACGAAGCTATACTTCCTCTCAATTTATCTTATGCTTTAGCACGATTTTCTCTTTTTCAAAACATTCTTCGAAGATCAATACTGTGTCCCCTTCTTGTTCTACATGTGATATGATGTATGATGCTTATGATATGCAAAATGATGTGATGATGTTATGCTATGCAAAATGATATTTATGCCGAAGATACACACATCTCTGCAATAGAGCACACAATCTTTTTATCTCAGCGCTGACTTTTCGCTGTAAGCCTCCCTTAGGAGCTTCTTCGCCTTTTACTTTCAGCGGAATTAGCGTTTATTTTTCGCTGTAAGCCTCCCTTAGGAGCTTCTTCGCCTTTTACTTTCAGCGGAATCAGCGTTTATTTTTCGCTGTAAGCTCTGCATTCCCTTTGGAACGACTTTTGAGCAGAAAACTTACACTGCGCTCCTTTAGGAATGACTTTTTACTACTTTGAAGAAGTTACAGTGTGTTCCTTAGAACAAGTTTTTGATAATTCGAAGGTTCTCCGTGCCATCATAAATTCTTGTGCTTCGGTAACTCAAGCCTATAGAGAAGATATATTTTCATTATGATGATAAGCTGAACTGTTACAAGAATTTGAAAAGACGATAAAAGACACTTAAACTTCCCATAATTGTTCTTTACTACAAAGAAAGTGAAACTGAATGCGAAAATGCAAAAAGCTACTGTCGAGGTAGGATATTTTGTCAGTAAATATGCTTCGACTCTGGCACAGTGCTATTGACTGTGCGAGCTTCGGACTCCTCCCTGAGGTCCCTCTGGGGGTGAGAGTGCTGGCTCCCTTCTGGCTGCGGGCCACGTTGTATTGGTGGTGGTGGTGGGAGCTGTTGCCAGGAAGCTTGGGGTTGGCTTGCCGAAGCAACAGAGGCTGCAGGGTGATTGCCTACATATTCTGGAATGTAAGGCGAATGGTACGAAGCAGTATGCATGACCTGCTTCGACTGGTTCTGTTGCGCTGCAGCTTCTGCTAGCTCCTTTTGCTTCTGGATGGTAACATGGCACATCCTGGTGGTATGGCCCTTGCCTTCACCACAGAATAGGCAATAAATTTTTCTTGGTTGATCTCCAAATCTTCCCCTGAAGCCCCTGTTGCCTCTGCCCCTTGGCGCTGGCGGCCGGAAAGAGCTTTGCTGTTGCCCCGAAGCTTGCGAGGAGCACTGTGGCCTTTGTTGTTGACTCCCTTTGTCATCACTTTGGGTTGAATTGTGAATTGACCTGACGTGCCTCGGATAAAATCTTCCTCCGAAGCCCCTGGCCATTTCAGAGAACCTGAAAGCTTCCTCCCTTCTTTGGCGAAAATCATTGTCAGCTCGAATATACTCGTCCATCTTCTGGAGTAGCTTCTCCAAAGTTTGAGGAGGCTTCCTGGCAAAGTACTGAGCTGCAGGTCCTGGCCGAAGCCCCTTGATCATGGCCTCAATAACAATTTCATTGGGCACTATTGGTGCCTGTGCCCTCAGACGTAGGAACCTTCGGACATATGCCTGAAGGTATTCTTCGTGATCCTGGGTGCACTGGAATAAAGCTTGAGCAGTGACTGGCTTCGTCTGAAACCCTTGGAAGCTGGTTATCAACATATCCTTCAACTTTTGCCATGAGGTGATTGTCCCTGGCCTAAGGGAGGAGTACCAGGTTTGCGCAACGCTCCTGACAGCCATGACAAAGGATTTTGCCATGACTGCCGTGTTGCCACCGTACGAAGATATAGTTGCCTCATAGCTCATCAAGAATTGTTTTGGGTCTGAATGACCGTCGTACATGGGGAGCTGGGGCGGCTTGTAAGACTGTGGCCAAGGGATAGCCTGCAGTTCTGTTGACAAGGGAGAAGCATCATCAAAAGCAAAATTTCCGTGATGGAAATCTTCATACCAGTCGTCGTCGTTGTAGAAACCCTCTTGATGAAGCTCTCTGTGCGGGGGCCTTTGGTTCTGGTCATCTTGAGCAAGATGTCGAAGCTCTTCAGAGGCTTCGCCAATCTGCCTTTGAAGATCAGCTAGACGAGCCATCTTCTCTTTCTTCCGTTGAACCTGTTGATTGATCATCTCTAAATTTTGGATTTCTTGATCCAAGTCGTCCTCCGGAGGCGTTGGACTGGTGACCTTCCTCTTCTGGCTTCGGGCCTCCCTAAGAGAAACGACATCTTGATTGGGATCCAGCGGCTGCAGAGTGGCAGCCCCTGTCGCTGAAGCTTTTTTAGGCGGCATGGCGAAGATGACGCTTGCCGAAGGTGTTCAAAACTTCAGAAAATGGGCGTGAGTTCACCGGAGGTGGGCGCCAATGTTTGGGACTTGTTCTCAAATGCTAAGAATTAAGAACAAGGCAACATAAAGTGTTAAATGTTAAGCTTCTTTGTCCTTAAAAACATTATATCCCTTCGGATATAATGAATCTTGGACGAAGGTTATAAAGGAGAAGATTCTCATAAACTTATCTTTATTGCCAAATTCATGAAAACAAATTACAAGTGTACCTTCGGACTGATGAAAAGTAAGGATGCAGACGTGATATGAAAAAGCGTATGCCAAGTCAGCGTGAACAGTACGGGAGTACTGTGCATCTATTTATAGGCACGGGACGTAGCCCATGTAAAATTACATTGACGCCCTTTACATTTGACAATAACTTTATAGCAATCCTTCGGGGTTTAACTTGACTTTTCATCTTTAAGTCGGTTCCTCTTTTTTGCCGTTATGCCGAAGCTTTTCTACACGTAGCTTCGTGATCGTCTTATCCTTCGTTGTGGTCGCTTTCCGCCCCTGCCAAGCTTCGTCTTGACCATGCTTTTGTACACCCGCAACCTGACTCCGAAGGTATCTGTTCACATGTTTTACTCAGAAAATATTGTTACATCATGTTTTTGAGGACCTTCGGAAGCCGAAGGCCCCCAACACCTCCCATCGTCATTCCGGAGGTAAAACCACCGGCGCTGCCACCCCTTGTTCGAAGACACAAGGGTGGCGGGGATGTACTGCTGCGCACGCGCCTGCCTCAACTGGAGGACGCAGCCACCAGCCCGCACCGCCATGCGGACTCTCTTCTCCCCTGTCGCCGAGGCAAAAGGCTCCGCGAAAAAGAGATGGGTCCACAGATCCTAGTGGGGGTCAATCCCCAAAAATCCTTCACAAACCGCCGCGAAGATGGCCGCTTGCGCGATGGAGTTGGGGTTAAGGTTGTGCAACTCCACCCCATAGTGATGCAGGAGCGCCCGCATAAAACGGCTTGCTGGCACACCAAACCCCCGCTCATGAAAGGAGACGAAACTCAGCACATACCCCGTCGGCGGGTTCGGGTCAGCCCCGCTCGGAGGGACCATCCACTCCAGCCGCAGGACATCAGAGAGGGGGCGGAGCAAGCCATCGGCAACAAGGGCCTCTAGGTCGTCCACCGTGACAGTGGAGAAAGGCCATGGGTCACGCGGTGGAACGATGATTACCCGGTCGGCCATCGCCAAGCGAAGGAGGTGGCGACGGGGCGGACAAGGTGCGCGGTTTGCTTTCTCTGGCTATTCCCTCAGATTGTGGAAACCTAAGCGAAGGCGAGCAGCAGAGCAAAAAGCCACCACCGGTCCCTCTTCCGGATATATAAAGGCCCGGGCAAGACCCGTTCAACACTTCGCCCGAACCTACCGCGAGATCCAAAACTCGAAGGCGAAACGACCGTTCCTCGAACGGCCCATGCAACGGCTGCCCCGCGAACCACTCGTCCCGTCGCATTAACTCTGCGGTAGGACAGGCGACACCTTTGGCATGCGAAGCAGGCGACGCTTCACCTCCGCCATAATGACCGCGTCAAAAAAGGTGCGCCACGTCGTTCGATTTCGTATCCTTTTCTCCTTCCCCTTTCTCTCTCTTGCTACAGGGATCGGGAAAGGGGGATACTCCGAAAGGGATCCTTCTCCGTGAAGGAAGCGGGCCCCGAGCCCCCCTACTGATCAGAGGTTCGAAGGCTGGCCCCCCGGAAGGGTTCGACAGCCGCCTTAGAGCACTCGGGCTCCTCGCCCACTACTGGTCAGAGGTTCGAAGGCTGGCCCCTCGAAAGGGTTCGACAGCCACCTGTTGGTGACTTGTTCTCAAATGCTTCGGATTAAGAACAAGGCAACATAAAAAGTGTTAAATGATAAGGTCCTTCGTCCTTTGAAACATTATTTCCCTTCGGGATATAATGTGTTCCAGACGAAGGTTTCAAATAATATATCTTCGTAAGCACAATAAGCTATGACGAAAGAATTTACACGCAACATAAAAAGAAGTATAAACATTTAAATCTCATAATATCATTTCTATTTTATTATCGCATAACAATAGAAATGACTTTAGATTGCAAGTGTACCTTCGGATTGCAGGAAGACAAAAGTACAAGGATGACGCAAAAGCAAATGCCAAGTCAGCGTGAACAGTACGGGAGTACTGTTCATCTATTTATAGGCGTGGGACGCAGCCCATGTAAAATTACATTCATGCCCATTACATTTGTTAATGACTTATGGGAATTTGTCAAGGCCTAAGTAGTCTTTTCATCTTTAAGTCGGTTCCTCTTCCTGCTATCGTGACGAAGCTTTCCTGCGCACAGCTTCGTCTGTGCGCCATCCTTAGTGCAGCTTGGCAATCAGCCCGTCCTTCATCTCAATCCCCCTTCATCTGGCTTAGGCTTCGTCCTGACCGTACTCCATGTTCATAATTCTGAGTCCGAAGATACCTGTTCATATAATCCACTTGGAAAACATTGTCAAATCATGTTTTTGAGGACCTTCGGAGGACGAAGGTCCCCAACAGTAGCCCCTCGCAATATTAATTTGTTAATGATAAATTCAGATTGCGATATGGACGAAGGCCTTAAGCCGAAGGTCCGAAAAAACACCTTCCCTTTGCTAGAATAGCAACATTCACTGACAAGCGGGGTCTTTCAATTTTCAACGCACTGGGCGTATAAATAAGATCGTAACGCAAACTCATTTTGGTACTCACTCTTGCTATCTGCTTCCGCCCACTAAATTTTTAGCTCTTGCGCACTAAGATTTGCTGATCCTTTGGTTTTGAAGCTTCGGCCTTGAAAACAGTTTTTTAGTGTTTCCGAAGATGTCTGAAGATAAGAAGGTCCCTGCTGAGATGAAGCTGAGTCTCGACGAAGAGAAGAACTTGGGGTTCCTTATAGCGATGGCGGAGACCAATACGGAAAAAATCACCAAGGAGATTCTGGAAGGTTTGTCTGAAGATACTGGTGACAGCGACAGTTATGATGCAGAAAGCTGTGGGGGAGAGTCCGAAGATCGACCATGGCGGCCAAGTCACACGGTTTTCGGGAAAACCACTGTTAAGCAGAGCCATATTGACAATATGAGGGGGAGATATTTTCGAGATATATCTATTGTGAGGGCTGATGCTGGAGAAAAGACTTCTCCCACCCCTGAAGAAGATGAAGTCGTAATCTTCCGAAGCTTTCTCAAGGCTGGGCTTCGATTTCCCCTAAGCAGCTTTGTTGTCGAAGTCCTGAAGACGTTTCAAATCTACCTTCATCAAATTACTCCCGAAGCTATCATTAGAATGGGGATCTTTGTCTGGGCTGTAAGGAGCCAAGGTTTGGAACCAAATGCTAAAAGCTTTTGCAACATTCATGAGTTGTTATATGAGACGAAGCCCTGGGGGAAAGAACAATATCACAACAACTTTGGTTGCTACAGCTTCGGTGCCCGCACCGGGTCAAGCTGCCCCGTGCCAACCTTTCGGAAGAGGTGGCCCGGTGCCTGGATGACAGAATGGTTTTATGTAAAGAATGACTTGACAGCGCAGGAAGATATTAAAAGTATCATTATGCGCCCCATCTGGCAACGCTTCGGACTTCGAAGGCCGAAGGTTGAAATGGATGAAGCAGCCGAGGAATGCCAAAGAGCCTTCGGCGTAATCTGCTCTTTTATTGGGACAAGGGACTTGGTCCAAGAGCATATTGCGTTCAGGGTGTGGCCACTTGCAGGAAAGTGGGAAATGCCGAAGGAGACCATCAAAGAGTCCGACGAAGGCGGACTGGTCAGACTGAAATACACATTCAAATACGGGGATAAGTTTGTTGAACCTGATGACGACTGGTTGAAAAGCATTGAAACATTAAGTGGCGAACTGCTTGGGGTGTATTCGAAGGCCGAGAACACTGCATTATCGGCAGCCTTCGGAGGCCGAAAGAAGAAAAGGCTCAACCGGGTATTTGATGCAATCGGGTTTGTCTACCCTGACTACCATTATCCGGTGCCGGGCCGCAAAAGAAAAAATACTTCTCCTGCAACAGAAGTTGCCACAAGTGCTTCTAGTGAGCCAGCGCCGCAAAGAAAAAAGATGAAGGTGCTCACCCACCGAGCACGTTTTATTGAGTCGGCCACAGTGCCAGAATTTATTGGTGAAGTCTCTTTGGCCTCTGAAGCTACAGAACTAGCTCCAGTGCCGAAGATAGAAGAAAAAACTGAAGCGCCTTCAGCAGAGAAGGCAGAAAAACCGAGAATTGAAGGACCAAAAATATCGGAAATCTTAAGTCCTTCAGTAAATGTTGAAACAATAAAAAATCAAAAGGGCCCATCGGTGACCCCAAAAAGAAAAAGAATGGTAAACGTGCTAGATGTCTTGGATACAATTAAGTCTTCAAGCACAACTCCAAAGAAGACTGTTGAACTTGCTGAAGCGTCTATTGAAGCTTCGAAGCAACAACTGGAAGCTGAAGCTGGGTCTTCAGAGCCCACCAAGGAACAATCTTTGGAAACCGAAAAAATAAAAATATCAGAACCAGTTTTGGTTGAAGAGATTGACACTGCCTCCCCCGAAGCTCCTTCCAACATATGCGATTACATCGTGCGACATGCGTCGGGGAAGAAATTATCTGAAGAAGAGACTTATGAAGCCAATCACTATGCTAGAGAGTTAAAATATCTGAAGGGGGCAGTAGTGTTCAATGGGACAAATGAAGATGACTTCCTATACTGCCTCCCTGATAACAAAGAATTATCTGTCTGCCGGGAGATGGCTAGAAGCATGGGGTTCCCGAAGCTCGAAGCTGGATTATGTGCTATGACGAAGGAGGATCTCGCGGATAGTATTGCATACAATAGCCTAAAGGTATGGGAATTAGGCGCTTGAAAAAATTTTTAATTCGTAACTCATTCTTTTATTCTTATACCAACTTTTTTACATATAGGGTTTAATCCTAAGCAACGCATTAAGAGCACAAAAGAGTGCCGAAGATGAGAGCAATGAAATTGCGTTCAACAACCTACGGTCAGAAGTTATTAAACTGAGAAACGAAGCTCTGGAAAAGGATAAAATTCTGCTTACATTGGTAGACAAGGTAAAAAAGGACGAAGCTGCTTCAAAGGTCCAGGCCGAAGCCCAAAAACGTGAGATTAAAGATCTTCAGAAACAGCTAGCTAGAGCTAAAGAGGAACGTGTGCTTGAAGAAACAAAACGAGAGCTTAGTGATCAGTTGGTCAATCATTTAGAGTTAATTGTTAAGGAGCTTCGTGCATCCCAGAGGAAATGCTATGTTAAATCTATAGAATGCGTCAAAAAGATAAAATCCAGCTTCGCCAGCGTTGGCGCATTTTCTAGTGAAGAGAATTTCTCAAGAGGCAATCCCGAAGGTCCACTGGATTGGATCAGTCACGAAGCAGAGGCCTTCGAGGAAATCCTGAGCAGCCGCGGTGACATCTGCGCTTTTTTAGGCGCCAGAGGAGTTGCTACCGTTTTGGAGAAGAAAGGTTGTGAGCATGTAAAATCCTTAGCTCAGTCCGAAGCTGCCTTGTCCTCCGAAGACATCAAAGACCCCTCGACCGAAGCAAGCATGGTTGGCGGTAAATTCTTTACTGATATCTGGGACAACGGCGGCCGAGAAATGGCGCAAGAAATTATTCAAAGAAGTGAAAAAGGCATCCATGATGCTAGGAAAGTGACAGAAGTTGCCGAAAAGAGTACAGAGCCCGAAGGGCAAATAGGTATTAATTAGTCGTTCTTATTGTGTTGTAATTTTTTATTTCAAACTTTGTTCGCGGTTTGTGATAGTAATGTAGACATATTCCCTTCCCTCAGAACCTACTGGATCGTCTGCTGACCCTCACACGAAAGGGGATGACGAAATTAAGCAAATGGCCGAAGCTATCATGGATAAAGTTGTTGAACAACTTCTAAATGAGGCTGCCGAAGTAGTACTAAGAGAAGACTAGATGTTATTAGAAAAAACATTTGAAATGTGATCTATGTAATATTTTGTACATTTGAATGTAATATACAAGTTTCTTTTCATTATTCAATTCTTTACGATGCATGAAACTTTACATACGTACCGTTTTTAAGCCTTCGGCGAAAAAACACCTTCCCTTCTTTTCATGCTTCGTGAAGATAGAAAAACTTTTATGCATCTCAAAATCCATAGCGCTCTGATGAAAAATATCCAAACTTCGTGAAAACATTCTCCGAAGCTATATTCCGAAGATTTTTACTTTCTCAAAGCATTCTTCCGAAGGTTGTTACTGTCCTCCCTTCTTTTGCCATATGCAATATGATGTATGATGCTTATGCTATGCAAAATGATGTGATGATGTTATGTTATGTAGATGAGATTGATTCCGAAGATACACACATATCCCCGCGTACACACAATCTTTTTATATCAGCGCTGACTTTTCGCTGTAAGCTCTGCATTCCCCTAGGAACGTCTTTGGAGCTTCTTCGCCTTTTACTTAGGCGGTATCAGCGTTGACTTTTCGCTGTAAGCTCTGCATTCCCTTTGGAACGACTTTTGAGCAGAAAACTTACACTGCGCTCCCTTTGGAACGGCTTTTTGTGACTTCAGCAACTTACTCTGCGTTCCTTAGAACGACTTTCTGTTGCTTCGAAGGATTTTTAATAATTCGAAGGTCCTCCTTGTTATCGCAAATTTTTAAACTTCAGCAACTTAAGCCTGTGGAGAAAATAGGTTTTCCTCGTGGGAAACAACGAAATTATTACATGAAAACTAACAATGTTCTTTGTTACACAGAAAATAGAACTGAATAGAAAAGACTGCTATCAAAGGTAGGATATGTGTCAATAAATGTGCTTCGACTCTGGCACAGTGCTATTGACTGTGCGAGCTTCGGATTGTTCTCTGAAGTCCCTTTGGTGTGGAGCATATTGACTCCCTTCTGGCTGTTGGCCTTGTTGTAGTGGAGGCGGAGGCGGAGGCTGTTGCCAGGAAGCTTAAGGTTGACTTGCCGAAGCTACAGAAACTGCAGGGTGGTTGTCTATGTATTGTGGGATGTAAGGCGGATGGTATGAAGCAGTATGCATGACCTGCTTCGGCTGAGCTTGTTGCGCTGCAGCTTCGGCTATTTCCTTTTGCTTCTGGATTGTAACATGGCACATCCTGGTGGTATGGCCCTTGTTTTCTCCACAGAACAAGCAAAACATTTTCCTTGGTTGATCTCCAAATCTTCCGCCGAAGCCCCTGGCGCTTCTGCCTCTTGGAGCTGGTGGCCGGAAGAAACTTTGCTGTTGCCCCGAAGCCTGTGAGGAGCACTGCGGCCTGTTCTGCTGACTCCCCTTATCATCATTTTGAGTAGAGTTGTGGATGGACCTGACATGCCTCGGATAGAATCTTCCTCCGAAGCCCCTGGTCATTTTAGAAAATCTGAAAGCCTCCTCCCTTCTTTGGCGAAAATCATTGTCGGCACGAATGTACTCGTCCATCTTCTGGAGCAGCTTCTCCAAAGTCTGAGGAGGCTTCCTGGCGAAGTATTGAGCTGAAGGTCCAGGTCGAAGCCCCTTGATCATGGCTTCGATGACAATTTCATTGGGCACCGTTGGTGCCTGCGCCCTCAAACGTAAGAACCTTCTGACATACGCCTGAAGGTATTCTTCATGATCCTGAGTGCACTGGAACAAGGCTTGAGCAGTAACCGGCTTCGTCTGAAACCCTTGAAAGCTAGTTAACAACATGTCCTTCAGCTTTTGCCATGAAGTAATCGTTCCTGGTCGAAGAGAGGAATACCAGGTCTGAGCAACACTCCTGACAGCCATAACAAAAGACTTTGCCATGACTGCAGCATTGCCACCATACGAAGACACTGTTACTTCGTAGCTCATCAAAAACTGCTTCGGGTCTGAATGGCCATCGAACATGGGAAGCTAGGGTGGCTTGTAGGATGAAGGCCAAGGTGTAGCCTGCAGCTCAGCGGACAGGGGAGAAGCATCATCGAAAACAAAATTTCCATGATGGAAATTGTCATACCAGTCATCTTCGTTGAAGAAGCCCTCCTGATGAAGGTCTTTTTGTTGAGGCCTTCTGTTCTGCTCATCGTGAGTAAGATGGCGAACTTCTTCAGAAGCTTCGTCTATCTGCCTCTACAGCTCAGCTAGCCTGGCCATCTTTTCCTTCTTCCTCTGCACCTGTTGATGAAGCATCTCCATATCCCTGATCTCTTGGTCTAGCTCATCCTCCTGAAGCGTCGGGCTGACGGCCTTCCTCTTCTGGCTTCGGGCCTCCCGAAGAGAGACAGTCTCCTGGTTGGGGTCCAGCGGTTGCAGTGCTGCAGCCCCAGTCGCTGAAGCTTTCTTCGGCGCCATAGCGAGGGTCTATGGCTTCCGAAGGTGTTATAAAAACTCAAAGTGGAAGTGAGTTCACCGGAGGTGGGCGCCAATGTTGGTGACTTGTTCTCAAATGCTTCGGATTAAGAACAAGGCAACATAAAAAGTGTTAAATGATAAGGTCCTTCGTCCTTTGAAACATTATTTCCCTTCGGGATATAATGTGTTCCAGACGAAGGTTTCAAATAATATATCTTCGTAAGCACAATAAGCTATGACGAAAGAATTTACACGCAACATAAAAAGAAGTATAAACATTTAAATCTCATAATATCATTTCTATTTTATTATCGCATAACAATAGAAATGACTTTAGATTGCAAGTGTACCTTCGGATTGCAGGAAGACAAAAGTACAAGGATGACGCAAAAGCAAATGCCAAGTCAGCGTGAACAGTACGGGAGTACTGTTCATCTATTTATAGGCGTGGGACGCAGCCCATGTAAAATTACATTCATGCCCATTACATTTGTTAATGACTTATGGGAATTTGTCAAGGCCTAAGTAGTCTTTTCATCTTTAAGTTGGTTCCTCTTCCTGCTATCGTGACGAAGCTTTCCTGCGCACAGCTTCGTCTGTGCGCCATCCTTCGTGCAGCTTGGCAATCAGCCCGTCCTTCATCTCAATCCCCCTTCGTCTGGCTTAGGATTCGTCCTGACCGTACTCCATGTTCATAATTCTGAGTCCGAAGATACCTGTTCATATAATCCACTTGGAAAACATTGTCAAATCATGTTTTTGAGGACCTTCGGAGGACGAAGGTCCCCAACACCACCTCAGGCCACTTAGGCTCCGCGCCCACTACTGATCAGGGGTTCGTAGGCTGGCCCCCCGACGGGTTCGACAGTCGCCCCAGAGCACGCAGAGTGAGGGATGACTCTGGGTACGTTCGATACATAACCAAGGCTCGGGCTACGCTCCCGAGGTACCCTAGGACATTTCCGAGACCAGCAGGAGCGATTCTGTAACGGAATCCCATCAGAGGGAGGCATCGAGCCCTCGGACCCTATCGAACGGGACCGGGTCCGGCAAATCACCTGCAGGTACTTTTGGAGCGTGCCTCTGGGCCACTAGCCGACCCTTATCGAATAGGGCAGGGGCGTCCACTCGGATCACCTGCTAGCAACTCACTGGAGACACCATGTTCGGCGCCCTCCGAGGGCAACATGACGCTTTCCCCCCTCCTCCTTGCGGAAAGGCGGTGCAGGGGCGTATGAAAAAAGCTGAGTCTGCCCTTGACCGTCCTCTCGCCCTGTGCAGAGGCTTGGGGGCTGCTCTCGCAAACCTGGCTCCGGCCAAACCGTTGACAGCGTCAACATACCAGCCCAAGAACTCGGAACCTGACTATGCACCCGGGCAACGACCAGTTCGCATGAGGGAACAACCAGACCGGCCGAGCCATCACGCAAGGCACTAAGACCTCGAAGGAGTCAAACCACTCCTCCGAGGCCTCGGGGGCTACACCCGGCGGGTGCGCTCGCGCGCACCCACCGGAACAAAATGCAACCGAGAAAGGCCGGTCCCCTTGCAAAAAAGTGCGGCAAAGCCTCCAAGCGAGTACCCACACTCTCTTTGAGGCTCGGGGGCTACTTTTGGGGACCGTAATTAGGGGTACCCCCAAGCCTCCTAATCTCAGCTGGTAACCCCCATCAGCACAAAGCTGCAAAGGCCTGATGGGCGCAATTCCGGTCAAAGGCTCCATCCACTCAAGGGACATGATCTCGCCTCGCCCGAGCCCAGCCTCGGGCAGGAACGGTAGACCAAGGTAGATTCGCACCTCGCCCGAGGGTCTCCTCAAGCAACGGACGCACCTTTGACTCGCCTGAGGCCCAGTTCGGGCAGGCTTCGCAGTGAAGCAACCTTGGCCAGATCGCCTCACCAGCCGACCGAATCGCAGGAGCATTTAATGCAAGGATCACCTGACAACTTATCTTGACGCGCGCTCTCTAGTCAACAAGGCCGAAGTGACCGCAGTCACTTCGCCCCCTCCACTGACTGACCTGACAGGAAAACAGCGTCGCCTGCGCTGCTCCGACTGCTGTGCCACCCGCCAGGGTGAGGTTGACAGCAGCCAAGTCTAGCCTCGGGTGCCATAGGAATCTTCGCCTCGCCCGACCCCAGGGCTCGGGCTCAACCTCGACTCGGAAGACGGTCTCAGCCTCGCCCGACCCTAGGGCTCGACCTCAGAAGACGGTCTCCGCCTCGCTCGACCCTAGGGCTCCGACTCAACCTCGACCTCGGAAGACGATCTCCGCCTCGCCCGACCCCAGGGCTTGGACTCAACCTCGACCTCGGACGACGGTCTCTGCCTCGCCCGACCCCCGGGCTCGGACTCAACCTCGACCTCAGACGACGGTCTCCGCCTCGCCCGACCCCCAGGCTCGGACTCAACCTCGGCCTCGGAGGAGTCACCACCTCGCTCGGGCCGACCACACCACAAGGTGGGCCATCATTACCCTACCCCTAGCTAGCCCAGGCTAGCCCAGGCTACGGGGAACAAGACCGGCGTCCCATCTGGCTCGCCCCGATAAAACAAGTAATGGTGGCACCCCGCGTGCTCCATGACGACGGCGGTTCTCAGCCCCTTACGGAAGTAAGGAGACGTCAGCAAGGATCCGACAGCCCCGACAGCTGTGCTTCTACAGGGCTCAAGCGCTCCTCCGACGGCCACGACGCCACATGAACAGGGCTCCAACACCTCTCCGACAGCCATGTCGGCATGTACATAGGGCTCTGGCTCCTCTCTGCTAGACACGTTAGCACACTGCTACACTCCCCGTTGTACACCTGGACCCTCTCCTTACGTCTATAAAAGGAAGGTCCAGGGCCCTCGTATGCAAAGGTGGCCGCGCGGGAGAATGGGCTGACGCGCAGTCTCACGCCCTCTCTCTCTCTCTCTCCCTCGCGAACGCTTGTAACCCCCTACTGCAAGCGCATCCGCCCTGGGCGCAGGACAACACGAGGCCGCGATTTCCCCCTCAGTGGTTTTCCCCCCTTGTGCTCCGTCTCGTGCCGACCCATCTGGGCTGGGACACGCAGCGACAATTTACTCGTCGGTCCAGGGACCCCCCCGGGGTCAAAACACCGACATTATGCCACAAGCAAGGCTGAGTATACTAATACTCAGCTAGACTTACCCGGTGTGTCACACCCGGCTTTAAGGAACAAAGCCAGGTGCATCTCATACATGCGCCAAGAAGACAACATATATAATAACAGAGTAGAGATAAATGTCACAAAACATCAGAGTATTTATTACATAGCGGAAGACTTATTACAAAATAAAATAATAAATATAAAACGAACTAAGGATCGTCGGCGCCAATGTCAACTGAGAAACGTCACCTAGATCAGATCAAACTCCTCGCCTTGTGGCTCCTCCTGAACCACCTGTTCTTCTCCTGTGGGGGGTTTGAGACAGCAAGGGTGAGCTCACACATGATCATAGCTCAACAAGTTGTGGGGAACCAGTGGACATGAACTCACAAAGGTGGGAGTTCATGTGATGTGTAAGGCTAATCAATGACAGGGGTTAAAGCTGAGCATTGCTTTTAATTAGTTGGTCAAAATTTTATTAGCAGTTACTAAGTGTAAGTAAATACCAAACCTTAAATAAAGTAATTGAACAAATTAATAATAAACCCATGCAATGCAAATGACAAAATTGAATTTAAGTTTTAAACATCACAGAGTCCTGAGCTGCTCATGACCGTGAGCTCGGCTAGTATACCAGTTTTACACTCTGCAGAGGTTGTACCCTTTACCCACAACTCATGTTACCCATCTGCCAAGGGGTCGCGACTCCCATACACCTCTACCTAGGAAGCGCGGCAGGGCAACACTACGAGGCCTTTACAAAGTTTCACTAGCTTCCGAAAACCCGCTACAGTTTATGGGAAGAGCACTTGCAAGAATCCCCCGTCTGACCTCCATCGCAGCTAAATCAACCTGAGAACCTCCTTGCATGCAACTCCCCTACTGCCCTTGCCCCTTTCGGGTAAGGTAGTCTTCCACTAGCTTTCCTAATTAGTCAGCCAAAGGCGTCCCATTAAACCCTTATGGTGGCACGTGTTACTCAAGTTAAGCTCTATGTTCCAATTAACATTAATGATCTTGACATGAACATAAATAGAATAATAGAAAGAATTGGAACATAGATGTAATAAATGATTATCCCAAAACCATGTAAAGTAATAGCAAACTACTCAAGTGATTCAGGGGTAAACAAGGTAATGAGATAAACATTCTAGGGTGACCTATCGGGTCCCATCAAAATTAACCTATGCATGAATAAATGATATTAAAGAATATTATTGGGTAAAAAGTGGTCAAGAGCACAACTTGCCTTCAATGAGCTCCTGCTCAGCTACTTCTATCTGCTGCTCACCAGGATCCTCAGACACGGGCTCTTCTACTTGCCACAATACAAACAAGCACAGTATATAGAGAAAATTAACATCACACCAAACATATAAACAAAATACACAGTAATAATCTACACATTAAAATACAATCCTAGGAACAGGAATCACAATTTTTAGAGTTATAGATTTTAAGTTATGAATTTTCAAAGGTTTTATATGTTTAAAATGGATTAAGTGAGAGATTAAACTTCTTATTGTTTTCATGATAAAACAGAGGCTCTAAGTGATGTAGAATAAAATTATAAAATTTTAGAAACTGGAATGAAGTAATTTGGACTAAAAATGGATTTTCTATAAATTAAACAAGTTTCCAGCAATTGTTTATTCACTAAAAATCCATTTCTATTTTATTTCTCTGATTTTCGAGTTGACTGGACTGGGCCTCATTTTCTGTGAAGCGCAGGGGGCTCGGTGCAAGTTTCCTAAGACACAGGGAACAGGGTCCCTGGACGGCGGGTTGATTCCTAGATTTTCTAGGGACTCTTATGCAATTACGCCAGATCAGACAAGTGTGGATTGATCTCGGCCGTCTGATCCTAACGGAGCGTACAAATTAAATCTAGCTGGCGACGAACCGGTACGCAATCACGTGCGCAGGATGAGGATCTAACGGTCGATGCGGTCGCCAGATCTTAGCCACACACATCTAATCGCACGGCTTGGTATGCCTCACCTACCTCGCGCCCGGGGCTGCCCAGAGCGCTAGTGCCTACGACAGGGATCTCGCCGGCGCGTGGCTAAAGGTCTATCCCGCGCATGATACTCTGATTAGTCGAAGCTACACGAAGGTGGAAGGAAGGCGGGATCGCTGGTGGTCACCGTACCTTGAGTTAGGACGGCGTTGGCCCTGATTACACACCGCGACGGAGTAGCGGCAGTCCGCGTTCCAGGCGAAGGAAATTCTAGTGGCCCGCGGGCACGCCTCGAATGTCCATGCCTTGAATCGCCCCCAGAGGTCGACGACGAACCCCACCACATGGTGCAAGGCCCCAGCCGACGGCAATCCTTGCGACTTGACGGTTGCGCCGCCACCCGATTGCCCGACCAACAATTCACGGCGGGTCAGCTCGGTTACGAGAGGGAGTGTTTTAGCTACGTCAAGGAGAGAGGGGAGGTCGGCTGAGTGGGAGGAATTTATGCAGCTGAGAGGTGCGTCCGAGGCGACATTCCCAGGGCGTTGGCGAGGATTCCGGTCCGCTCTCCGAGCTCCGCGGTAAGTCCGTTGGGGACGAAGATCACGCGGGTTCAGGTGGATCTGAGCAGCGGGACCACGCGGTCAGAGCGAGTGGCGCGCGCGTGAAGAAGCGGCAGACGAATGGGCTCCACATGACAGTCAGACAGGAGAGCGCAGCTGTTTATCGTGTACACTGAAAAGTGGGGCTGTGGCGTCAGCGCGCGTGATATTTAACTGGGCTGCGCGGGGATAGAAGCCAAATGGGCCGAAATGGAGCAGAAGCGGCCCAGTAGCACGATTTCTCTTTTTCCTTTATTCTTTTCTGGTTTCTTTTCTTTATTTTTTTGTTTTTTTAGAATTCAAATTTGAATTCGAATTTGGTCCTGAAATCCATCAATGATAAAAGTGTACCAAGTTCAAATTTTTGGAGTATAGAAGTACTTTCTTATTTATATATTTTATTCTACCTTATTTGTTTAGTGGTGTTTTCTCTTTTCTCAATTTTCAAGAATTCCCTTTTAAAGCTTAAATACCCCTTTTTGGTATTAATATATTTCTTTTCTCTTTATTTTTATATTGTCACAAAATGCATACACACAAAAATAATATCCAGCATGATGCATAATTTATTTGAGTGTCTTTTGTTAATTATTTATTTGTTTAATTGTGGTGCTCACATGAAATGAGAAACATAGATAACTCATATATGTATACGGAGTACAATTTCTCTGCTTAGACTCTATTTACAAAGTAGGTGTTACATGGTGTGAGGAGTCTACACCTCTATCTCTAGATATGCAGTTGTTTGGCTGAGGGGTTTGGTTTGCCAATAGCACTAGCTAAGTCTAAAATCAAGTTTTAGCTTTACAAGTTTAAGAATGATCCTTTTTAAACTAGATGTGTACCTAGCTATTGAAAGTTCCCTTTGCCCGGGAACAGGATCTGGATGTCGCCTAGAGGGGGGGTGAATAGGCGAATAAAAATTATCACTTTAAAACTTAAATTCTTACTCTACTCGAAGACTAGAACGCAGTGGAATGAGAAGACCCTTCGAGTAGGTTGCAGTGGAATAGAAGATCCTGTCTCAAAATGTCCTGGACTTCAAATATAACTTGTACCACAGATAAGTGTTGAAGTGCAGATATAAAAGCGAGTAAGACAGAGAGTCAGAACACAATACAGAATAGAGCACACAGACGCAAGGATTTATCCCGAGGTTCGGCCAAGCCTGAAACGCTTGCCTAGTCCTCGTTGGAGTTAGCCACACCTAGGCTTGGAGTCTGTTTCAACTCCTTCCTCCGTTTGCTCAGATCTGTCAGTATGACAGATAGAGCCTTTCACTATGTTGAGTTGGTTACAATGAAACCGCAGCTGCTTACAATCTTCGTCAAGGAGAGAGGGGAGGTCGGCTGAGTGGGAGGAATTTATGCAGCCGAGAGGTGCGTCCGAGGCGACATTCCCAGGGCGTTGGCGAGGATTCCGGTCCGCTCTCCGAGCTCCGCGGTAAGTCCGTTGGGGACGAAGATCACGCGGGTTCAGGTGGATCTGAGCAGCGGGCCCGCGCGGTCAGAGCGAGTGGCGCGCGCGTGAAGAAGCGGCAGACGAATGGGCTCCACATGACAGTCAGACAGGAGAGCGCAGCTGTTTATCGTGTACACTGAAAAGTGGGGCCGTGGCATCAGCGCGCGTGATATTTAACTGGGCTGCGTGGGGATAGAAGCCAAATGGGCCGAAATGGAGCAGAAGCGGCCCAGTAGCACGATTTCTCTTTTTCCTTTATTCTTTTCTGGTTTCTTTTCTTTATTTTTTTTTTGTTTTTTTTAGAATTCAAATTTGAATTCGAATTTGGTCCTGAAATCCATCAATGATAAAAGTGTACCAAGTTCAAATTTTTGGAGTATAGAAGTACTTTCTTATTTATATATTTTATTCTACCTTATTTGTTTAGTGGTGTTTTCTCTTTTCTCAATTTTCAAGAATTCCCTTTTAAAGCTTAAATACCCCTTTTTGGTATTAATATATTTCTTTTCTCTTTATTTTTATATTGTCACAAAATGCATACACACAAAAATAATATCCAGCATGATGCATAATTTATTTGAGTGTCTTTTGTTAATTATTTATTTGTTTAATTGTGGTGCTCACATGAAATGAGAAACATAGATAACTCATATATGTATACGGAGTACAATTTCTCTGCTTAGACTCTATTTACAAAGTAGGTGTTACATGGTGTGAGGAGTCTACACCTCTACCTCTAGACATGCAGTTGTTTGGCTGAGGGGTTTGGTTTGCCAATAGCACTAGCTGAGTCTAAAATCAAGTTTTAGCTTTTCAAGTTTAAGAATGATCCTTTTTAAACTAGATGTGTACCTAGCTATTGAAAGTTCCCTTTGCCCGGGAACAGGATCTGGATGTCGCCTAGAGGGGGGTGAATAGGCGAATAAAAATTATAACTTTAAAACTTAAATTCTTACTCTACTCGAAGACTAGAACGCAGTGGAATGAGAAGACCCTTCGAGTAGGTTGCAGCGGAATAGAAGATCCTGTCTCAAAATGTCCTGGACTTCAAATATAACTTGTACCACAGATAAGTGTTGAAGTGCAGATATAAAAGCGAGTAAGACAGAGAGTTAGAACACAATACAGAATAGAGCACACAGACGCAAGGATTTATCCCGAGGTTCGGCCAAGCCTGAAACGCTTGCCTAGTCCTCGTTGGAGTTAGCC
Organism: Zea luxurians; assembly: GCA_029449295.1. NCBI lineage: Eukaryota > Viridiplantae > Streptophyta > Magnoliopsida > Poales > Poaceae > Zea > Zea luxurians. Next base: position 36,155,703 of record JAOPSE010000028.1, read on the forward strand.
ACACCTGGGCTTGGAGTCTGTTTCAACTCCTTCCTCCGTTTGCTCAGATCTATCAGTATGACAGATAGAGCCTTTCAATATGTTGAGTTGATTACAACGAAACCGCAGCTGCTTACAATCTTCTTGGCAGTGCTCCGGCAGAGTAACGATATGCTTAAGACCTTGCTCTAGCTCTTAGCAGCACTCCTCCACTCTCTAAAGGCTTATAGCTTTGCCTTCTACACAAACTAGAGAGATACACACAAGAGGGAGAGTGAGAAGTGATCAGAGTAATGTATACTATCATTAGCTGCACTTATTCACTTGTTTGAGGCGCCTAGAGGTCCCTTTTATAGGCCCAAGGGGCCTAGGAACCGTTGGAAGCAATCCAGGAAGGCAATCCTTGCCTTCTGTCGGGTGGCGCACCGGATAGTCCGGTGCACCACCGGACATCCACTGTTCACTGTCCGGTGCGGATCTCCTTCCTAAATTGACGCAGTCGACCGTTGCAGACTTGGAGCCGTTGGCGCACCGGACACTGTCCGGTGCACACCGGACAGTCTGGTGCACCCATCAGACTGTTGGCTCGTCCATGCGTCACGCGCGGATTGCGCGGCCGACCGTTGGCTCGTCCGACCGTTGGCTCACCGGACAGTCCGGTGCACCACTAGACAGTCCGGTGAATTTTAGCTGTACGCCGTCGACGAATTCCCGAGAGCGACCAGTTGACCAGACGCCAGCTTGGCACAACGGACACTGTCCGGTGCATCACCGGACACTGTCCTGTGCACCACCGGACAGTCCGTTGCACCACCGGACAGTCCGGTGCACACAGTCTGCGCATAGTCATGGCTGCACCAGCCAAGTCTTTTTGTTTTTGTATTTTCTCTTCTTTTCTTCTTCTCTCTGTTTCCAACACTTAGACAAATATGTTAGTACACAAAAACCAATGTACTAAGTCTAGAAACATACCTTCCCTTGGATTTTCACCTCTCTAGCATTTGACATGCTTAAGATTGATGTTGGACTCATAAATCATTAGGTCAGCTTAACTTGATCTAGATTGACATTTCTGAGCTCCAACATCCTGCAAAGGTCACATAGAATATCTCCAAACATTGGAACAACTCAAACTACGGATCAAGGTGCACTTAGCTCTTTTGGGCTGCTTCCAGTTCTAGTTTTGATACTGGTTCTTCTTCTAGTGACCTTGTTCACTTCTTAGAGCTTGATCTTGAGCCTTATGACTTACACCACATAACTATAGATGTTTCCTCATTGGTTGTAAGTCACGTCCTTATGTAGTGATTCTTGATGTGCTATAGCTCTTCTCAACTCGATCACCCTTGACTTTGCAAGTCTTCTTCTTCACCCTTGGCTTTGGGTTCCTCAGCCTCTTTGACCTTCTCCCATGCACTTGGTACCTCGAAGCTCTTCTTGCCTCCATCCCTGGCTTGATCAGTTGTCTCCGAGCTACGCACCCGAGTCTCACTTTATGCAATGTCCATCTTACTTGTGATGTCCATTATTTATCCATAATCTAGTCCTTGGACCATCACACTTGTTCACTTGTGTTGAACCCTGTTAGCTTTACATTAAGCACATGTTCAACACTTAGCACACTTGTTAGTCCTTTAATTGAGTTGTCATCCAAACACCAAAACCCACAAGAGAGCTTTCAATCTCCCCCTTTTTGGTGATTGATGGCAACACAATTAAAGCTTACATAAGAGTGAAACTTGAAGCACAAATTTTGAGCTCTAAGTTTGTAGAATGCTCCCCCTAAATATGTGCTTGCATTAAAATCTTAGTTTTGGCCTTAAATGCCAAAATGCACATACTTAGGCTAATTCAAAGCATTGCTACACCTTAACATCTCTGGGATGCATTGTGTCAAGGATCAAACCATGATGCATATAACACACAAATGCACAGAATCAGAGTTAAACACCAATCAATTGAGTGGATGTATCACAGGAATATCAACCTACCACTATTCACCATTAAGATACCAATTTAAATTAAGATACCAATTTAAAGCGATTTTAAAACATTATTAACCACATGCACCATTACCCACATGAATATCTATTTCAGGATAAACACAATAGATGTCAATTAATTCATACCAGCGGAACTACTAGTTTTGCATTATCACATTTAATACAACAAGCACTAGTTTTGCATTATCACCATTTAATACAACAAGAAGCATATGATAAAAATTATCTATAACAATAAACTAACACATTCTTCCTTAAGATCAAAGGAACTCAAACTAACACATTCTTCCTTAAGACCAAGACAACTCAACGAAACCCCTTTAAGATAAGCTTTCCTCTCAGGTTGAGGTAAGCTTTAATGCACAAATTCTCCCCCTTTGACATCAAACACCAAAACCATATTCAAGCAAGAACATAGAATGATGTCAAGGGATAGCAGGGTATTGAGCAGGTAAAACATACTAACAATACTCCCCCTTACTCATTAAACATATGCACCACAAGCATTGGAGGAAAATTAAGATACATACATGCAAAAGATCAATACTTCCTTTTGTACCTTTACCCTGTTTTGGTGTACTTTCCATCTTGTAGGTTTAATCTTTCGGGAGCTTCAGCACACTTGTGCCTGATCCTTTATCCTAACCTTTTCTTGTTGCTAAGACACCAAACTTAGAACAAGTTATAGGGTTGTGGCACAAGATGAAGCTTCTATTCTAGTGATTACCAAAAGTTATCAATTGAAGCATACTACCTAGGCTACCAATTGAAAGATCATTACTGTCATAGTTCCATGATATTTAAAGATAAGCATCTAGTATCACCAAATACTATAGAGCACGAGCAATCTAAAAATATGCAATTATTCATAACTTAAGATACCAACTACTTGACTTATGGAGGTACCCAAGTCCTGATTGCTCCATTTCTTGCTCATCTCCCCTTCTCCACCTTGAGACTATACAGGATCACTCAAGAAACAATTAGTCTCAAAAGACACAAGTTATGTGTGCTCCCCCTAAAGTTGTGCATCAAGTATTTGAATGACTTGCACATTCTAGCTTCCTCAGAACTAGAGGGGATCACAACATATCTTGGTCAAGGCATACTCTATCAATTTCATCACAAAGAGATATCAATTGAATAGTTGACTTAATACAACAATGCGTGCCTCAAGGAGTATAACATTTTACAAGCAACCTAGGCAGCTTCATACATGATAATCATTGCACCACATATACCAATTGAAATGACAAGATCATGCATATAAATCACAATGTCTACTCACATCAAGAATAAGAAAAAAAAATTCTTAGGTACACCAAGGAAAACAATATTTTAAAGTAGAGAGCACATATGCCAAGAAACTATCAATTCAAAGGCAAGAACATAGTTGTGATCATAATCAATGGAACTCCAAGATATTTAATGAAATTGCATAGTTCCATTCTCCATACCTTTGCCTTTTACTTGGATGGCCATGAGAGTACCAGTTGTCACCAAATGAGGACTCGTTTTGCTCATGCACCTCATAGCTCAAGAGGGTGCATTGACGGCGCATACCATTGTTATACATAGAGTGCCAATACCAAGTACTTATGTGAACATGGACTAAACAACAGCTATCATGCTTGCACTTAGGTTAATCATTAAACATCACATAGCATGACTTACAAAAAGATACATGTTTATCTGTTGGGGACTTGTTCTCAAAGGCTAAGAGTTAAGAACAAGGCAACATAAAAAATGTTAAGTGTTAAAGTCCTTCGTCCTTCGGAACATTATGTCCCTTCGGGAGATAATGTATTTCGGACGAAGGTCACAAGAGACATACCTTCGTAAACATAACAAGTAATGACGAAGGATTCATATAGGGCATGAAATATAATATAAACACCATCATAGAATCATTTCTATTTTATTAACATGGAAAAATAGAAATGATTTCAAATTACAAATGTACCTTCGGTCCTGAGAGAAGATAAAAAGTACAAGCGTGACGCAAAAGCAGATGCCCAGTCAGCGTGAACAGTACGGGAGTACTGTTCATCTATTTATAGACGCGGGACGCAGCCCACGTAAAATTACATCCATGTCCATTACATTTGTTGATGACTTATGGAAATCTGTCGAGGCCCACGTAGTCTTTTCATCTTTAAGTCGGTTCCCCTTTCCGCTATCGCGACGAAGCTTCCCTGCACACAGCTTCGGCTGTACACCGTCCTTCGTAGAACTTGGTAATCAGCTCGTCCTTCGTCTGGTTCAGGCTTCGTCCTGACCGTGCTTTATGTTCATAATTCTGAGTCTGAAGATACCTGTTCACATAATCCACTTGGAAAACATTGTCAAATCATGTTTTTGAGGACCTTCGGAGGACGAAGGCCCCCAACAGTAGCCCCTCGCAATATTAATTTGTTAATAATAAATTCAGATTGCGATATGGACGAAGGCCTTGAGCCGAAGGTCCGAAAAAACACCTTCCCTTTGCTAGAATAGCAACATTCACTGACAAGCGGGGTCTTTCAATTTTCAACGCCCTGGGCGTATAAATAAGATCACACCGCCAACTCATTTGGTACGCACACTTGCCATCTGCTTCGGTCCACTAAATTTTTAGCTCTTGTGCATTAAGATTGGTGACCTTTTTGATTTCGAAGCTTCGGCCCTGAAAACAGTTTTTTAGCATTTCCGAAGATGTCTGAAGGTAAGAGGATCCCTGCTGAGACGAAGCTGAGTCTCGAGGAAGAGAAGAATTTGGGGTTCCTCATAGCGATGGCGGAGACCAATACGGAGAAAATCACGAAGGAGATTCTTGAAGGTTTGTCCGAAGATACTGGTGACAGCGACAGCTATGATGTAGAAAGTGGTGGGGAAGAGGCCGAAGATCGGCCATGGCGGCCAAGTCACACGGTTTTCGGGAAAACCACTATCAAGCAGAGTCATATTGATAACATGAGGGGGCGGTATTTTCGGGATATATCTATTGTGAGGGCTGATGCTGGAGAAAAGACTTCTCCCACCCCCGAAGAAGATGAAGTCGTAATTTTCCGAAGCTTTCTCAAGGCTGGGCTTCGATTCCCACTAAGCAACTTTGTTGTTGAGGTACTGAAAACATTCCAAGTCTACCTTCATCAACTTACTCCCGAAGCTGTCATAAGAATGGGGATGTTTGTCTGGGCTGCAAGAAGCCAAGGTTTAGAAGCAAATGCTAAAAGTTTTTGCAACATTCATGAGTTGTTATATGAGACGAAGCCCTGGGGAAAAGAACAATATCACAACAATTTTGGGTGTTACAGCTTCGGTGCCCGCTCCGGGTCAAGCCGCCCTGTGCCAACCTTTCGGAAGAGGTGGCCCGGAGCCTGGATGACTGAATGGTTTTATGTAAAGAATGACTTATCGGTGCAAGAAGATGTCAAAAATATCATTATGCGCCCCATCTGGCAACGCTTCGGACTTCGAAGGCCGAAGGTTGAAATGGATGAAGCAGCCGAGGAATGCCAAAGAGCCTTCGGCGTGGTTTGCTCTTTCATTGGGACAAGGGACTTGGTCCAAGAGCACATTGCCTTCAGGGTATGGCCACTTGCAGGAAAGTGGGAAATGCCGATAGAGACCATCAAAGAGTCCGACGAAGGCGGTCTAGTTAGACTGAAATACACATTCAAATACGGAGATAAGTTTTTTGAACCTGATGATGACTGGCTGAAAAGTATTGAAACATTAAGTGATGAACTACTTGGGGCATATTCGAAGGCTGAGAATACTGCGTTATCAGCAGCCTTCGGGGGCCGAAAAAAGAAAAGGCTCAACCGGGTGTTTGACGCAGTCGGGTTTGTCTACCCTGACTATCATTATCCGGTACTGGGTCGCAAAAGAAAAATGACTTCTCCGGCAACAGAAGCTGCCACGAGTGCCACTAATGAGCCAGCGCCGCAAAGGAAAAAGGTGAAGGTGCTCACCCACCGAGCGCGCTTCATCGAGCCGGCCACAGTGCCAAAATTTATTGGTGAAGTCTCTTTGGCCTCTGAAGCTACAGAACCAGCTGCAGTGCCGAAGATAGGAGAGAAAACTGAAGCGCTTCTGGCAGAAAAAGCAGAAAAATCGAAGATTGAAGAGCGGAAAATATCGGAAATCTTAAGTCCTTCAGGAACTGTTGAAACAACAAAAAATCAAAAGGGGCCGTCGGTAACCCCGAGAAGAAAAAGAATGGTGAACGTGTTAGATGTTTTGGAGACAATTAAGTCTTCGAGCACAACTCCAAAAGGGACTATTGAAGTTGCTGAAGTGTCTACCGAAGCTGAAGTTGCTGAAGCTTCGAAACAACAACCTGAAGCCGAAGCTGGGCCCTCAGAGCCCACCAAAGAACAATCTTTGGAGACCGAAAAAATATCAGAACCAGCTTTGGTTGAAGAAATTGATACTGCCGCCCCCGAAGCCCCTTCCAGCGCACGCGATTACATCGTGCGACATGCTTCGGGGAAGAAATTATCCGAAGATGAAACTTACGAAGCTAACTACTATGCTAGAGAGCTAAAGTATCCGAAGGGGGCGATAGTATTCAATGGGACACATGAAGATGACTTCCTATACTGCCTCCCTGATAACAAAGAATTATCCGTCTGCCGGGAGATGGCTAGAAGTATGGGTTTCCCGAAGCTCGAAGCTGGATTGTGCGCTATGACGAAGGAAGATCTCGCAGATAGTCTTGCATACAATAGCTTAAAGGTATGGGAATTAGACGCTTGATAAAATTTTTATTACGTAATTCTTTCTTTTATTCTTATATAGATTCTTTTTTGTATAGGGTTTAATTTTAAGCAACGCATTAAGAGCACAAAAGAGCGCTGAAGATGAAAGCTACGAAATTGCGTTTGACAATCTACGTTCAGAAGTTATTAAACTGAGAAACGAAGCTCTAGAAAAAGACAAAATTCTACTTACATTAGTGGACAAGGTAAAAAAGGACGAAGCTGCTGCAAAGATTCAGACCGAAGCTCACAAACGCGAGATTAAAGATCTTCAGAAACAACTGGCCCGGGCGAAGGAAGAGCGCATACTTGAAGAAACAAGACGGGAATGCAGCGACCAATGGGCTGATCATTTGGAGGCAACCGTGGAAGAGCTTCGGTCTTCTAAGAAAAAATGCTACGAAAAATCCATGGAATGCGTGAATAAAATTAAAACCAGCTTCGCCAGCGTGGGCGCCTTTTCCAGCGAAGAGAATTTCTCTCGAGGCAATCCCGAAGGTCCACTGGAATGGATTAGTCACGAAGCAGAGGCCTTCGAGGAGATCCTGAGCAGTCGTGGCGACATCTGCGCTTTTTCGGGCGCCAGGGGAATTGCTTCTGTCTTAGAGAAGAAAGGTTGCGGGCATGTAAAATTTTTAGCTCAGTCCGAAGCTGCCTTATCTTCCGAAGACATCAAGGACCCCTCGGCCGAAGCAAGCGTGGTTGGTGGCAAATTTTTTACTGATATCTGGAACGACGGCGGCCGAGGAATGGCGCAAGAAATCATCCAAAGGAGCGAAAAAGGCATCCATGATGCTAGGAAAGTGGCAGAAGCTGCCGAAAGAAGTACAGAGCCCGAAAGGCAGTTAGGTATTAATTAGTCGTTCTTATTGTGTTGTAATTTTTATTTCAAATTTTGCTCGCGATTTGTAATAGTAATGAAGAAATGTTTTCTTCCCTCAGAAGCTGCTGGATCGACTGCCGACCCCCACACAAAAGGGGATGACGAAATTAAACAAATGGCCGAAGCTATCATGGATAAAGTTGTTGATCAACTTCTAAATGAAGCCGCCGAAGCAGTATTAAGAGAAGACTAGATGCTATTTAGAAAAAACATTTAAAGTGTGATCTATGTAACATTTTGTACATTTGAATGTAATATACAAGTCTCTTTGCATTATTCAATTCTTTACGATGCATGAAACTCTACATACATACCATTTTTGAGCCTTCGGCGAAAAAACACCTTCCCTTCTTTTCATGCTTCGTGAAGAAGACATTCTCCGTTAAAATTATTCTGATGAAACACGTTCATGCTTCATGAAAACATTCTCCGAAGCTATACAATTTCGATATTGCTCTGATGAAGCCCGTCCATGCTTCGTAGAAATATTCTCCGAAGCTGTATTCCGAAGATTATCATTGTATTCCCTCGTGACTTTACACAATTTTCACTTTCTCAAAGCGTCCTTTCGAAGGTTGATACTGTGTCCCCTTCTTTTGCCAAATGCAACATGATGTATGATGCTTATGTTATGCAAAATGATGTGATGATGTTATGTTATGCAAATGACATTTGTTCCGAAGATACACACAAAATATATTCGTAAGCTCTGCATTCCCTTAGGAACGTCTTTGGAGCTTCTTCGCCTTTTACTTAGACGGTATAAGCTCTGCATTCCCTTAGGAACGTCTTTGGAGCTTCTTCGCCTTTTACTTAGGCGGTATCAGCGTTGACTTTTTGCTGTATGCTCTGCATTCCCTTAGGAACGTCTTTGGAGCAAAAAACTTACACTGCGCTCCCTTTGGAACGGCTTTTTGTAACTTCGGCAACTTACTCTGCGCTCCTTAGAACGACTTTTTGTTGCTTCGAAGGGTTTTTAATAATCCGAAGATCCTCCGTGTTACCGCAAATTTTTAAGCTTCAGCAACTTAAACCTGTAGAGAAGATAGGTTTTTCTGATAACCAACCATGAAACTATTATATGAAAACTGAAGTGTTCTTTATTACACAGAAAACAGAACTTAAACGGAAAAGACTGCTATCAAAGTAGGATATTTGTCAATAAATGTGCTTCGACTCTGGCACAGTACTATTGACTGTACGGGCTTCAGATTGCTCTCTGAGATCCCTTTGGTGCGGAACATATTGGCTCCCTTCTGGCTGCTGGCCTTGATGCAGCGGAGGTGGAGGCGGGGGCTGTTGCCATGAAGCTTGAGGTTGACTTGCCGAAGCTACGGAAACTGCAGGGTGGTTGCCCACGTACTCCGGGATGTAAGGCTGATGGTACGAAGCAGTATGCATGACCTGCTTCGGCTGTCCCTGTTGCGCTGCAGCTTCTGCTAGCTCCTTTTGTTTCTGGATGGTAACATGGCACATCCTGGTGGTATGGCCCTTGTTCTCACCGCAGAATAAGCAAAATGTCCTCCTTGGTTGATCTCCAAATCTCCCGCCGAAGCCCCTGGCGCCTCTGCCTCTTGGAGCTGGTGGCCGAAAGAAAGTTTGCTGCTGCCCCGAAGCCTGTGAGGAGCACTGCGGCCTGTTCTGCTGACTCCCCTTATCATCATCTTGAGTGTTGTGGATGGACCTGACATGCCTCGGATAAAATCGTCCCCCGAAGCCCCTGGTCATCTCAGAAAATCTGAAGGCCTCCTCCCTTCTTTGGCGAAAGTCGTTATCTGCACGAATGTACTCATCCATCTTTTGGAGTAGCTTCTCCAGAGTCTGAGGAGGCTTCCTAGCAAAGTATTGGGCTGCAGGTCCAGGACGAAGCCCCTTGATCATGGCTTCGATAACAATTTCATTGGGCACCGTTGGTGCCTGTGCCCTCAAACGCAAGAACCTTCTGACATACGCCTGAAGGTATTCTTCATGATCCTGAGTGCACTAAAACAAGGCTTGAGCAGTAACCGGCTTCGTCTGAAATCCTTGAAAGCTGGTTAACAACATATCCTTCAGCTTCTGCCATGAGGTGATCGTTCCTGGTCGAAGGGAGGAATACCAGGTCTGAGCAACATTCCTGACGGCCATAACGAAAGACTTCGCCATGACTGCAGCATTGCCCCCATACGAAGACACTGTTGCTTCGTAGCTCATTAAGAACTGCTTCGGGTCTGAGTGGCCGTCGAACATGGGAAGCTGGGGTGGCTTATAGGATGGAGGCCAAGGTGTAGCCTGCAGCTCAGCGGACAAAGGAGAAGCATCATCGAAAACAAAATTTCCCTGATGGAAATTGTCATACCAGTCATCTTCGTTGACGAAGCCCTCCTGATGAAGGTCTTTCTGCTGAGGCCTTCTGTTTTGCTCATCGTGAGTAAGATGGCGAACTTCCTCAGAGGCTTCGTCTATCTGCCGTTGCAACTCAGCTAGCCGGGCCATCTTCTCCTTCTTCCTCTGCACCTGTTGATGTAGCATCTCCATATCCCTGATTTCTTGGTCTAGCTCTTCCTCCTGAAGCGTTGGGCTGACGGCCTTTCTCTTCTGGCTTCGGGCCTCCCGAAGAGAGACGGTCTCCTGGTTGTGGTCCAGCGGTTGCAGTGCTGCAGCCCCAGCCGCTGAAGCTTTCTTCGGTGCCATAGCGAAGGTCTACAGCTTCCGAAGGTGTTCAAAAAACTCGAAGTGGAAGTGAGTTCACCGGAGGTGGGCGCCAATGTTGGGGACTTGTTCTCAAAGGCTAAGAGTTAAGAACAAGGCAACATAAAAAATGTTAAGTGTTAAAGTCCTTCGTCCTTCGGAACATTATGTCCCTTCGGGAGATAATGTATTTCGGACGAAGGTCACAAGAGACATACCTTCGTAAACATAACAAGTAATGACGAAGGATTCATATAGGGCATGAAATATAATATAAACACCATCATAGAATCATTTCTATTTTATTAACATGGAAAAATAGAAATGATTTCAAATTACAAATGTACCTTCGGTCCTGAGAGAAGATAAAAAGTACAAGCGTGACGCAAAAGCAGATGCCCAGTCAGCGTGAACAGTACGGGAGTACTGTTCATCTATTTATAGACGCGGGACACAGCCCACATAAAATTACATCCATGTCCATTACATTTGTTGATGACTTATGGAAATCTGTCGAGGCCCACGTAGTCTTTTCATCTTTAAGTCGGTTCCCCTTTCCGCTATCGCGACGAAGCTTCCCTGCACACAGCTTCGGCTGTACACCGTCCTTCGTAGAACTTGGTAATCAGCTCGTCCTTCGTCTGGTTCAGGCTTCGTCCTGACCGTGCTTTATGTTCATAATTCTGAGTCTGAAGATACCTGTTCACATAATCCACTTGGAAAACATTGTCAAATCATGTTTTTGAGGACCTTCGGAGGACGAAGGCCCCCAACATTATCCATATACACCAAGAGAGTTAATCATGGTGGATATATCAACTGAAAAGCTACCCATTGAATGATTCAAAAGATATATCCTATAAAGCACCCAGACATGATTAAGCAAACATGATTATGCTCTTGGAAATCATGGATCATTATTTGACAGAAATTCAACACAAGTAATCTAAAAAGCACAATTGCTCCAAGGATCGATAGCACGACAATCCAACTTAAGAGTAATGCTGATAATGCACTTAAGGAACACAGGTACCGTCCTTTGGAGAGCCAGATGTAGATTCTCATCAAAGTCCTTTGCTTGATTCACCAGTAATGATTAAGGACTTCTACAACTTATTTAACTCGAGATGAACATGGGATTAATATTGCGCAATAATCCAGCCTTGAGTTAATGAATAGACAATAAAGATTAACAGCTTAAGCATAGAGTTTGAAATAACCATCTTAAGCTCTCACAGGGTCTCCATTCCATCTCGAGGCACCTACATGGTCTAGTTGACAAAGTTTGGTACCCATCTCGGGATGGGTCCATGACGTTCAACTAAAAGTGCCTTTGGTACCCAAATAGCCTTTGTGCTAGTTCTAGGTGATCCCATTATAGAACTAGCACAAGTGTATGATTTGGGTCTCCTAAGCGAATGAGATTGAGACAAATTTACTTGCTTAGGAACCTTACCTTTATTACATACCTTGGATAGATGACCCTGCTCACCACACTTGTAGCAGAAGCGTCGCTCAACCTGACATGACGCTTGTTGTTTGTCATTTTCCTTGGTGAGAGTCATCTTGGAGAATGCACATCTTTGATTCTTCATGACCGAACATGAAGTGATCATGTGGTCCTTGTTGTTGCATCCAAAACATCTCATTGCCCCTTCATCTTTGTCGTTGTACGGACAAGACGCGATGAGGTGGCCTAATGCTTTGCACTTGAAGCATCTCCTTTTTCCTCTTCTCTTTTTACTTTTGGATGACATAGAGAGATTATTAGTGTAAACAACATGACTAATTAACTCATTACCTTTCTCTTGTCTCATGTTGATTTCTTCACTTATTGCTTTAGGAACATCTTTCTCAAGGAGGTTGACCCTTGCTGCAGTTTCTCCTTCCTCATGTTTCTTCACCACGTGTTCGTAGATATCTTGAGGAAGTCGAGCATAGCGTCTTCTCCTTAGTTGTCTTTGTTTCTTGTTCCTAAGCAATTTTCTTTTAGACCCTACAACTTGTTGCTCAAACAAGGATTGGCTTTCTTTTGAGGAGCGGGGGTTAGAACATGGAGATATACAATTTGAATGCGCACACTTGCAAGAATGAGGTTCACATGAATTTAAGTTCACAAAGGCAACCTCATGAGCAATATTGAGCATGATATGGTCATCAACCAATTCACTATGAGAATTTGACAACATATCATACTTCTCATTTAGAGCAAGTTTTTCTAGATTTATCATCTCTACTTGACTCCTAAGCATAGAATTTTCAGTTTTAAGTTGAGCAACACAAGATAAAGTATCATCATTATTTCTTTGCTCAATTAAAATTGAATCATACCGTTGGACCAAATCATTATGAGAGCACTTTAGCTCCTCATGTTCTTTGGTCATCTTCTCCAGGCTGTTGTTTGTTTTGATGAGTGTCTCCTCTAGCCTGAGAAGCGTCTCGCCTTGTTCCTTGTTCCTTCTCAATAGCTTAACCAAGAGTGCTTTGTCCTCTTTGTTGAGATGGATGTAGAAACGGCGAATCTCCTCTTCTTCCACATCGTTGGTCTCATTTTCCCTGTCATTAATGTCAGTGGAAGCAATACAGGAAAATGTACCTTGTGGTGATGAAGATTCATCCTTGCTATCATCCTCATACTCCTCCTCATCATTGCTTTTGTCTCCACTATCATTGTTAGCAATAAGACATTTATAACTAGTGGAAGACGAACCCTTCGGTGAGGTAGATTCATTGTTTGGTTGCCATCATTTTTGTTCTTCTCCCTTGGACAGGATAGTATCACAGGCAATAGAGGGTGTAGAAGCAGTGCATATGGACTTAAAAAATTCAACTTAATTTTAGTCCATAGATCATGAGCATTAACAAATAAATCACTATCACTACTCATGATGGCAAAATAGGCACTTCTAGACAGTGAGTCAACTAAGATGTTGCAAGCATGATGATTAAGAGACAGACATCTTAGTTCATCATTAGAAGGATTTTGACTCAAATTGGAGGGAAAAATACTTCTACTAAAGATCTGTCTCAAACCAGGATTAACACGCATGAAGGCATTATAAATAGAGACAGACCAAGATTTATAATTAGAGCCATCGCCTAGAAGAAGTTCTACAGTTACCTCTTGTGACGACATCGTCATCTCCGGACGGCTAAGCCCACACTGGAGAGGCCTAGCTCTGATACCAATTGAAAGTTCTCTTTGCCCGGGAACAGGATCTGGATGTCGCCTAAAGGGGGGGAGAATAGGCGAATAAAAATTATCACTTTAAAACTTAAATTCTTACTCTACTCGAAGACTAGAACACAGTGGGATGAGAAGACCCTTCGAGTAGGTTGCAGCAGAATAGAAGATCCTGTCTCAAAATGTCCTGCACTTCAAATATAACTTGTACCACAGATAAGTGTTGAAGTGCAGATATAAAAGCGAGTAAGACAGAGAGTCAGAACACAATACAGAACAGAGCACACAGACGCAAGGATTTATCCCGAGGTTCGGCCAAGCCTGAAACGCTTGCCTAGTCCTCGTTAGAGTTAGCCACACCTGGGCTTGGAGTCTGTTTCAACTCCTTCCTCCGTTTGCTCAGATCTGTCAGTATGACAGATAGAGCCTTTCACTATGTTAAGTTAGTTACAACGAAACCGCAGCTGCTTACAATATTCTTGGAAGCACTCCGGCAGAGTAACGATATGCTCAAGACCTTGCTCTAGCTCTTAGCAGCACTCCTCCACTCTCTAAAGGCTTATAGCTTTGCCTTCTACATAAACTAGAGAGATAAACACAAGAGGGAGAGTGAGAATTGATCAGAGTGATGTATACTATCATTGGCTGCACTTATTCACTTGTTTGAGGCGCCTAGAGGTCCCTTTTATAGGCCCAAGGGGCCTAGGAGCCGTTGGAAGCAATCCAGGAATGCAATCCTTGCCTTCTGTCGGGTGGCGCACCGGACAGTCCGGTGCACCACCGGACATCCACTGTTCACTGTCCGGTGCGGATCTCCTTCCTAAATTGACGCAGTCGACCGTTGCAGACTTGGAGTGTCCGGTGCACCCATCAGACCGTTGGCTCGTCCACGCGTTATGCGCAGATTGCGCGGCCGACCGTTGGCTCGTCCGACCGTTGGCTCACCGGACAGTCCGGTGCACCACCGGACAGTCCGGTGAATTTTAGCAATACGCCGTCGACGAATTTCCAAGAGCGGCCAGTTGACCAGACGCCAGCCTGGCGCACCGGACACTGTCCGGTGCACCACCGGACAGTCCGGTGCACCCAGTCTGCGCATAGTCATGGCTGCACCAGCCTAGTCTTTTTCTTTTTGTATTTTCTCTTCTTTTCTTCTTCTCTCTATTTCAACACTTAGACAAATATGTTAGTACACAAAAACCAATGTACTAAGTCTAGAAACATACCTTCCCTTGGATTTTCACCTCTCTAGCATTTGGCATGCTTAAGATTGATGTTGGACTCATAAATCATCAGGTCAGCTTAACTTGATCTAGATTGACATTTCTGAGCTCCAACATCCTGCAAAGGTCACATAGAATATCTCCAAACATAGGAACAACCCAAACTACGGATCAAGGTGCACTTAGCTCTTTTGGGCTGCTTCCAGTTCTAGTTTTGATACTGGTTCTTCTTCTAGTGACCTTGTTCACTTCTTAGAGCTTGATCTTGAGCCTTATGACTTACACCACATAACTATAGATGTTTCCTCATTGGTTGTAAGTCACATCCTTATGTAGTGATCCTTGATGTGCCATAGCTCTTCTCAACTCGATCACCCTTGACTTTGCAAGTCTTCTTCTTCACCCTTGGCTTTGGGTTCCTCAGCCTCTTTGACCTTCTACCGTGCACTTGGTACCTCGAAGCTCTTCTTGCCTCCATCCTTGGCTTGATCAGTTGTCTCCGAGCTACGCACCCGAGTCTCACTTTATGCAATGCCCATCTTGCTTGTGATGTCCATTATTTATCCATAATCTAGTCCTTGGACCATCACACTTGTTCACTTGTGTTGAACCCTGTTAGCTTTACATTAAGCACCTGTTCAACACTTAGCACACTTGTTAGTCCTTTAATTAAGTCGTCATCCAAACACCAAAACCCATAAGAGAGCTTTCAGCTATTCATACACAGTATCAAACATTATATCAATCAACATCCTTTGCTAGTCACATCATTTCCACTTATTACTCAATGTAGCAGCATGGATCAAGCAGTCTCATTAGCTACGAGAAGCAGACAATTCGTATCGAGTTTTAACCTTGCATGGTAAACCTAAACATACGATGTGGCGAGGCACTCTGTCCCCACACACATCAACCGTCCCCATCGATTCCCTGTCAACAGAACAGGGCTCACCGCCTTGGCGTACAATGCCTCACTGACCCCGACTGCCATCGTGCAGTGACCGCACTTGTACCCACCATAACCAGAATGGGAGACCACGTCTCAGGTTGCGTGAGGGGTAAAGTCTGCGAACAGGTTCACTCAGGTACTGGGCTTACCGATTTATCATATTTCTCGGCATGTGCTTAGTACGTTCAAACGCTTGACACACACTACACCATGACACAATATTGCCAACGGATTGTCTGATGGTAAAACACCTAAATAGCGTCGCACAGTCTATCGGTAAAGAGCTTTGCCGACAGATAATGTGTGTCGGCAAAAGTCCTGTCGGCAATAACCTTTACCGGCAGACATAGATCTACCGACAGACTATGTGTCGGTAATGTTTATGTTATTGTCGACAGACATATCTTTGCCGTCGGACAAATTTTTGCCGACATATTCTTGTGCCAACGGCTTGTGTGTCGCTAAAAATCTATATACCGACAGATTGTCTGATGTTATCCCTATGTGCAATTTACAAAAAATCATGTATACAAATATATGCTAATGAAACAAATAATAAACTGATTATGATGCACATTGCAGGACAACTTGAATAATATGTAGCTCAGAATATATGAAATTTGATTACTAAAAGAAAGATATCAATCTTTGACTTTGAATTCCAACATATATTGTTTTGGAACACAATTTGTGTGATGAACATATAAAAATAATAGCATACATGTTTTCTAAATTCTGAAGTGATCTTTCAGTTCTATTACATGCAAAGTCTAAAGATTCATCTAGCAAACTAAAATCTCTCCATCAGCTAGGTGTTACGCCAACGGCTAGCATGCATGCGAGTAATCATTTTTCACACACTTCAAGCACTTTGATCCTTGCTTCCAGCACCTCTTCCCTACAACATATTTTGATAATTTGTCAATTACTATATCAATAGGTCTATAAACTCCCAACAGAAAAAAAACAAACTGAAAGTTTAATAAAAGTATTAAATTGCAAAAAGTTCGGTGATACTGCAGATGAAAGTAAACCACAAAATATTTCATGTAAAAGATGACAAAAAATAGGACTGAATAGAGCTGCGGATTCGCATTCAGCCTCTGCATGCATACTCAGTCTGATACTAAAATGACGGCGGTGAACTTTGTTAAGTTTCTTCAATATTCTGTGCACCAAACAGATAATTTTGTATTGTGTAATAAAGTCAGGTGGATGTTTCCCTTCATTTTGTTTTATATCTAACTACTGTTAACATTCTTTGAGATAAGAACTAAGTCTATATTGTTATAGTGCTGATTATGATTATGATAGGAAAATGGAAGTCATGAGAACAGTAAACCAAAGATATACATTAAAGGCAACAGTTCAAATCCATTATAAATAATGAAATTGGCACTGTCATGAATGAAATTGGCAACAGTTCAAATCTAGGTGGGCACATACTATACCTTGACAACAACAGCATGCGTACTATGTCGGTATCAGCAAAGATGGGCCAAAAGATCACCGAATAAGTTCTGAAGAGGACAAAACAGAGACATGAATTTGGACATTAAAAATTAAGACAAAATAGAGTATTGTGATGTGCTGTGGGTGGCGACCTGGATGGCCCAGCCAAGTCTGTCTCCCTGACTGGAGTATTGTGCCAGTGCCTGAAAGGCTATGAAGGCCCTCATGGTTTGGTCCTTCGTCAACATCAGAGTCACCCACATAAACCGGCTTAGAGTCACCCACAGATCCCTGACTCAGCCATGGTATTATTCACTAATGCAGAAATGTAAACAAACTAGCTACGACGCTGCAACTAACTAACAGTAGGCACTAGTATGGGAAAATGGTGAATGAAAGTACAGCTGAACAAGCTGATGACTAGAATTGTGACTGATATCTAGGCCAACATTGCGACTCAATCTCAGGCACAGTCTCAGTCTTACGGACTCACAAAACCTAACATGCCGGGAGCAGCCACATTATCACACACTTGTCATCGAAACAAATAACTTTGAGGCAAACACACATTATGCAAGCAGACAAATACCAGAACAGACTCCCTGCAGTTATAATGACAGTGGTCGGATTGGACTTGGTCGGAAATACTAGAACAGGCTCCTGGCAGTTAAGAACAGACTCCCAGAAATACCAGAACATGCTCTATTCTATTCTTTTAAAAAGGATCAGCAGTTAATTGAATTGGACTTGGTCGGAATGGAATAAAATGATTTAGTCCACAGTTATTTGAGCATTTCCCAATTGGAATAAAATGATTTAGTCCATTGTTATACCATTTTTCATTCATGACAGTCAAGGTCTTTCTGGGCCTAGGTAGTCAGTCAGACCTTTCGAATGACTACACTTATACACAACTATATATGAAGAAAATATTTACCTGCTGCTGTAGAACCTTGGGTCAACGTTGATTTTTTGTTACGACCCATCTAAAAATACAGAACATTAGAAGCTTGTTCCATTAATTACATAAATAAAATACAAGGTTGTAGTATTACCTTGTTTGTTGGCCATGCAACGGGCATAAAAAGAGCATATCCCATACTCTCTACACCTAAGTATGGTCATGGCAGAGTACTTTCCCTTTTTAGCACGCGAGTCACAAAAACCTGTGTGAACTCCCTTCCAAGAGGAACATCTCCCACCTTAGTGGTTGGGTCGGTTGAGATAATATTTGCTATTGCAACAGGAACTTCTGATCTCATCATAGAATATAATATCACTTCTTTACCAACCTAATAAAATATGCGAAGTAAGATTACAAAGTTCAAATAATGAAACATAAATATGAAGTGATAGATGAGAAAATTATAGGATTATCATCTGCATTTTGAGATGATCCATGATTTCTTTGAGGTACCATTGTTGCAATGTCTCACCTGTGACTTTGCTCTTCAATAGTATTAACATCTTCACGATTCCTTAGACGACCCATAGTGCTTGCAACTCGCCTAGTAAGTTGGAAGTCATCTTCAACCATATTTTGTGAATGGTTATTACCATTGTAATCATGTGCTACCTCATCTGAACGATGCACCCTTGAGTTCTAAAGAAAAATAAAAAGGGAAAAAGTGTTAGTGAGATAAAGGAAACAAGCCTAATTAACATGATAGACACTGACTAAACATATGCAATATTATATCACCTGTCGAGAATTAGACCCATGTTGTGATGGGCTTTCTATATGTTGCACCCCTTGAGCTGCTACCATCATTTGATAAATTTGATCCATTTTTCTTTCATTTGATTCATATCCTGTCTTAAGGCTCTAACCTCTTGCTCAGACTGACTGCGAGCTTGCAATGCCATTTGAAGCTTTGTTGATATTTTCATTTGAGTTCCAGGGGTGCCTACATCTTGTGGAGTTGGTCCTAAGCCTAAACCACGAATACGACCTCTTGGTTCTTTCTCTCCAAAAACATGTGCATATAAATCACCATCTTCAATACTTCTGTCCTTCAGTTCTGGGTTCTCAGCAACAGCTTCTTCAAATTTATTCTTAAGAGGACCACACATATATTGTATTTTGTTCACTTATATTTTAATTATTACATAAATCAAAAATATGTGTACTCACAATGAATATTTCTGCTCTAGGTAGAGGCACAATATCCCCTTCTTTGTTCTTACGCGTGTGTGTTCTAACATATATTTCATCTCTTCTCGCAGGGCGTCCTTGTTGCTCGGCCTACAAGAAAAAATGATTTGGTCCAGTAATTGACTAGATTTTTCATAAATTAAACTAATGATTATACAAACTAGTGATTATAATTTTTTTACCAGTTCATGACCCACACGAGCATAACTCTTGCTGTCAGCTGCATGCGACATAGTCAGCTTTGAACGGTTATCTTTACCTCTGTTTGAATGAACCTACAACATAAATATGAATCTATCAAAACAATAATACAAATTCATTCATACAATAGTTTAATGAAGGTTTATATCTCAAAAAAGAATTCAAAACAAACCAGCATGTACCTCGGCTTCTGGAGACATCCAATAAGTTATCAACCACTCCCAATCAGATTCTTTCACCCTTTCATCCCTTTTAGCAATAAGCTCTTCAAAACCCAATGTTTCATCAAAATATTTGTTCTTTAGGTCAGCCTTAAACTCTCTCCACTTTTTTGCTGCAGATGTTATAACATAATCTATACCAGATTCATCCATTTCATAGTATTCCTGTTTCAACAAAAATGTAGTTGATTACCAAATCTACTGACAATAGGCTAAGACAAATTATCTCACTAAATCAGATTACCTTCACTTTTGTCCATAACTCAAACTTCTTTTTAGAATCAACTAGTCTCCAATCCTCATAAGAAACAGGGATATTTTTCCTCACCAAAGTTCCTATGAAATTACCAAACTCTTTGCTGTTCCTACCAACTGGTTGTCCATATTCATTAAGGGTAATGCAGATTTTAGGCCCACCACTACTTGAATATATGTTCTTCTTCAAGGTTGGGCCCCTTCCTTTCCTTATATTTTGATGCCCAATAGGTTGCTCTGCTTATTACAGGAGATAAAACAGATGAAAACATTTGTTGATAACTATTTTCAAAATTGCTACAATAAATTTAAAGTTTGTTTGATTTTTACCTTCATCATTGATGGGATTGTCAGATTCTTCGTAACTATTTTCAGATTCTTCATCAACAATATCCCTTTTAGTCCTTGATCGCAAAGTAGGTCCATTAGTTGAAGCTGCTAATGTCCTTGTCTACACTCAAAGAAATGAAAACATTACTAATCGTCCATGCCAGTTAAAACTTAAGGTTCAGAAATTAAAGCAGTCAACCAATTGCCAGTGAAGCAGCAGAAATTTCAAGCAGTGAAGGAGCAGAAATTAAATTACATGCTCAGTCGTCCATGCCAGTTAAAACTTAAGGTTCAGAAATTAAAGCAATCAACCAATTGCCAGTGAAGCAGTAGAAATTTCAAGCAGTGTGCCTTCAGAAATTTCTCGGACAGGGGGTCAGCTTCACTGCTTGAAAAAGTGGAAGCAGAACGAAGTGAAGCAGTGAATCAGAATGAAAACAGAACTAAAAAATGAAGCAGAGGAGATTGTTGATCTGTGCCTTGACCGTATCCGCAAGCTTGCTGACAAATGCACCGGCCTCCAGGGCTTCCTGGTCTTCAATGTCGTTGGTGGTGGCACTGGCTCTGGCCTTGGTTCTCTCCTCCTTGAGCGCCTGTTTGTGGAGTATGGCAAGAAATCCAAGCTGGACTTCACTGTGTACCCATCTCCCCAGGTGTCAACCTCTGTTGTGCACACTTCATACAGGAAGCATGCACGCGTACATGTTATCAGTCTTTGTCACCTGATAATGATCATCGACCTCAAATAATACGAGGCAGTTATCGAGATCTGACAACGTCTTCAAAGACTCCAAGAGTAGATCCATGAAATTGTGCTCTGTGAAATCTTTGATGCACATGGGCTTGAGTTGTGCCATTGAAACGACCAGCTTGCAGGTAAGCTTCACTGTCCGCAAGCATAAAAAACAACAACACCTGGTCTTGGCCAGATTTGCCTAAAGGGCATAGAGCTATAGGATTGAAGTGGTGGTTGAAGCAGCTGGGAATGTATTGAAGCAGCTGGGATTATATTGAAGCAGCTGGGAATGTATTGAAGCAGCTGGGATTGTATTGAAGCAGCTGGGAATGTATTGAAGCAGCTGGGAATGTATTGAAGCACAAAGATTCTGTGTTAGTCACTCTGGGTTTTGATAAGTGCAGTGTGGAGGATGCTGTCTACAAGAAAGGAACTAATGATTCACTGTTGATGGTAGGGGTTTATGTGGATGTCAGATGAAAGGATGTAATGACTCTACAAGAAAGGAACTAATGACTCACTATTGGTGGCTGGGAATGCTGTCTACAAGAAAGGAACTAATTGTCTATCAAAGTGCTTATGCTGCAAAAATAGTAGAGCTATGTCAGATGAAAGGATGTAATCCCTGTGATACTCCTATGGACAGATGACGCACACAGACAGTACAAGAACTGAAAGTCTGAAGAAAGGAGGAGGAACAGAACTATCTTTACTGGGAGCAATGTCAGGTAAGATACATTGCTGGTACATTGCTAGTACACAGATGACGCACATAGATGAAAGGGGCAGATGACGCACACATTCAACATGAGTAGAGCTATGTCAGGTAAGATACATTGCTGGTACAATTGATTATGGTCTTAAACTCAAGAAAGGAGGAGGAACAGAACTATCTTTACTGGGATACACAGACAGTACAAGAACTGAAAGTCTGAAACTAAAATATTGAAAACAGTACAAGAAGTAGAGACTGCAGAATGCACAGGTGAATTTATATGCCTATGGCAGAAAATTCTAGTTCCTTCTATAATTCTAGTTCCTTCTACAAGAAAGAAAATTCTAGTTCCGCATGTATTGAGATAGATTGTGGTACTATTAAATTAAATGTAAAAAACATGGACTTATTAAATAGGGAAATACATTAACCTTATGTTTCTTATTGGCTCGATGTGATCCATTTGCTTCTTCATTAACCATAGTACTAGGTACATGGAGATTAAGAGATCTCATCCTCTTCAAATTTTCTTTTATGTTGGCAGCCCTTTGTAGTTCATATTCATTGACCTCTATTTCTTTACCCATTCCTCTTCCTCTTACAAACTTTCCTCCTGAATCAAGACATAAAGAGATTACAATCAAGATTCAAGACAAAGAGATTACAACGTAAAATGAAACATTTTTGCGAAAACAGATATAAACATATCTTACTTGCTAGGTTGGTTTTCGGCAATCATTATTCCATCTATATCAGTCCTAACACAACTACCACCAATAGATACATTAACTTGTGTGTTTGCATCCAAATCTGGCAAGAAAGAACCTATTTCTGTACTATTGTCTAGCCTTTCTTCCATATCATACATGTCACGTTGTTTTGACTTTAAAACAGCAAACCAATCAGCATCAATAGGATCTTGCACATAGTAAACTTGAGTTGCCTGAGATGCAAAAATAAATGGTTCATCTAATTCCTTGTCACCGGTATTGAATAAATGCTTGAAGTTGACCATTGTCACCCCAAACTTGTCTATTTTGACCCATTTGTCTCGTACTCGGTTATCAATCCAATCACATTTGAACAATACTATTTTTCCCTGGTGATGGTAGTTCAGCTCAAGAATGTCTTTTATAACACCATAATAAGTTTTGCTCATTGATATTGGGTTATTATTGTTTGTCCCACCAAAACTTGCTGCTTGTGCAACTAGGGCTACACCACTACACTGCACTGACCTACCCACATCATAAGAATGTGTATGGAAATTTATCCCATTTATAGTATAACTGTCATAAGAATGTGCAACCATGTTAGGCTCCTTAGCTAATATTGTTATCTCCTCAGGTAATTCTTCACCCGTTGTTTCCACCTGATGATATTGAAGATTGTTATTGCACTAAAGAAATAATGTGGAACTATATTCTATATAAACATTTTCCTAGATACTTACGTGTGACTTAAACCACTTGTGAAAAGTCTCATAGTGTAAACGACTGATTGCCCTTTGATTTTGATGACCACCAGAGTAAAGGTATTCTATATGTTTACTAAACAAACATTATAATTTAGTAATCATGAAATAAATGGATGATACTGATTATAACATATAATGGTTAACTTACTTCAAGTAAGGCTCTATATGGTCATAGTTGAACAAGACATATCTATGTGCTTGAAGCCATGTTTTGTGGTCTAATGTGACACTATGCTTACCAACCAATCCTCGACCTATGTTATGGAAGAAAGGGGTGGTATTGATTAAATCAACATCCAAGCCATCGTCATTTCTTTTTTTCCGGTTAAATCTAGTTTCACCATGTAAATAGCGAGAACAGAATGTGAGGCTCTCATCAAATAGATAACTTTCTGCAATTGACCCCTCTGGGTGACTCCTAGTGTGAACATGGCCCTTACATCTCATTAAAAACCTATAAAGGAGAAATGGCATATATGTTAAACCTTCCTTTGAGTAAAACTAAGTTTAATTTATTGCTAAAATATATTAAATTTTACCTCTCCACTGGGTACATATTACGAAATTGAACAGGGCCAGCAATTCTAACTTGAGTAGGGAGATGAACCATTAAGTGTACCATAATATCAAAAAAGGATGGCAAGAATATAGTCTCAAGAATGCTTAGAGTCTCAGCTATTTCTGACTCTAGCTTATGCATATCGCTTATACGAATAACTGGCGAATAGATTTGCTTGAAAAAATTGCTCACACGAATCAACGCAGCACTAACTATTTCTAGTAAAATCCTTCTTAGAGCAAGTGGGAGTAAATATTGTAACAGAACATGGTTTTCATGGCTCTTTAGCCCAACAAGCTTCTTCTCCTTCACATCCACATTGTTTCTTATATCTGATGCATATCCATCTGGAAATTTTACTCCTTTCAATACCTCACAAAATAATGTCTTCTCGGATGCACTCATTGTATATGATGCTGGTGGTAAATATAACTTGTCACCCACTGGAATAGGATGAAGCTCAGTTCGAATGCCTAGGGACTGAAGATCCAAACGATATTTCAAGTTGTCCTTGGACTTCCGTTGAATGCCTAGGAGGGTGTTGACAATGTTATCACACACATTCTTCTCGATATGCATGACATCTAAATTATGTTGTAACATTAAATCCTTCCAATATGGAAGCCTAAAAAATAGACTTCCTTTTCCATATGATAGTAGGCTCCCCTTCCTTCTTTTTTGCTTTCTTTTTATGTTGGCAACCTTTCCCATGCACTATGTGCATATTCTCTGTTTGCAATAAAATTTCCTCTCCAGAAAGTGGTCTAGGCGCTGGCCTATCCTCAACTTTACCATCAAACGAATCTAGATCAAATCTATATGGATGGTTTGGGCCCAAGAATCTACGGTGTCCCATATTACAATTTTTTGTACCTTGTTTCAATCGTAGAGAACATGTATATGAGTGGCATTCAATACATGCTACTTCACCTGATGTACTACATGCTGCAATGTACCCTAGGCCTGGATAATCAGATATGGTCCATATTATTGCAGCACGCAATTGAAAATACTCATGCTTTGAAGAATCATAAGTTCTTACCCCTTCAACAAACATATCTAACAGATCATCAATTAGTGGCTGAAAATAAATATCTATATCACTACCAGGAGATCTACGGCCTGGAATCAGCAATGAGATAATGAAATTTGTTTGCTTCATACACAACCATGGTGCAAAGTTATATGGGATGAGAATAACAGGCCAAATGCTATAGCTAACATTCATGGATCTAAACAGATTAAAACCATCTGTAGCTAAAGCAAGTCTAATGTTGTGACTATCAGAAGCAAACACTGGGTGCTTTTGGTCAAAATCCTTCCAGAGAGGTGAATCTGCAGGATGTCTTAGTAATCCATCTTGTATATGCTCCTCATCATGCCACCTCATGTCACTTGCTATCTTAGATGACAGAAATAACCTCTGAAGCCTTCTTTTTATTGGAAAATAACGAAGAACTTTGCATGGAACCTTGTGTACACGTTTTCCATTTAAACTTATACTTTTTGATTTCCAGCGTGACCTTTCACATGTGGGACATGCATCATACTTAGCATACTCCTTCCTAAACAAAATACAATCATTTTCACATGCATTAATTTTTATATACCCGAGTCCTAGACACTTAATTACTTTCTTTGCTTCATTGAAATTTTTTGGCAATGCCAAGCCATCAGGGAAAGCCTCCATTAGTAGATCTAGTAGCATATCAAAACTTTTATCTGTCCACCCTCCAAGAAATTTCAAGTGAAGAATTCTTATTAAGAAATGCAACTTGGAGAACTTCTTACACCCTGGGTATAGCTCTTGGGTATTATCTATCGCTAACTGATTGATGGCTTCTAAATCTACATCAGTTTCATCTAAACCATCAGATACTTCAAAATCCCCTTTATCATCTAGACCACCAGCTAAGTCTTGAACCAAATTGGCTATGTCATCTTCATCTGAATTGTTTACAGCCTCTGTATCAGTGTAGTCATGACTATTAATAGGCATAGAGTCTATTTCTCCATGATAAGTCCACCTTTTATATCCCTCTTGAAAGCCATCACATATCAAGTGTGCACGAACTTCATTTTCATCTTTCCAAAGAGAATTAACACATTTTCTACAAGGACATAGAATTTTGTTTCCACCTATAGAATTGCTAAACGCAAACTCAATAAATCCAGCCACCCCATCTATGTAGACCTTCGTGTGCCTATGAAGATTAGGTACAAATACGATATGTTGGTACAAGGTGATTACCAAAAAAATAATGGTTTATAGTGGATTGTCAGAAATATACCTAGGTTCATTCATCCACCTTTTATCCATGTTGTACCTTAATAAATAATAAGATGGATTGTACCCTTCCCAACTTCATAATATAGGTGAAAATGGTGGAAAAGGGGGGATCATTACAAGTATCAAAGATAAAAACCAAATTAAGTAGATTTCCTAGTGAAGATAGTTCTAATCAATAGAATATGGAAAAGTTAAGGCTGGAGATTACCACTTACCAATGGATGTGATCCAAGAATCTGTCGCCGCCAGCTATCGACACACACTCCTCACCAGCAGCCCGCCCGAACTCATCCTCGCGGTAGTCGCGCACACTTGCCCTCGCCGGTAGCCTGCCCACACTACTCCTCGATGGTGGCAATCGGCCGCTTGCGACTCGCCACCGTCCCCTTCTCCTGTGATTAAAAGCATATCGATTTAATTTTGTTTTAAAAATAAAATGTATATAAAATTTTAAATAAAATAATGATAGTAAGACACAAGTGGATGGCTAAAACAATAGAACACACAATAATAATAACACTAAGGTGCGGATATCTTGGTTCAGTAGTTCTTTTTTATCTGAATTTGCTAAATCCTTCGACAGTTGCATTGTCTATGGGCAGATCGAAGGGTTTATGACCTTTGCAGCACTAATGAGAACAATTACTATATCAATTTTAGGGACTAGCTAAAGTTAAAAAATACTGTACCCTGACCACAGTAAAATCATCACAAAATGCCATGCATTCAGAGCAAATATCAGTATCAACTATCAAGTAACTCCATATCATTTTTGTAATCATTTCACTAGAAGAATCCATCAACACTGAAGTAACATCTTACTGAAATTCTTCGTACTTGGACATTTGTGGTTCACTGATCTTCAATATTCGATATAGTACCCTAGAAAGTTGAACTGACGGCTAAACCTACGTGCTCTATCATCCTTCAGTAAATTTCTAATGAAGTATTTTGGGTGTGTTGATTTCAAATCATAGTAATCATGAACCAAAAAAATACCATCAGTTCCAAATGCTGGACTAATGTCTCTTCCACTAGAAAACAGTTGCTTGGGATTTAGGAATTAGGACTAACCGAGAGATAAGAGTCAAGTTACACACTAAATCCACTTAACATTACCAGAAGCCATGTGAGGCCCCGATTGGCTGGACCGTGGCTCCATGACGGCGTTCATGCCTGAGAGTCCCTACGGGTACCCAATCTTCTAGGGCGGCGTGCACGTCTGCTCAGGAGAGAGCTCGCCATCATGGAGATGAAGTCCGTCATCGTCTCCGTCGTGCAGAGCTTCGACATCGAAACGCTCGACCGTAGCTCCCACCGGCCAAAGTTTGCGCCAAGTCTTGCCACCACATTCGTCGGGGCCATGCTTGTTAGAGTGTGAAGGCAAGCTCGTGCCAACGAATACTACTCCAGGTAATTATGCATAGATCACGGCTTAACGTGTTGGGCTACACCATCAGCAACCACAGACGAGAGAAAGAAGACAGAAGGTGCAAACGGATCTGAGTCCAAGCATGGAAATGGAGGCAGGGGCAAGAAGGGAAACCAACCTTGGCCGTGCTCGACGAAGGGGATCAGCAGCAGGAGGGGACGAAGTGGATTGGCCGTGCTCGACGAAGGGCGTGAGGCAGTGGTGGACTGGCGGCTACTGATCGACGGAGGGCAACGGAGGCCGGGCGCGACCGCGCGCGGGTGAGGGAGCGCAGGCCGGACGTTGGCGGCGGCGGCGTCTAGGGTAAGGCGCGGCGGCGGCTCCTGCGCAGGCCGGACTACAGCACACGCGATGGTATTTTTCGCTTACGGGTACCCGGCCGGCTAGCGCAGGAGGATGACATGTTGGTCTTTTTTAATTAAGTCCTAGCAGTTTGTTTCCGACAGATGTTGTGTCATGAATAATCATTTATACCGACAGATAGTCTATCACAATAGCTCGACATTTTTGCCGATAGTTTGTTTGACACCAAAATACTAAATATCGACAGATGTTGTGATGGTATTATGTTGCGACAGACTGGCTGTCGCCAAAAGCCTATTTTTACCGACAAATGTTTGTCGCTAATTTTATGTCATGGTATAGTGACACGGTACCACACTTTAATCCTTATTCCAATTTCTCATCTCGTAGACAACGCATCCCCATAGATCGTTGTCCATAGACCATCATCATTTCGATATCAAAAATTCCCGACCTCGCATGAGTGCTAGAAAAATCACTCGACTTCTACCGAGATTCCTAATTAGTAAAGCAGCTACTCGACCTATCATACTAGTATCCATCTCAAAAGGAATCCTGAGTTCGTGCAACTAGGGTTTCAGACAACTCCTACACTTAAGTGCATAGTACAAGCCTACATACATTAAGTGCAGTAAAATAGCATATATAATGGTTATGCATAAAACCGGGGCTTGCCTTCAACAGTTGGGGCAGGCAGGTCCTCAGTGGCAGGTTCTGATGCTGGCTCCGGGACTACCTCCTGGGCAACTCCTTGCTCCGGAATGAGGACGTACTCTCCGTCAGCGAGATTACAATCTATCGAATGCAATGAATAAGATACATGTATGTTAATGATATGTCAATTTAGTAAATACTATGTATGGTGAAATAATATTAAAACAGTGGGTAAACTAGGGTTTCTTTATCGGATAGTGCTCTTAGTGTTTTATACTCACCTATTGTAGGGCCTTGAGTGAAATTAAGAACTT
Source organism: Zea luxurians (assembly GCA_029449295.1). Classification (NCBI taxonomy): domain Eukaryota; kingdom Viridiplantae; phylum Streptophyta; class Magnoliopsida; order Poales; family Poaceae; genus Zea; species Zea luxurians. Next base: position 36,184,433 of record JAOPSE010000028.1, read on the forward strand.
AATTCTTTCCTTCATGTTGTATTGGAAACTTAGGGAGATCTAGTTGTATAATATTAATTCCTTTCATAATTCCCTTTTTATTATCTATTTATGCTTTTAAAGTGAGTTTGAATTACCATAGTGATTTAGAATTTTCGAAAAATGTTGCAAAAATTACAGTGGGTAAACACTGGTCTCTGTAGTCAACTTTAAAACGTTGAGGTTAAAAATACTTAGGATAATATCTAGGAAAAAATAACAAAAGTGAAGGTGGATGGTCACTTTGCACTACAGCTCTGATTTAGGTGAGGGTTCTGCATTAAAAATTATTTTTGCCAACATCTATGGGTAATGACAGGTCTCTGTGCTAAAAATCACAGAAAGTGACTTAATGGTTATTTAGTTGTGATTTTCTAAAGTTTAATGTCAAAAACGCACTTATAACTAACTTGTCATTTGAAAAATATAAACAACAGAACTTGTATTTTTCCTAGATTCATACTAGCATAATAGTAGTTATCCCAAGGATTGGGGTGGTTTCTCCTTAGGGTTATTTTTTTAGGATTTCTCTAAGTTTCTTACTATTTATGAAATAAAATGTGGTGTCTTTCTTTTGTACTAACAGAGGGTTCAACAAAACTTTCTTATGAACTATATCACCTAAGCAAGCTAGGAAAAATGTAGTTGCCCTCTGGTTCTTATTTTAAATTCCCTTTTTCATTTTCTTAAGGTTTGGGCCAATACAAGTTTTAATGGTTAATCCCTCCTTAACCTAGTGTACTGAGAAGTCTAAAATTTTTAAACAAGGTAGGTAGTAGTTAAGTATGTCTCTAATTTTTCTTACCCTCAGTCCAAAAGTATTTCTATTTTTCCTCTATTTATTTAGTTCTGGGCAGTATACTTATTTAAATTAAAACTCTAAAAAGTGTTGTAGTACTCAGGGTGTTTATTATTTTTCCTAAATAGTTCATAATATTTAGGGTCGAGCAAAATTGGTTTGACCAAATTTGGTTGGATAAAACTCAAGTTATGAATTTTTCAAGTTCTGTACTCATTTAAAAGAATAAATCTAAAAGGTTTAAGGAAAATAGCTTTGCACCGGGACCCCTGGGGTTTTCTTTAACTAAATCCTTTAAACTTTGTCCCTGCGGAACTGTTTCACTAAGTCACTGACATTGCGAATACCCCCTGGCTTCTCTCTCTTTTACCCCGAGCTCGCTCCTCGCCGGAACAGTAGCCGTAGAGAGGTCCGATGGAGGGCTGGGTGAGGTATGGGGGGTCCTGGCGGTCACGTCGAGGGGCAGATCGCCGGTGGTGATGGCCAGAACAGGGCTGGCCGCATGCGCAGGCGGTCGGGCTCGTCGGCGGCGTGTGCTCCGGCCTGCTCACGGTGGTATAGTTTAATTAAATGGCACGGGGAGCTTCACTGGATGTCAAGGATGTCGTAGGCATAAGGAATCGATGAATGGCTTACTGTGTGGCTTGGTCTACGTGCGACGACGACCGGTTGAAGTCCGGCGACATCAATCCAGCGTCTCCGGTGAGGTGGTGTTCGGTCTGCGGGCTTGGGGAGCTTCACTGGGCTCCAGGGAAGCTAGCCGAGGGGTCAGACGGGGTGGAGGAGGGCTGAAGTGGCCGGTCCATGGTGGCCGGGGCTCGCGCGGCCGTTGGCACGCCGTTCCCAGGGCAAACACCGGTGAACTCGTGCTCGGGCAGGGTTGGGAGCGCACGGGGGTGTACGGTCGAGGCCGGGGTTGGCTTTATAGCCGCGGGCGCGGGTGTGGGCACGGGGTTGACGCAGCGCGGCGCGGTGCGCGTGGGGCCGAGCGCCGGGGCGTGCTCTGGCGTTGCCAGGGCGCGTCGAACACGTGGCCGTGTTAATCTGCCTAAGTTCTTGTGCCTGCTGAGCACCCAAACATGTGAATCTTGCCATATGACTTGTGTAAGATTTCTTCCCTGCACCTAGAGCTATCTAGTTCATGTGAGTTCCAAGGGGAGATCGGGCCTGGCTTGAAAGATATGGTGGCACCAAGTCTTGTTTGTCTGCACTATTCACCCCGCGACAAAATATATGCCAAACCATGTCAAACGACCCTGGTTTGGTTTCAAATTTTTCAGGGGTGTGCCTTGGGTAGTTTGGCTACTTTTTGTTATTTGGACCATGTGGTTTTGGTGCCATAAAAAAAGGTGAACACTTCTGATCTTTAGATTAGGGCTGATTTTTGACTTAGAGAAAAATGGATTGCTCTAGGGTGCTCTCCACTTGGGGGCTTGATTTGGGGTTTTTGTAGGACCTTTTTGTAATACCTCCCTTACCATATTTTGTAGATATATTAGTGTACTTCAACTTTGGTAAAGGGTTCAATCCATGAATTGACCATTTGCATAGTTTTCCCTTCAATCCAATGTTTGGGGGTTTAATGGCTCAAGAGGGGAAATTAGGGTTTTAGAACCTTTTTCATAGGTGAAGATACATGAAGGCTAGGGTATCCCTCCCATGATGATCACCACTTAGTTTAGTCATGGTTCTAAAGCTTTGGGTGCCTTCACTTTCCACTTAAACACATGTGATAACAGGCCATAGGTGTATGCATTGAGCCAGGGCCTTGGGTAACACCTGGGGTGTTACATGATCGACCCGAGGCAAAAAGGGATCATGACTCGTGGGTAATGTGTGCGACCTTCGTAGAGGATTAGAAACTGGTATACCAGCCGTGCTCACGGTTAAGCACGGCCTTGAGATCTTCTTTGATTAGAGATAGTCTAGATACATTTAATGATTATGGTTTAATGATGATGGCTATACTTATGGTTTCTGGTACTTTCCTCTTTGAGGAGGTGCTTTTAGGATATCAACATGGGTTCTATGATAAAACTTGACTTCTACTAATGATAAATACCTGACAAACTAAAAGCAACTGCTTTGAGCTTAACCCCACTACAGCTAGTCCACTTCAGCCAAATGGGACATTTATTGAGTATGTTAATGTGTACTTACCCTTGCTTAAACACCAAACACTAGGTTGTCCACACTACAACCACTTCTCAGGAGAAGATGAAGGCAACATGGAGGACTTTCAATATTTTTAGGACTTCGAGGAGTTCTAGACTAGATTAGCGGCAAATCCCCAGTTTGCTACCTGTGAAGGCCTTATCTTAGTATGTTTAGCTTTAGCAGTTTGATTTTTGTTTAAGTTAATGACTATGTGGATGTTTCGTACATCATGATGTAATGAAGTAATACTTCTTTATGCTATTATTCAAGCATTGTGTAATGATGTTTAGTTATGTAAACGATATTTACGTGAATTTATGATCCTGTCACATACATGGTTCGCATTCGGTCTACCTTCCAAAATCGGGTGTGACAAGCGGCGAGGGCAAGATAGGGTCAGGTCGAGTCATCGTGGTCTGAGTGTATACGTCGCTAGAGCTCTTATGGAAGTTCATTGTAGACTCCTCAAGCTCTGGTGACGCTGATGAGGAGGTCGAAGATGCTCTAGTGCGGGCGCAACACATCCTCCATGGCTTTGGAGTGGTAGTAAGGGCACTGGTGGTGAGGGAGAGAGAGTTCTAGTGGATAGGTGCTCGAAGTGGAGTGAGCAGGGCATATTGGGGGGTCAGGCTTTATAGGTGCACACCATTGATTGGATGGGAGAGGGCGTTGACATGAGCAGTGCAACCGTTTGTCATTTTAATGCTAGGTGGACATGCTCAGGTTAATGATGCGGGCATCTAGGGAGGAAAGAGGGGAAATGGCTGTAGTGAATGTCGTTCGTGTCCATTGTCGTATGACGAGCTTAGGGGCAATGTTCGGGGTGTGTAGAGGTTGGATCAATTGAGGGATGTCCGCTAAGGAATAGCGAACATGGTCGAGAGGTTGGGGATGACACATGGGGCCCACATGTTAGAGAGAGAGCATGTACAGGAGAGCGGCTAACAGGCCAGTCCCGCCCATCAGCGAGAGCGGGCGTGGGTGAGTGCACTGATAGGCCAGTCACACTAGTCTATGTGCGAGGGTGCAAGCGCGAGCTAGGACAAAAGCCTATGTGTCTCCCGGTTACACAGTTTGTCTTTTTCCTTTTTTTAGATTTGAATTTAAGTTTGATTTTCAATTTCAAATCAAATAAACTCCAAATCACTTTACAACTTTATAGAAAATCATAAATATTTCGAGAAAGATTTTGGTGAAGTTTGAGCCCATTTCATGGTCAAAATTTTATTATTTTTCCCTCTTTTCTCTTATTAGGGTAAAATAGATAAAAATTTAAGCGAAAAGAGAAAACTCATCTCCTTCTCTAGATTTGCAACATATTATTTGGTAATTCAAATAAAATTTTGTATCATGCAAAAGTATGGTGTTACACCAGCATATGTGGTGTTGTGTCCTATCATCTACTCCACGCATGTTTCTATGTTATTGTTTGGTTGTTAGCCAAGCACTCTATTCATGTACTTATGCGCATAAGTTCTAGGAGATTAGTCCTCTGGAATGACTATTGTTCAAGTGCTCATCTGCTTGGGTGAGAGATAGACGATCATATTTTTGGAAGTATCAATATCACGACCGTTCAACCTCTTACTGCATCGATCGGTACTAGTTTATCTTCTTTTTGGTGCATCTTTGTTGTTGATCGTCGCTGCTACATTCCTACACTGCATCGACCGACTCGACTACTTTGACTGATAATATCTCTACTCCTAAGTATTTTTCTTCTTTTCAATGGTTATCATTTGTGTTTCTCTCTACTATGGTCATAGTAAACATGTTAAGTTCACAAATGCCTCTTTATATTGTTACCAATATTTGTATTATACCTTTTGGATCAAAATACAGTTGAAAATTTCTAAGTTTCTAACATCATCCATATAGTTTTCGTTTGGTTAGTGCCACCTCTCGCAATAGCCATAAAAATGTACCTCCCGTCAAATCAATAGAGGAAGTTCACCCTCAAAGGTGGAACTCTCATCAAAGCAGCGAACTGTTTTGGTCAACAACAAGATAAAAAAATTTAAGACTGACGGATTATGTGGACACTAAAATAAGACAAAAGATTAATGAGTGTTTGGATTGAAAATTTGACGGACTCAGCCACTGAGCTGATAGAAATGGAGAAGCATATTGGGGTGATGTTATTAATGAATATGACAAGAACACCCGATCACAGAGGAAAAGGAATGCAAAGCAAGCCAAAAATCAATGGAAGAAGATTAATATGTGTTGTGACCTCTTTAAAAGTTCAGATTTGAAGGCTCACATGGCGTTTAAAAGTGGCTACTCCGAATAGATGTGGATGGATGCAACCAACAAGTTCAATTTGGAAGACAAGAAAAATAAAAAGCTAGAACCCTTTGTGTTTAAGAACGTTTAGAACTCCACTACCAAGTTGTAGGAAACGGTGACACATAAGAGGGGGTGAATTAGGTCTTCCAAAAACTTCTTTCTAAACTAGGCCACAAAGTAATCTCTAAAACAAAACATATGCAAATAAGCAATCTAGAATGTGCAAACTAGGTTTTGTCTATGTGTAGCTATCTCTACCGCAAAATGAGTTATGCAACCTAAGTTCCAACCCTATATAATAAACACTAAGACTATAAAGATTGCAACTTTAGTAGAGAGAGTAAATGCGGAAGATTAAAGAGCTAGTAGAGAAAGCAAACTCTCATGGACGACGTCAATATTTTTACCAAGGTATTCGGAACCACGCAGGGTCTCGAGTATCCTCGTTGGTGTCCCTATGCAAAGGGTAGCTCATGCGAGGGCTAAGCACCACGGTCGAGTAACTCTGTAGAGAGCCACGTGCCTTCTCCACGCGCAAGTGGTGCTCCGCTTCTGGCTCCTCCCGGACGCTCCCCGTCGTCTCCACTATCAAGCTTTCGACTGAAATGCCATGGGCCTCGTTCCCTACGATACACGGTGGCGGTTGTTACAATATTATAACGACTCGCATAAGAGCCGAGGGGTTTTGTGGGTCTTTATAAACTCACTCTACTAACTAGGAACAACCTAGAGCAAGCGCATAAGCGGTCTAACTAACCTAAGTACTTCACAAAGCACCTATGCTAATCGTCGAGTGATTTTATTAAGTACTTGGGTGTTTGAGCACTTGGAAATGTCTATAACATGTGTTGGTATGTTGATTGGGCTCCCACACCTTTAAATGACTGGTTGGAGGGGTATAAGACTGTCTCCAGCAACGTCCCCTAAATTTTATCCCCTAAAGGAATATTCTTTGTCCTTTACAGCACTCTCTAAAAGATTATGTACTCTATATCTTCTTCATCTCCAACAATATCCCCTAAATTCCATCCTCTATATCAACAGTGTACTAGATTTGACATTGTATATTATTTTTTACTACTCGTGTGCAGTGTAAACGTACAGACACAAAAAACTCTGACACGCATGTGCAGTGTATAGAGTACCCTCTACAGGTAGGGGACGCATGCCATCCTCTAAATTTTAGAGGACGCTTTAGAGTTCCTTGCTGGAGGGATAAAGGACCTGATCGTCCTCTATATTTAGAGTACAGGACCCTTTACAGTCTCCTGCTGGAGACAGCCTAAATAGCCTCCCCCTCAATTATAGTTGTTGGGTAGGAAGCTGATAGTTCTGTCATCGTGCCCACCGGACATGTCCGGTTCTGTGGCCACATCAGTCGACCGTTGAGAGTTGCTGCTGCTGACCGTTGGAAGAGCCATTGTTGACCGTTGGCGAGACTGTCTGGTGCACACTAGACAGTTCGGTGCTACAGCTCCCGAGAGTCCATATGCGGAGCTCTCTACGCAAACTGTCTGGTGCACACTGGACAGTCTGGTGGCTTCACACTGAACAGTCTAGTGCGCCACCAGAACGCTCGTTGACTGCTCACTTATTGGATTTCTTTACTATTTTCTTGGTCTTCTTTTGGTCCTGAGTCTTGGACTTGTGCTTGATATTTATTGATCTTCTAAGCATCTTTTAGGTCGTCTTTTGAGGTGTTGCATCCTAAGAGCCTCAGTCCAATCCTTTTTGCATCTTGTGAACTACAAACACAAACTCTAGCAAACACATCAGTCCACAGGTTATGTTGATCATCAAACACTAAAATCATTTAGTCAAATGGGTCGAGGTCCATTTCCCTTACAATCTCCTACTTTTTGGTGCTTGATAAAAACACAACCAAAGTAAGCAAATAAAACAAATATTTTGGCGAAAATATGCAATCTACGTGATAGGATGCATAAATGTCCCCACAATGTGAGATTATGGACTTAAAGCCTCCTCCTAACTACATAATCCACATACTTCCTATCTTAGACCAAAAACTACTCGTAGAACCAAAACGACTTGTAAGCTCAAGATTTGAAATTTTTTAAATTTGGTGGTGTTTGGTATTTGATATTTTTTTAATTCCTTTGGTCCCTAAAACTCCCCCCTTTAGAATCAAACACCAAAAAGAAAGACATTAAAAGCATATAGGAAGCAATTAAAACACTTGCCCTCTAAAAAGATTACTCCCTAAACAAGTGTTCTCCCCCTTGAAAGAATATTCTCCCCTTTTAATAAAAGAAGACAAACTCCCCATGTTGAAGATTCTCTATTTAGAGCAACTCCAATACAAACCCTAAACTCATAAACAAATTTAAATATAGGGTCCTAACCAGAAAAAATAGGTCCAACAGGAGCCCTATTTTAACAGAAAATTCATCAAAAAATTTTGGGCCCATTCTCAGGAGCAGTATATTTGAGACACGTACAGTAGCGGCCCAATATTGTAAAGCCCAAAAATTTGTATCAGAGAAAAATAATAAATAAATAAATATTTTTAATTAATTTATTAAGTAAGGATTATTCTTCTCATGAATTATATAAATGAAAATACTTTAAAATAATAGGTTAAAAATATATCTTGATAGAGATTTCACTTAACTTTCTCAAATAAAATATGTAATGGATAGCCATAATTGAATTACCTTTTAAGGATATCACACAATCATAACAACATTTTTTTTAGTAAATGATGTGTGGGTATTTCATATTTGCAACATAGCCTAAATAAATTGATAGATTAAATAATTTTATAACTATATTTACATCATGTTGGGTTTCATGTGTTGTTGCATTTATAACTAAATTTGTGACTTAGATTTGAATTTGAACTATGAATTTAAGTTTGAATTTGAAACAACACAAAGATAGAATACTGCAATCAAAAAATAAAAAGGGGGACTACACCTGCTTGGGCCACATTCATGTAATACCCAAATTGTAAAACTTATGAAAAGAGTTGATCTTGTTACCTGTTTTGACATCTACTCATTATATCATGAGAATAATCATATTTAAAGTAAATGAGTAGATAAAATCACACCACTAAACTATGCATCATGTTGGAGTTTTGGATTGCTTGTGCATTTAAATAATAATAACAATAATATTAGTAGATATATAATGATGAGTTGAGAATATGAATTAGCCCTAAATTGAAATTTGGGTTTGAAAATTGAAAAGGAGAGAAATACTATAAAATACAAAATAAAACTTATTAATAAAATTCATACTGGCATGTTCAAATTTAATATTTAATCCAAGGATAAATTTGCCACAAAAAGAATTTTTTTATTAGAGTTGAAGTTTTGAATTTGGAAAGGAAGAAAAGAAAAAGGAATTAAAAAACAGTTTTCGGACGTGTGGGCCTCTTTTCCCTCCTTATGGCCCATCTTCATCCCCCCGTCGCAATGGAAGGGCCCATGGCCACGCGCGCAACTGCACTGACGTGTGGGTCCGTTGCTCAGCCTCAATCGCGCGCCTGCATTCGCCCTACCGCTGACGAGTGGGACCACCGGTCAGCTCCGAGCTTCTGCGCACGACGGGCGAGTCACTTACGAGTGGGCCCACCTTGTCAATTTCGCCCCCAACGTGTGGACGGATGGTTACAACCACCTGGCCGTGATACCTGGATGTCCAGGTCAACTCCTCCGCGCTCGGGGATTAAATGTGGGGGTCCTCGGGCCATCGCGCGCACCTTCCCCTAAACCACTCGCCTTCAGCTCTCGTTGTCATCGACCATCCCAGCCATGGCACGATCCGAGGGTCGACTCACCACCTAGAATCGGCGTCCCCCTTCCTCATCTGTCTCGTGGGGAGCCCTGGGTGATCGAGGTTGCTGTGGCGGGCGTCGCTAGGGTGGGCTCGATGATTTTGGGTGGTCGGTGCGGGCGGAATTGCTCGCCGGGGTTAAGAAGGCGTCACCGGGCCGCAGGTCATCGGCGGTGGCCCTCTGCGCCGCACAATCCTCCGGTAAGAAGACCCTGCTAAGCTCCTTAGACCCCTAGCTTCGTTTTGCATCACTCGTACCGGTGTTTGGGCCGCTAGCACGTCGAATGGTCGGTCGTCGGCGATGGCGCCGCCATAGAAGGGTGGGCAGCGCTGCTGCTACCGCGCAGCAGTAGCCGGTTGCCGGGGACCACTTATCGGCAAATAAATGGTTGAGATTAGATCGCGCGCAGGATAGATCTCCACCGCTCGTATCTAGATCACCGGTCGCGATTAACACTCGAATAATAAAATTTCACCCACTGATTCCCCCATCAATGGCTCGGGTTGCATACCGGTTCAAAATTATGAGATCTAATCCTAACCGCTAGATGGGCATCCAACAGTTGTGATGCGTAGATACCCTTGGATCGGACAGACTTATACAACAGTCCCTGGATTCTTTACAAATTAACTCGCGCTCCTGAAAATATATAGACCCTCACTGGCCGGCCCCTGGCATTTGCGAATTGGACCCTGGTTCTTCCTAAAATTATGTCTGCAGTCCTGGTGGAATACCAGAGTAATAAATTAAATCAGAAAAACACTTTTTAGTGCAAAAATAATTATAGAGACTCATTTAATTCATAGAAAACTCATTTTAATTTCTTTTCACTCCATTCCAGTTACTATAATTTTGTATTAATATTGTCTATCAATTGGTAACACTGTTTTAACATGAAACACATATTAGGATTGATCACTCAATTAATTTTGTACCAAACACTTAAAAACTTCGAAAAATCATAACTTAAAATCCATAACTCCGAATTTAGTGATTCTTGTTCCTATGATCTCGTTTCGATGCGTAGATTATTATTATGTATTCTGTATTTATGTTTGGTGTGATGTTAATTTTTGCTATACCATGTTTGTTTGTACTGTTGCGAGTAGACGAGCAAGCCACCGAGGATCCGGGTGTTCAGTAGGTAGAAGTTGCTAAGCAGGAGCTCATTGAAGGCAAGTTGTGCCCTTGACCACTTTTATTTACCCAATAATGTTCTCTATAATCATTTTATCATGCATAGGCTTAATTTTGATGGGACCCAATAGGCCACCCTAGTCTGGTTATCTTTTCACCTTGTTTACCCCTAAATTTTTGGGTAGTCTTTGTTATTGCTATATATGGTTTTGGATGTTGAGACAACTATTACACATGAACATTCTTTATTACTGTTTTAATTCTGTTCATGATAAGACAACTATGTTAATTGGAACATCGAGCTTAACTCGAGAAACACATGCCACCACAAGGGTGGAATAGGACACCCTTGACTTACTAACTAGGAAAGCTAGTGGAGTACTACCTTACCCGAAAGGGGCAAGGGCAGTAGGGGAGTAGGCGTGTAGGGAGGTTCTCGGGTTGATTTTGCTGTGATGGCGGTCAGACAGGGGATTCCTGCATTGCTCTTCCTAGAAACTGTAGTGGGTTTTCTGAAGCTATTGGAACTTTGTAAAGGCCTCATAGTGGATCCCTAGCCATTCACCTCGGCAGTGTCTAAGGGCATTGCAAACCCAAACTAGATGGGATACATGACTTGTGGGTACAGGGTACAACCTCTACAGAGTGTAAAACTGGTATACTAGCCGAGCTCGTGGTCATGAGCAGCTCAAGACTCTTGCATGATTAATTTATGGAACTAAATTCAATTTGTCATTTGCATTGCATGGGATTTATTATTAATTTTGATCTACTATTACTCTAGTTTGGTATCTACTTACATTTAGTAACAGCTAATAAAACTTGACCAACTTATTAAAAGCAATGCTCAGCTTTACCCCTTATTTATTGATCAGCCTTACACTTCACATGAGCTCCCACCTTTGGTGAATTCATGCACATTATTCCCCACAACTTGTTGAGTTATGATCTTTTGTGAGCTCACCCTTGCGATATATAACCCCCCCACACACATAGAAGAAGAACATGTGGTCCAGGAGGAGCCATACAATGAGGAGTACGAGTTGATCTAGGTGGCGTCTCCCAATCAGTTTGATGGTGCCAAGGAATAATATTTAGTTCGCTTTATTGTTATCATCTATTTTTGTAAGACTTCCACTATGTAATAATGACACTTGTGACATTTATCTATATACACTTTGTCATTATATGTGATATTCTTCTTTGGCGCACATATGAGACGCACCCGGCTTTATCCCTTAAATCCGAGTGTGACAATTCCCTCAGCCCATCTTGTCCCTACCCTTCTTCCTTCTCCGAAATGGGCCAAAATAGCCTTGACCAGCCCATTTGCATCCCCTTTCTTTTCTTTTTGTTTGCTGGCTATCGTGCGGGCCCCTCCCACCAGAAACCCATGCGCACGCAGCAACCCAGCTCCTCACCCTTTTCTTTTTGTGTCAATGACGCGTGGGTCCCGTCTTCCAGTATAAGCTATCCCTTCCCCAATCCAATGTTCACGCATACACCATGTATGGTGTGTGGGCCAGCCCTGTCTGGTGCTTCCCCCAGCTTCGGTCTGTTGCAAACCACCCGGATAAACCCACGTCCCAAGTCACTGGATTCCCTCCCAGTCGGTCTCGGCAGCGGAGTATAAAACCTAAACCCTGCACCCTTGAAACACCCAACCCACCATATTCAAGAGCCTCGTCGGAAGTGTGATGGTGTTACGTCCCGACAAGATGTCGGCGGCGACGAGATGAATTTCAAAAGAGGAGAGGGTGGAAGAAGGCAGAACGGAGGAAGAAGACAGAGGTATGGGGGATTTGGGTATTTTGTTATTTCTCCTTTCTGTCCTCTTTTACCAGTCACATACTTGTCCTATATATGTCTATATAATGGGCTAGCACGCACACCAGATTACAAGGCCACACGGCCCAACACAGCAAGCCAGACATTGAACCTTCAGTGTCAGAACCGTTACTCTTCAGCCATCTGATGATCCGTAGTCACCGCAGTGACAATACCCCCCGCCGAAGAACCGTCTGGACCCCAGATCGGTGATGTAGGAAATTTAGCCTTGAGAACGTGGTAGTCTTCCCAGGAAGCCATTTCTGCTGGTAGCCCAGTCCATTTTACCAGAATCTGAACAATTGTCGAGTTCCCCTTTTTCACCAGCCGGCATTGCAATATCTGCTCAGGTGATGGGAAGGCATGCTCCTCAAAAACATTTGGTGGTACATCAGCAAATACTGGAGCATAATTGGGGCAAAAAGGCTTCAGTTGAGATGTGTGAAATACTGGATGGATTTTGGCACTCTTAGGTAAATCCAACTTGTAAGCAGTTTGGCCAATTCTCTGAAGCACTTTGAAGGGGCCAAAGAACTTGAAAGATAACTTGGCACAAGGTCGGCTAACCACTGAAGATTGAGCATAAGGCTGTAATTTGAGAAGAACTAGCTCACCAACTTGGAATTCCCGAAATGTGCTGTTTTTATCTGCCTGTTGCTTCATTTTGTTTTGAGCCCGAGCCAAGTTGTCTTTGATCATTGTCAAAAAAGTTTGTCGCTCTTGCAACACAGTGGAGGCTCCAGAATGATCTTCTTGTAACAGAGCTGGGAGCAAACCAGTGCTAGGATCCACCCCATACAGAGCCTTGAAAGGAGAACACTTGAGAGAAGAGTGGTGGCTAGAATTATACCATAATTCTGCAGATGTTAGCCAAGCGACCCATTTGGAAGGAGTGTTATGCACAGAACACCTCAGAAACATTTCCAAACACTGATTGATTCGCTCAGTTTGTCCATCAGATTGTGGGTGGTAGGCAGAGCTAAGATGAAGCTGGGTCCCCAACAATTGAAATAAATCTCTCCAAAATTGGCTAGTAAAGACTTTATCTCTGTCAGACACAATAGTTCTAGGGACACCATGCAGCTTAACAATATTATCAAAGAACAATTGAGCAACCTAAGGGTGCTTGACTGGAATGAAGTGGGCATACTTTGTTAACCTGTCAACCACCACCATTATCACAGAATAGCCCTGAGATTTTGGCAGCCCCTCAACAAAATCCATAGAAAGATCTTGCCAGCAGTAATCTGGAATAGGCAATGGCTGTAATAATCCAGGATATTTGCACAATTCATGTTTAGCTTGTTGACAAATGAGACACTGCTGCACAAATGATTGAACATCCCTTTTGAGACCTGGCCAGTAAAACAGTTTCTTAACTCGTTGATAAGTAGTTTGTACTCCTGAGTGTCCCCCCAAAGCTGAAGCATGAAAAGCATTTACGATTTTGGTTTGGATAGCAGTGTTTTGACCCACATACAACTGGTGTTTCTTATATATCAACCCATGCTTGAGAGAATACCCTTGGCTGTTTTCAGCAGATACTGCCAACTCTTGCAGAAGGAGCCTAGTATCAGGATCTTGCTCATAGGAATGGATCACCTCTTGCAGCCAAATAGGGGTTACCGCAGAAATTGCAGAGCAGGACATACCATGAGCTATTCTTGATAGAGCATCAGCCACTTTATTCTCAATACCTTTTTTGTAATGCAATTTGAAGGTTAAACCAGCTAGCTTGGTCATTGCTTTCCTTTGCATTTCATTAGACAAAGTCTGGTCCTAGAGGTAACACAGACTCTTATGGTCTGTTCTAATGATGAACAGACCCCTTTGCAAATAACATCTCCATCTATCGACAGCCATCAACACAGCCAAGAATTCCTTCTCATTGAGAGTTTTCGCGTATCAACACTAAGAGCTTTGCTGTAAAAAGCAATAGGGTGTCCTTTCTGGGACAAAACAGCCCCAATCCCAGTGTCACAAGCATCAGTTTCAATTTCAAAAACTTCAGAGAAATCTGGTAAGGCAAGGACAGGAGTTGTGGACATAGCTTGTTTCAATTGATCAAAAGACGACTGGGTATCCGTAGTCCATGAAAATGTCTTGTGTTGTAATAATGAAGTAAGAGGTTTTGCCATTATGCCATAATTCTTCACAAACTTTCTATAGTATCCTGTGAGGCCTAGGAATCCCCTTAGCTCAGTTGGAGTAGTAGGTACTGGCCAATTTAACATAGCAGCAGTTTTCTGAGGATCAGTAGCCACACCTTTGTCAGAAATAATGTGGCCCAAATATTCAATTTGATTCTGTGCAAAAGAGCACTTGCTCATTTTGGCAAACAACTTGTGATCCAACAAAATAAGGAATACTTCTCTTAAGTGTGCCACATGAATGTCTAAAGTTGGACTATAAACTAGAATATCATCCATGAAGATGAGCACAAATTTTCTCATTTGCTTGGAGAAAATGGAATTCATCAAGCATTGGAAGGTGGCTGGAGCATTGGTCAGTCCAAAGGGCATCACCCGAAATTGAAAGTGACCATGATGTGTCTTAAGGCTGTTTTATATTCATCACTTTCAGCCATCCTGATCTGGTGAAAGCCTGAAGCCATGTCCAGTTTAGAAAAAAAACTTAGCACCAGCCAATTCGTCCAAGAATTCATCAATAATTGGCATAGGAAACTTGTTTTTCACAGTAATATCATTGAGTTTCCTATAGTCTATGCAAAAGCGCCAAGTTGAGAGCACCTAGAGGGGGGGTGAATAGGTGATCCTGTGAAACTTTAAAACTTAAGCCACAAAAACTTGTTAAGTATTAGTACAATAATGCCAAGTGGCTAGAGAGGAGTCCCAACAAAACACAATAACCACAGAAGATCAATCACAGAGATGGCACAGTAGTTTATCCCGTGGTTCGGCCAAGACCAACGCTTGCCTACTCCACGTTGTGGCGTCCCAACGGACGAGGGTTGCAATCAACCCCTCTCAAGCGGTCCAATGACCCACTTGAATACCACAGTGTTTTGCTTTCTTTTCTTTATCCCGTTTGCAAGGAATCTCCACAAATTGGAGTCTCTTGCCCTTACAAGTATATGATCACAAAGAAGCACAGAGTAAGGGAGGGAAGCAACACACACAAATCCACAGCGAAATGCGCACACACACGGCCAAGAATCGAGCTCGAATGACTATCTCAGAGTTCTCACTAGAACGGAGCTCGAATCACTTAGAATCACAAACGAATGCGCAAAGAACGAGTGTGGATGATCAAGAATGCTCTAAGGTTGCTTGTGTGTCTCCTCCATGCGCCTAGGGGTCCCTTTTATAGCCCCAAGGCAGCTAGGAGCCGTTGAGAGCAAATCTGGAAGGCTATCCTTGCCTTTTGTCGTCGGGTGCACCGGACAGTCCGGTGCACACCGGACACTGTCCGGTGCCCGATTTCTTTCCTTAAACAGCGCTGCCGACCGTTGCAGACCGTTGCAGATCTGAGAGCCGTTGGCGCACCGGACATGTCCGGTGCACACCGGACAGTCCGGTGCCATCTTCTAGCTGTTGGCTCGGCCACGTGTCCCGCGCAGATTGCGCGGCCGACCGTTGGCCCGGCCGACCGTTGGCTCACCGGACAGTCCGGTGCACACCGGACAGTCCGGTGAATTTTAGCCGTACGTCGCCGGTGAATTCCCGAGAGCAGCCACTTCGCGCCGAGCCAGCCTGGCGCACCGGACATGTCCGGTGCACACCGGACAGTCCGGTGTACCCAGACTGGGCAGACTTTGGCTGCTCGAGCCATTTCTTCTCCAACTCGATTTTTTCTGTTTCCAGCACTTAGACACAATACATTAGTCCATAAAACAATGTACTAAGTCTGAGAAACATACCTTTATCCTTGATTTGTACTTTGTCCACCATTTTACAATTAGGCACTTGTGTTGGGCACTAAATCACCAAAATACTTAGAAATGGCCCAAGGGCACATTTCCCTTTCAATCTCCCCCTTTTTGGTGATTTATGCCAACACAACATAAAGCAAGTAGAACAAGTACAAAAACACTTCAAATAAGAACTCAAATTATTTTGATTCAATTTTGGCATATATGGATCATCCTTTGCCACCACTTGGTTTGTTTTTGCCAATCAAACTCAAATCTCTATCTCTAAGTCAAACACACATGTTGAAGCATAAAGAGAGTCATTCCAAAAGAGATTGATCAAAGATTTCAAAAACTCCCCCTTTTTCCCATAATCACTACTTCTCCCCACAAGAAGCCAACTTTTGATAAGAGAGACAACAAAAGGGTTTTGACAAACCAAAAGCTCTACAAACCAAAAGCTCTATTCTACTATTTTCAAAATTCTCAAGTGGTAGCTGATCCATTTATTGCTTTGGCCTTTATTTTCTCCCCCTTTGGCATCAAGCACCAAAACGGGATCAATCTTGGCCCTTTAACCCCATTGCCTCACCAAAATCTTCAATTAAGAGCAAATGGCAATAAGAGTTCATGAGATGGACTTGGAATAAGTTACCCTCTCATCGGAGTGCAGTGGAAGTCTTTCATGGTCCAAGTCCACCTTTTCCCTTTCAATTCTCCTTCGAGACTAAATCAAGCAAACTCAAGCATATGGTTAGTCTCAAAGGGTCAAGTTGTAACACATCTCCCCCTAAACATGTGCATCACTTTGCAATGGACTTGTGAGGTCCAGGGAGTGTTTGTACAACTTGAGCACCATAATAAGCAACAAAATGCAGAATGAACATGATCAAAGGCATAAACACATGTATGCTACATTTCAATCCAAGTTCCGCGAATCTAAGATATTGAGCTCACTACGCAGCCTGCAAAAGGTCTTCTCATCTAAAGGCTTGGTAAAGATATCGGCTAGCTGGTTCTCGGTGCTAACATAAAACACTTCGGTATCTCCCTTTTGCTGGTGGTCTCTCAAAAAGTGATGCCGGATGTCAATGTGCTTTGTGCGGCTATGCTCAACAGGATTTTCCGCTATTCGGATAGCACTCTCATTATCACATAGGAGTGGGACTTTGCTCAGATTGTAGCCAAAGTCCCTGAGGGTTTGCCTCATCCAAAGTAGTTGCGCACAACACTGTCCTGCGGCAACGTACTCGGCCTCAGCGGTGGATAGGGCAACGGAGGTTTGTTTCTTAGAGTTCCATGACACCAGGGACCTTCCTAAGAATTGGCACGTCCCCGATGTACTCTTCCTATCGACCTTACATCCAGCATAGTCGGAATCTGAGTACCCAATCAAGTCAAAGTTAGACCCCTTTGGATACCAGATCCCGAAGCAAGGCGTAGCGACCAAATATCTAAGAATTCGCTTCACTGCCACTAAGTGACACTCCTTAGGATCGGATTGAAATCTAGCACACATGCATACACTAAGCATAATATCCGGTCTACTAGCACATAAATAAAGCAAAGAACCTATCATGGACCGGTATGCTTTTTGATCAACGGACTTACCTCCTTTGTTGAGGTCGGTGTGTCCGTCGGTTCCCATCGGCGTCTTTGCGGGCTTGGCGTCCTTCATCCCAAACCTCTTTAGCAAATCTTGTGTGTACTTCGTTTGGGAGATGAAGGTGCCGTCCTTGAGTTGCTTCACTTGGAACCCAAGGAAGTAGGTCAACTCGCCCATCATCGACATCTCGAATTTCTGCGTCATTACCCTGCTAAACTCTTCACAAGACTTTTGATTAGTAGAACCAAATATTATGTCGTCGACATAAATTTGGCACACAAAAAGATCACCATCACAAGTCTTAGTAAAAAGAGTTGGATCAGCTTTCCCAACTTTGAAAGCATTAGCAATTAAAAAGTCTCTAAGGCATTCATATCATGCTCTTGGGGCTTGCTTAAGTCCATAGAGCGCCTTAGAGAGCTTACACACGTGGTCGGGGTACCGTTCATCCTCGAAGCCAGGGGGCTGCTCCACGTACACCTCCTCCTTGATTGGCCCGTTGAGGAAAGCGCTCTTCACATCCATTTGGTACAACCTGAAAGAATGGTGAGCAGCATATGCTAGCAAGATACGAATTGATTCTAGCCTAGCCACAGGAGCAAAAGTCTCCTCAAAGTCCAAACCTGCGACTTGGGCATAACCTTTTGCCACAAGTCGAGCCTTGTTCCTTGTCACCACCCCGTGCTCGTCCTGTTTGTTGCGGAATACCCACTTGGTTCCCACAACATTTTGCTTGGGGCGAGGCACCAGTGTCCAAACTTCATTGCGCTTGAAGTTGTTGAGTTCCTCCTGCATGGCCAATACCCAATCCGGATCTAGCAAGGCCTCCTCTACCCTGAAAGGCTCAATAGAAGAGACAAAGGAGTAATGCTCACAAAAATTAACTAATCGAGATCGAGTAGTTACTCCCTTGCTAATGTCACCCAAAATTTGGTCGATGGGATGATCCCTTTGAATCACCGCTCGAAGTTGGGTTGGAGGTGCCGGTTGCGCTTCTTCCTCCATCACGTGATCACTTTGTGCTCCCCCTTGATCACACGCCTCCTTTTGATGAACATGTTCATCATCTTGAGTTGGGGGTTGCACCGTTGTTGAGGAAGAAGGTTGATCTCGTTCATCTCGTTCCTGTGGCCGCACTTCTCCAATCGCCATGGTTCGTATAGCGGCCGTCGGAACATCTTCTTCATCTACATCATCACAATCAACAACTTGCTCTCTTGGAGAGCCATTAGTCTCATCAAATACAACGTCGCTAGAGACTTCAACCAAACCCGATGATTTGTTGAAGACCCTATACGCCTTTGTATTTGAATCATAACCTAACAAAAACCCTTCTACAGCTTTGGGAGCAAACTTAGAATTTCTACCCTTCTTCACTAGAATGTAGCACTTGCTCCCAAATACACGAAAGTAAGATACATTGGGTTTGTTACCGGTTAGTAGCTCATACGAAGTTTTCTTGAGGAGGCGATGAAGGTAGACCCTGTTGATGGCGTGGCAAGCCGTGTTCACAGCTTCCGACCAAAAGCACTCGGGGGTCTTGAACTCTCCAAGCATCGTCCTTGCCATATCGATCAGTGTCCTGTTCTTCCTCTCTACCACACCATTTTGCTGTGGTGTGTAGGGAGCGGAGAACTCGTGCTTGATCCCTTCCTCCTCAAGGAACTCCTCCACTTGAAGGTTCTTGAACTCGGACCCGTTGTCGCTCCTTATCTTCTTCACCTTGAGCTCAAACTCATTTTGAGCTCTCCTGAGGAAGCGCTTGAGGGTCCCTTGGGTTTCAGACTTATCCTGCAAAAAGAACACCCAAGTGAAGCGGGAAAAGTCATCAACAATAACTAAACCATACTTACTTCCTCCTATGCTTAGATAGGCGACGGGTCCGAAGAGGTCCATATGTAGCAGCTCCAGGGGTCTTGACGTGGTCATCACATTCTTGATGTGATGTGCTCCTCCCACTTGTTTACCTGCTTGACAAGCTGCACAAGGTCTATCTTTTTCGAAATAAACATTGGTTAGACCTATCACGTGTTCTCCCTTTAGAAGCTTGTGGAGGTTCTTCATCCCCACATGTGCTAAGCGGCGATGCCACAGCCAGCCCATGCAAGTCTTAGCCATTAAGCATGCATCTAGACCGGCCTCTTCTTTTGCAAAATCAACTAAGTAAAGCTTGCCGTCTAGTACACCCTTAAAAGCTAGTGAACCATCACATCTTCTAAAGACAGACACATCTACATTTGTAAATAAACAATTATATCCCATATTGCATAATTGACTAACAGATAGCAAATTATATCCAAGAGACTCTACTAAAAACACATTAGATATAGAGTGCTCATTTGAAATTGCAATTTTACCTAACCCTTTTACCTTGCCTTGATTCCCATCACCGAATATAATTGAATCTTGGGAATCCTTATTTTTGACGTAGGAGGTGAACATCTTCTTCTCCCCCGTCATATGGTTTGTGCATCCGCTGTCGATAATCCAGCTTGAACCCCCGGATGCATAAACCTGCAAGGCAAATTTAGGCTTGGGTCTTAGGTACCCAACTCATGTTGGGTCCTGCAAGGTTAGCACAAATATCCTTAGGGACCCAAATGCAAGTTTTATCTCCCTTGCATCTTGTCCCTAACTTCCTAGCAATTACCTTCTTACCCTTTCTACAAATAGCAAAGGGAGCATTGCAAGCATAATAAATGGTAGATGGTTTGTTCACAACTTTTCTAGGAACATGAGCAAAATTTCTCCTAGGCATATGCACAACATTTCTCCTACACATATCTCTATCATGCTTATAGGAAGAACTAGAAGCAAACATGGCATGAGAATCATAAACATGTGAATCAAAATCATTATAAGCATTTCTAGCATGTCTCCTATCATGGTACAAGAAAGCATAGTTCTTTTTAGCACTACTAGCCATAGGGGCCTTCCCTTTCTCCTTGACGAAGATGGGAGCCTTATGGCTTGTTAAATTCTTGGCCTCTCTCTTGAAGCCAAGACCATCCTTAATTGAGGGGTGTCTACCAACCGTGTAGGCATCCCTTGCAAATTTTATTTTATCAACTTCACTCTTGCTAGTCTTAAGTTGGGCATTAAGACTAGCCAATTCCTCATTTAATTTGGAAATTAAAACTAGGTGTTCACTACAGGCATCAATATCGAAATCCTTACACCTAGTGCAAATCATAACATGTTCTACACAAGAATTAGATTTATTTGCTACTTCTAATTTAGGATTTAAATCATTGTTAACACCTTTTAAAGTAGAGATAGTTTCATGACAAGTAGATAGTTCACTAGAAAGCATTTCATTTCTTTTAATTTCTAGAGCAAGAGAATTTTGTGCACTAACAAATTTATCATGCTCCTCATATAAAAGATCCTCTTGTTTTTCTAGTAATCTATTCTTGTCATTCAAAGCATCAATCAACTCATTAATCTTATTAATTTTAGATCTATCTAATCCCTTGAATAAGCATGAGTAATCTATTTCATCATCATCACTAGACTCATCCTCACTTGAAGAAGTACTAGTATCATGAGTGCTTACTTTCTTCTCCCTTGCCATGAGGCAAGTGTGACGCTCGTTGGGGAAGAGAGCTGATTTGTTGAAGGCAGTGGCGGCGAGTCCTTCGTCGTCGGAGTCGGACGAAGAGCAATCCGAATCCCACTCCTTTCCAAGGTGTGCTTCGCCTTTGGCCTTCTTGTAGACCTTCTTGTTCTCTCTCTTCCCATCTTTCCCTTGCTCCTGGTCACTATCATTTTCGGGACAGTTAGCAATAAAATGACCAACCTTACCGCATTTGAAGCATGAGCGCTTCCCCTTTGTCTTGGTCTTGCTTGGCTGCCCCTTGCGACCATTTAGCGCCGTCTTGAATCTCTTGATGATGAGAGCCATCTCTTCATCATTGAGCCCGGCCGCCTCAACTTGCGCCACCTTGCTAGGTAGCGACTCCTTGCTCCTTGTTGCCTTGAGAGCAATGGGTTGAGGCTCGTGGATTGGACCGTTCAACGCTTCGTCGACGTATCTTGCCTCCTTGATCATCATCCGCCCGCTTACGAATTTTCCAAGTACTTCCTCGGGCGTCATCATCGTGTACCTGGGATTCTCACGAATATTGTTCACGAGATGAGGATCAAGAACGGTAAAGGACCTTAGCATTAGGCGGACGACGTCGTGGTCCGTCCATCGCGTGCTTCCGTAGCTCCTTATTTTGTTGATAAGGGTCTTGAGCCGGTTGTACGTTTGAGTTGGCTCCTCTCCCCTTATCATGGCGAATCGTCCAAGCTCGCCCTCCACCAACTCCATCTTGGTGAGCATGGTGATGTCGTTCCCCTCGTGAGAGATCTTGAGGGTGTCCCATATCTGCTTGGCATTGTCCAAGCCGCTCACCTTGTTGTACTCTTCCCTGCACAAAGATGCTAAGAGAACAGTAGTAGCTTGTGCATTTCTATGAATTTGTTCATTTATAAGCATAGGGCTATCCGAGCTATCAAATTTCATTCCATTCTCCACAATCTCCCATATGCTTGGATGGAGAGAGAATAAGTGACTACGCATTTTGTGACTCCAAAATCCGTAGTCCTCCCCATCGAAGTGTGGAGGTTTGCCAAGAGGAATGGAAAGCAATTGCGAATTCGAACTATGTGGAATACGAGAATAATCAAATGAAAAGTTCGAATTGACCGTCTTCCTGTAGTCGTTGTCATCGTCCTTTTGGGAAGAAGTGGATTCATCACTATCGTCGTAGTAGATGATCTCCTTGATGCGCCTCGTCTTCTTCTTCTTCCCTTCCTTCCGTCTATGGCCCGAGCCGGAGTCGGTAGGCTTGTCGTCCTTCGGCTCGTTGACGAAGGATTCCTTCTCTTTGTCGTTGATCACAATTCCCTTCCCCTTAGGATCCATCTCTTCGGGCGGTTAGTCCCTTTTGTGAAGAGAACGGCTCTGATACCAATTGAGAGCACCTAGAGGGGGGGTGAATAGGTGATCCTGTGAAACTTTAAAACTTAAGCCACAAAAACTTGTTAAGTATTAGTACAATAATGCCAAGTGGCTAGAGAGGAGTCCCAACAAAACACAATAACCACAGAAGATCAATCACAGAGATGGCACAGTGGTTTATCCCGTGGTTCGGCCAAGACCAACGCTTGCCTACTCCACGTTGTGGCGTCCCAACGGACGAGGGTTGCAATCAACCCCTCTCAAGCGGTCCAATGACCCACTTGAATACCACAGTGTTTTGCTTTCTTTTCTTTATCCCGTTTGCAAGGAATCTCCACAAATTGGAGTCTCTTGCCCTTACAAGTATATGATCACAAAGAAGCACAGAGTAAGGGAGGGAAGCAACACACACAAATCCACAGTGAAATGCGCACACACACGGCCAAGAATCGAGCTCGAATGACTATCTCAGAGTTCTCACTAGAACGGAGCTCGAATCACTTAGAATCACAAACGAATGCGCAAAGAATGAGTGTGGATGATCAAGAATGCTCTAAGGTTGCTTGTGTGTCTCCTCCATGCGCCTAGGGGTCCCTTTTATACCCCCAAGGCAGCTAGGAGCCGTTGAGAGCAAATCTGGAAGGCTATCCTTGCCTTCTGTCGTCGGGTGCACCGGACAGTCCGGTGCACACCGGACACTGTCCGGTGCCCGATTTCTTTCCTTAAACAGCGCTGCCGACCGTTGCAGACCGTTGCAGATCTGAGAGCCGTTGGCGCACCGGACATGTCCGGTGCACGCCGGACAGTCCGGTGCCATCTTCTAGCCGTTGGCTCGGCCACGTGTCCCGCGCAGATTGCGCGGCCGACCGTTGGCCCGGCCGACCGTTGGCTCACCGGACAGTCCGGTGCACACCGGACAGTCCGGTGAATTTTAGCCGTACGTCGCCGGTGAATTCCCGAGAGCAGCCACTTCGCGCCGAGCCAGCCTGGCGCACCGGACATGTCCGGTGCACACCGGACAGTCCGGTGTACCCAGACTGGGCAGACTTTGGCTGCTCGAGCCATTTCTTCTCCAACTCGATTTTTTCTGTTTCCAGCACTTAGACACAATACATTAGTCCATAAAACAATGTACTAAGTCTGAGAAACATACCTTTATCCTTGATTTGTACTTTGTCCACCATTTTACAATTAGGCACTTGTGTTGGGCACTAAATCACCAAAATACTTAGAAATGGCCCAAGGGCACATTTCCCTTTCACAAGTGCCATCCTTTTTCTTGACTAAAAGGACTAGAGAAGCAAAAGGACTGACACTTTTTGCAATAATACCAGACTCAAGCATGGTTTGCACTTGCTTCTCAATTTCATCCTTTTGCAAGGGTGAGTATCTATAAGGCCTGGAGTTAACTGGTGTTGTATCAGGCAGCAAGGAAATAGTGTGATCATAATCTCTTGAAGGGGGCAATGAGGTAGGAGTCTGGAAGACAGTAGCAAACTCTGTGAGCACAGCTCTAACAGGTTCAGGCACATAATCATTCAAGACAATGGAAAAAATTGTGATCTTGTGTCTGCAACATAGCAACAGCCCAAATTTCATTCCCTTTATGCAACTTATCCATTTGGGCAACAGATATTTGATGCAATTCAATGCAAGTAGGAGCATCCAGCCCTTGTAATGTAACCATCTGCCCTTCATAACAGAATGATACCCATTTTTGTGTCCAACTACAAGTCATGGGGCTGAAGGATTCCAGCCAATCCATCCCCAAAATCATGTCATAAGCACTAACTGGCAGAATGTACACATCTTTGACAAAAGAGTGACCCTGAATCCACCAATTCAAATTCTCCACCATTTTGGTACAAAAGATAGTCTGCTCATTAGCCACTTTAACAGGAACTGGAGTAATATCTTTGGGTACATATTGCAGTCTAGATAGCATGTGTGCGCTCAAGAATGTGTTGGAGCTCCCTGTATCCAATAACTGTAGGACCGTTTGGTTCTGAATTAGAGCTCTCAGTCTGATGACTTTGGAAGATTCTGAACCAGTCATGGCATGCAATGACAAGAATGCTTGACTGCTTTTCTCAGTCTCTAATGAGTCTAAGATCTCATCAGACAGAATAACACCCCCATCCTTAGCTTCCTCTGTGGTAATGAAATTAAGCTGAGTAGTTGCTGCAATCTGACACTTATGACCGGGTGTATATTTATCACCACACTTGTAACACAGTCCATTAGCACGTCTATATTCCTTTAGCTGCTTTGCTTTCCACAACTCTCCAGGTGTTGTGGCTGTGTCAGATTTACCAGAAACATGTTGCCTGAAATTGGAGGGTTTGGCATTAGTATTCTTCGCTAACATCTTCTCTGGAAGAAGAGCCAACCCTGCTGCTTTGGGTACAGAATCAGGAAAATAGGGTTCAACCAACATCCTAATTTCATGTTTCAATCCCAACATAAACTAAGTGACCAAAAATGTGTCACTAATCGACTTGTCAAACAGCCTAATATGATAGACCAAGTCTTCAAACTGTTGTTTGAAGTCCCCCACTGAATTGGTCTGTCGGAGTGTGAGTAGTTCTAACATCTTATCTCGATGGGTAGAAATATCAAACTCCTCAGACACTGCTTTCTTGAACAAAGTCCAATCGAGTTGGCCAACCATCTCCTTATAAGATTGATACAGTGACTAGCTTTGCCTGACAAATGAAGAGAAACAGCAGAAACTCTGAAATAATCAGGAATCGAATACATTGTAAAATAGGATTCACACTGATCCAACCAAACTCGCACATCCGATCCATCAAAACGAGGAAAATCCATTCTCGGCAAGCATGAGCGAGGAACAGAAGATTCATTCTCTGTTGTTGAATTCAGCAGAGAAGTTGTATCCTGGTTGGTTGATGTGTTTGCAGAAGAAGAACCATTCGGACGGGCTCCAATAGGAGGTGGTCGAGCCCCCATCAATCCCTCTCCTGGAACACGAGCAGGCGCTGTAGGATGGCGCATCATACCTGACAGTTTGGTCTGCTCTTGCTGCATGTGCGCCAACGACTTCATTGAGATGTCAAACTTGGCCTGAATGCAACTCATGGATTTGTCGTGTTCATCTTGTTTCTTCTCGATGTCGATCAACTTGGTGGAGACATCATCCAATCGAGTCAACTTCTCTGAAAGTTATTTGAGCGTAGTATCTGCCAACAGTTTGATGGTGGCGTCGAACTTCTCTACCAGACGTTGCTCCATCTCTGAGATACCCGCCATCACCTGCTGTGTGTGCTACGCTTGCTTGGGAGGAGTCGTGGCGACGCCTTGAGGAAAGTGCGAAGTCGTCGGAGAGGTACGCAGCAACTGGAAACTCCTTGCAGCTGAGGAGGAACCGCGCGCCTAGATTGAATCCGATACCAGTTGTTACGTCCCGACAAGATGTCGGCGGCGACGAGATGAATTTCAAAAGAGGAGAGGGTGGAAGAAGGCAGAACGGAGGAAGAAGACAGAGGTATGGGGGATTTGGGTATTCTGTTATTTCTCCTTTTTGTCCTCTTTTACCAGTCACATACTTGTCCTATACATGTCTCTATAATGGGCTAGCACGCACACCAGATTACAAGGCCACACGGCCCAACACAGCAAGCCACACATTGAACCTTCAGTGTCAGAACCGTTACTCTTCAGCCATCTGATGATCCGTAGTCACCGCAGTGACAGATGGAAGGCTGACTGATGGCTTGGGGTCGCGGTGATCCACTACATCTGGATCACGCCATCAAAATCGTTCGAACCTGGCATATGCTCGGGTAGGGGTCGTCGGGTACACTGAGTGCGTCCATGACCTCTTCGTGCGAGCTCGGTGACCGGAGAGCTCGTCACCGTGAAAACTGAGAGGGATTGCCGCCGCGGGCGTTACAGCGTCACACCGTTAATCGGCCTTTAGAGCATCCTTGGGTGCATCTCCGGTCTTCCGCGAAGCCGGTAGCGGCTCTCGAGGGAGTGAAGGGGGTTGCATTGACAGTAAAATTCTCGCAGGAGATTCTGGGGATCCGCGTTGTATTGCGGTTAGGCTCACCCTACCTATACCATCGGTAAGCTACCCCTCAAATCATATCGCAATCTTCTAAGCATGGTTAGCCTGATTTATCACTTATCAGAGTAAGAAAAGGAGCACTAGAGCATCGGTTGCGCGCATGCCAGTCATGGCGCCACCAGGGTGGCAACGGCGTCACCGCCTGGTCTTGGCGCAGGGAAGAACATGTCCTGGCCCTTAGATCTTTAGCCAACGCACTAGATTGATGGGAGTCTATCCTTTGCCTAGCATTAAATCGTGGGCGTCGATCTAGGATCATATGGTTCAGTGTGGGGGTGGCATGGCATATCCTCAGCCCTTGATCCTAGATCCAACGGGGGCGTCGCGTGCCGGTCCAACCTTAGAGTCGATCTAATCTGGGCGATTGGTTGTTGATCGGATGGCTCAGCCCATTTGATACCCTTTCATCCTCGTAACATTTCAAAAGAGTCCTCGACTTTTCGTTAAACAAACCCACCATCCTCAGGCATAGGGGATTCTTACATCTAGGTCCCTAGAACTTGTAAAACAACCCCTGGGTTTATAAAGAAATTGTAGAAACTGATTTATAGTATAAAAATAATTGTAGAAGGTTAGAAAAATCATATCTTCCGCGTTTCTTCGATTTGACTCGTTCAAGTTGTGTTAGATTCATAATAAGATTTACTATACAGTGACCAACATTATTATATCACATCACATACTTTTATGGTTAACTATTTGTTACCCCAATGTTTAGTAGATTAGATCTTTCTAATCAAGGCTAGTCGACTTATGATGGTAGTCTAACTAAAATACGATCCATAATCAAGTCATAACTTAGATCAAAGTGGAAGTAGTTAATTATTTGATAGGTTTTCTCATATGATATACATTAATCAACATAGAATATAATTTTATTTATTTAAATCATAAAAATCTTCCAAAAATCATAACTCTTTGACCGTAACTCCGATTTTAGTGATTCTCGAAGCTACGATCTCGTTACGACGCATAGAATATTTTTATGAAGTATGTTATTATGCTTGGTCTAATGTTAATTTTGCATATACAATGTATTTTTGTATTACTATGATTAGCAGCGAGGTTGCGAGAATCTAAAGACCAAATTGGTACCTCAGAATCTCAAGTCTAAGGCAAGTTGTGCCCTTGATCATTTTTCTTTACCCAATAATGTTACTGTTAATCACTGTGACATGCTCAGGTTAATCTGATGGGACCTAATAGCTTTCCCTAGACTAGTTTATCCCACACCTTGTTTACGACTGAACTTTTGGGTAGTTATGTTATTGCTCTATCTGGTTTTGGGATAAATATTACATTATGATCATGTTTGAATTATACTGTTGTTTTAATTGTTGTTCATGACAAGATCATTGTGTTAATTGAAACATGGAGCTTAACTTTAGCAACACGTCCTAACACAAGGGTGGAATGGGACGCCCTTGGCTGACTAATTAGGAAAGCTAGTGGAGAACTACCTTACCCGGAAAGGGGCAAGGGCAGTAGGGGAATTGCGTATAGGGAGGTTCTCGGGTCGATCATGATGTGATGGCTTTTCAGACAAGGAATTCCTATATTGCCCTTCCTAAAAACTGTAGCGGGTTTTCTGAAGCTAGTGGAACTTTGTAAAGGCCTTGTAGTGGATCCCTAGCCATTCACCTCAGAAGTGTCTAAGGGTCTAGCTAACCTTAGCTAGACAGGATACATGACTTGTGGGTAAAGGGCGCAACCTCTACAGAGTGTAAAACTAGTATATCAGTCGTGCTCACGGTCATGAGCAGCTTAGGGCTCTCGCATGATTAATTTATGGAACTAAACTTAATTTGTCATATCCATGGCATCGTGGGTGTTAATATAAATTTTGATCTCTTACTTAATTTTTTTTGTATCTACTTATACTTAGTAACTGCTAATAAAATTTTGACCAACTTTAAAAGCAATGCTCAGCTCTAACCATCTTCTTTGGTAAGCCTTACACTTCACATGAACTCCCACCTTTGGTGAGTTCATGCACATTAGTCCCCACAACTTGTTGAGCGATGAACGTATGTGAGCTCACCCTTGTTGTACTCACATCCTCCCAGGTCAAGAATAGGTACCACTAGATGAGGCGCTCGAAGGATGTTGTGATGAGTTCGTGAGTGGTCTAGGTCGTCGTCTCCCAGTCAACTTAGGTTGTTGGATCGTGTCTTCGTATGATGTAATTATTTATCTATTTTGTACAGAACCCTGTTATGTAGTAATGATGTGACATTCATTTCTGTACCATGAGTCATCATATGTGTGAGACTTGATCCCAGCATACTTGCTGATTAGTTCGTGTCCGGGTTTTGGTGCCCCTAGAACTCGGGTGTGACATTAGGTCTATCATTCTCTCCCCCTTTGGCATTAAGCACAAAAAATGAAGAGAACTAGAGCCCTTATTTCTCCCCCTTGGGAAGAAAGATATGAATAAAAGTTCATGAGAAGGGCAAAGGATAAATGATACTAACAGAGTTGTAGTGGAAACCTTGCCTTTGCTGATTTCTCCATTTCCCTTTCAATCTAAGACTAATCATAGAGATACTCATGGAAGCACATTAGTCTTAGCCTTGGCACAAGAAGAATAATAAATATGCATTTGTACCAAATGAAAGAGACATGATCAAAGGTATGTAAATGAGCAATGTGTGTAAGATTTCAATCAAAGTTCTGAGAATTGAGGATATTGAGTTCATTCCTAAGCTTGCTAAAAGTATTTTCATCCAGGGGCTTGGTGAAGATATCAGTTAATTGGTTGTGGGTGCTAACATAAGCAATTTTGATATCCTTCTTTTGTTGATCTCTCAAGAAGTGATACCAGATGTCTATGTGCTTAGTGCGGCTGTGTTCAACAGGATTATCCGCCATGCAGATTGCACTCTCATTATCACATAGGAGAGGGACTTTGCTCAACTTGTAGCCACAGTCCCTAAGGGTTTGCCTCATCTAGAGTAATTGTGCACAACAATGTCCTGCAGCAATATACTCAGCTTCGACGGTGGATAGAGCTACTAGGTTTTGTTTCTTTGAAGCCCAAGATACCAGGGATCTCCCTAGAAACTGACAAGTCCCTGATGTGCTCTTTCTTTCAATTTTAAATCCGGCATAATCGGCATCAGAATACCCAATTAGATCAAAGGTAGATCCCTTAGGATACCATAGCCCAAACTTAGGAGTGTAAACTAAATATCTCAGGATTCTTTTCATGGCCCTAAGGTGAACTTCCTTAGGATTTGCCTAGAACCTTGCACACATGCATACTGAAAGCATAATATCTGGTCGTGAAGCACATAAATAGAGTAAAGATCCTATCATCGACCGGTATACCTTTTGATCTACAGATTTACCTCCTGTGTCAAGGTCGAGTAGCCCATTTGTTCCCATGGGTGTCTTGATGGGTTTGGCATTCTTCATTCCAAACTTCTTGAGAATATCTTGAGTATACTTGGTTTGGCAGATGAAGGTGTGTAAGACCTAAAATTAGCAGAAAAAATCATAAAATAATAAAATAAAGAAATAACTAGATTTATGATAGTGTTTCAAGAATATTTGAAACCTTGGGAATTTATCCGGACCTTTCCTCTTCATAAACCATTGAGATTATTAAATTAAATAAGTGACAAATAAATAGATAAAGAAAGGTAGTTTCCTTACTGATGAGTTTGTGGTAGTTTCGAAAACATGAAATTAAGGCCCTGTTTGGGAGAGCTTCACTTCAAAATTTTCAATTTCGTTCTAACTTCTTCAACCCAAACAGGTCCAGCTCCATGAGCTTTAGTTTTAAAAAAATCGAAACTAGAGACCCGTTTCATGAAATTCATGAAGCTCCTTAGAGGGTGCTTCAAAAACACTGTTTTTATATCTCCTCATGAAGCTGTACGAAAATTACCCACCATGCCACTTGTTACGCAACATACAACTTCCGTTCTCTCTGGCGACAACACACTAATCATCAAGGGTAATCAAGGAAACCCACACAAATCAATTGTACTATAGAAGTTGGAGTCCATATACAAACCAAACGCTCCTAGAACTCACCTTAACAATTTGCTGGAGTTGTTTTTATAGTGAAATTGGAAAACCAAAGCTGAAGTTTTGAAGCAAAGCTCTCTCAAACAGGCCCTAAACCTCCAATTTAATGAAAATACAAAAATAGAAAAATAAGAAAGGGAATTTTAATGAAACTATTTATTCCTTCCATAAATAAATAACAAGGAAAAGAATAAATCATAATATTGTAAACAGTAGATGTCATAATCACATTAGTATTAACTTTGGCACTTGGGAATTTGAAGTTCAAAATAGGAGTTTGAATTTGAATTTGATTTGAGTAGAGAATAGAAAATAAATGAGAAGGGAATGATAGAAAAATATGTACTATAAAGAGAAAAATAATATTAATGCAATAATAGGTGTATATATCATTAGGGATGTGTTTGATAATTTGGAAGATCAAACATGAATTTGAATTTGAAAATGGGTTTGGAAAGAGAAGAACTAAAATAGAAAAGAATAAAGTACCTGGTCGGGCCTGGTTTCGTGCTTTCGGCCCATCTGACCTTCCTGGTCGTGCAGCCCAAGTCGGCCACACAACACTGGCAAGTGGGGCCCGCGCATCAGTACCCGCGTGCCTTTCTTCCGCACGCTTTGTGCCACGGTAGGATGGGTCCCGTGGGCAGGCGATCACCTGGGCGCCTCGCACCTCTGGCAGGTGGGCCAGGGAAGCCAGGGTCGTCCTCCACCTCGTGCGACGGCGACGGAAACCACCACCGCGAATTTCGTGGAGGTCGGCTGTAACACCTACTTTGTAAGTGCTAGGAATAATATCAATAGAGAAACATTTTCTCTTGATGTGAGTTTGAACTTTAGGCATCATCATATGTGAACACCATGTCCAAAAACAATTAACAAAAAGATATGCTACTAAATTGTTGCATCATGCTGGATACTTTTATTTGTGTGTGCATTTGGTGACAACATAGAGATAAAATGACATTGAGAAGAGGATTGGAGGAAAAAGGAGAAAGAAAGAAAGAAATAATATAAAATGTAAAACCAAATTTATAAATACACAAACTCAACTATACTGGTATGATAGAAATTTATCTATAGTTTGAGTACAAAGTCAAAGTCAAATTTGGAATTCAAATTGGGAATTGAAAAATAAAAAGAAAAGAAAACAGAAAATATAAAAAGAAAAGGAAGACTATACCTACCTGGGCCGGCAGACCCCATTCTGGCCCAATACCATATTCCTCCGCGCGGCCCAACCGAGCTATCCCGCTGCGCCGACAGTCGGGCCCCACGGGCCAGTCCCTCGTCCACCGCGCGCGCACTGTGCAACTCGCTGACGAGTGGGCCGTTCAATCGGGCGTTTCTCCCTGTTGTCTGCTTCCTCTCTGTCTGGCACGCGGGACCCACAATGTCAGCGCTTTCTTCTCCGAACGAACTCGTGCGTGGGATTTCAACCACTCGCGCGCGCGGAAATCTTGGAGCTCGACCGGGTCTACCGCGTCGTGGGGATAAAACCTTCCCTGGGCTCTCCGCGTTTCCTCATGAGCTGCGTGGACCGTGTTTTCCCTCCCTGCTACCTTCTCGCGAGCGTATCGCTTCCTAGAACCCCCGCCACCGTCCGGTTCTTCGCCGCCGCCGCGGTCACCCACTTACTGCTCGAATTGGACCCCAATCGGGACACCGGGCGATCGTGAGGGTCACGGTGAAGCCGTTCGTGGGCGCAATCGGTCGGCGGTGAACGGGGTATTGCTCGCCGTCGATTGCGGTCACCTGGCGCCGCTCTTCGTCGAGGCTGGCCCATCTGCGTCCTCGCTACTGGTATGGCACTGCGTCCCTTAGTTCCTACTAGACTCGACTTCGATTTGGGCTTGATCGATTTGGTTTTGGGGCGCCGGTTACCCCTCTCGGGTGGATGGCCGGAGTTGGGCGCGCCGCCGTGGGCTGTCTTCGCGCCGCCGTGTCTGTTTGCCGAAGGAGCTGGCGATGGGAGCGACGCGTAGAAGCCGTCGATCTCTGGATTAACGGTTAAGATTAAATCGGCCGCTTACCCTTTCGCCCATTGAACGCGGGTCGTGGATCGTCCATCCGATGGCCAGGGTGGGTCATAGCTGCGGACCGTTGATTTTGGATCCAAGGGGGCGTGATCTCATTCCATCCGCGATGTAATCTGGGCCGCATAGCTCTAATCGGGCGGCTCTGAGTACTCCATACCCCTTCGCGATGTAACATTTTCTAAAGAGACCCCGTAGATGTTGGATATCAACCCGCCGTCCTCATCAGTGGCGCTCTGTGTCTTGGGACCTTTTGCTCCGAGCCCCCTGGGTTCTCTGGAAATTGTGTGCCCAGTCCAGAACATAATAAAACCAGAGAAAATGATTTATAAATGGATTTTTAATAGGAAAATAATGGCTAGAATTTCAATAATTCATAGAAAATGCATATGAACTCCAAATTACTTCATTCCACTTCCTAAAATTTTGTAATTTAATTCTTTATCACCTAGAGCCTCTGTTATGTCATGAAAACAGTAAGAAAAGTTATTTCTCACTTAATCCTATTTAAAACACATAAAACCTTTGAAAATGCATAACTTGAAATCTATAACTCAGAAAATTGTGATTCCAGTTCCTAGGATTTTATTTTAATATGTAGAATACCTCTGTGTATTTTGTTTATATGCTTGGTGTAATGTTAATTTCTCTATATACACTGTGCTTGTTTGTATTGTGGCGAGTACAAGAGCCCGTTGCTGAGGATCCTGGTGAGCAGCAGGTTGAAGTAGCTGAGCAGGAGCTCATTGAAGGCAAGTTGTGCCCTTGACCACTTTTTACCCAATAATGTTCTTTAATATCACTTATCCATGCATAGGTTAATTTTGATGGGACCCAATAGGTCACCCTAGATTGCTTATCTCATTACCTTGTTTACCCCTGAATCACTTGGGTAGTTTGCTATTGCCTTATATGGTTTTGGGATAATCATTTATTACCTCTATGTTCCAATTCTTGTTGTTATTCTGTTTATGTTCATGTTGTTATCATTAATGTTAATTGGAACATAGAGCTTAACTTGAGAACCACGTGCCACCACAAGGGTGGAATGGGACGCCCTTGGCTGACTAATTAGGAAAGCTAGTGGAAGACTACCTTACCCGAAAGGGGCAAGGGCAGTAGGGGAGAGGTCAGTGCGGGGAGGTCCCTGGTTGATTTTGCTGCGATGGCGGTCAGCCAGGAACCCTTTACTGGATCTTCCTATAAACTGTAGCGGGTTTTCGGAAGCTAGTGGAACTTTGTAAAGGCCTCGTAGTGTTGCCCTGCCGCGCTTCCTAGGTAGAGGTGTATGGGACTCGCGACCCCTTGGCAAATGGGTAACATGACTTGTGGGTAAAGGGTACAACCTCTGCAGAGTGTAAAACTGGTATACTAGCCGAGCTCACGGTCACGAGCAGCTCAGGACTCTCTGATGTTTAATTATGGAACTTAAACTCAATTTTGTCATTTGCATTGCATGGGTTTGTTATTAATTTTGTTCTATTACTTTATTTATGGTTTGGTATTTACTTATACTTAGTAACTGCTAATAAAATTTTGACCAACTACTTAAAAGCAATGCTCAGCTTTAACCCCTATCATTGATTAGCCTTACACATCACATGAACTCACACCTTTGTGAGTTTATGTCCACTGGTTCCCCACAACTTGTTGAGCTATGATCATGTGTGAGCTCACCCTTGCTGTCTCACCCCCCCCCCCCACAGGAGAAGAGCAGGTGTTTCAGGAGGAGCCTCAAGGCGAGGAGTTTGACTTGATCTAGGTGGCGTTTACCAGTCGACATTGGCGCCTACGATCCTTAGTTCGTTTTATCTTTATTATTTTATCTTGTAATAAGTCTTCCGCTATGTAATAAATACTCTGATGTTAATGACATTTATCTCTATACACTCTGTTATTATATATGTTGTCTTCTTGGCGCATGTATGAGATGCACCCGGCTTTGTTCCTTAAAACCGGGTGTTACAGAAGTGGTATCAGAGGAAATGTTGACTGTAGGACGAAACCTAGATAGAAATGGACAAACCCTTACCTACTTATCTCATTCTGATTCATTCTACACTCACCTTACTCTGATTCTTTCTACACTCATCTTGATCTTGTCTCACCTTCTATTGTTCTACTCTGATCATTCTCACCTTTTCTACTCCGAGACAAGATGGATTTCACACCTTGGAATCCCTACCCTTATGATCTTTCTAAGAGATAGGGAACCTAAGACAAAAAAATTAAAACTATTTTCTCTATTAAAAATATTGGTTGATTGTTCTGATGATCAATGCCTGATTTGCTTCTTTGATTGATTGAACTATTATATATGGACATTTTAGCATGTACCACTATATGGTACTGTATTAGCTTTAGTAGGTGACACACTAATCTACTTAGCTAATGAGTCCCCCGCAGTAACATTCCTCATAATTACTCGCC
Organism: Zea luxurians; assembly: GCA_029449295.1. Taxonomy (NCBI): domain Eukaryota; kingdom Viridiplantae; phylum Streptophyta; class Magnoliopsida; order Poales; family Poaceae; genus Zea; species Zea luxurians. Next base: position 36,219,475 of record JAOPSE010000028.1, read on the forward strand.
TTGTCTGCAATTCTTTCTTTCTTACCCTGTATTTCTAACCCAGATGGACTACCCCTATACTGTTAGAAGAGAGCAGTATAGACTTGATCCATGGTATGTCATGGTTAAGAAAGGCAATGGTGGTTTATACACTGCGCTAAGGGAACCGTAGAACTCACCAGTTCCAAAGGAGAAAGATTTGAAGTTGGAATTGCAGTAACTACTGCCACCAGATGTGGAAGTTGAGTTGGTCATTAATCTCTTACCTAAGACTGCCCCTATTTCTAAACGGCCATACATGATGTCCATAGAAGAGCTAAAGGAACTTAAGAAACAATTAACGGAATTACAAGAGGATGGATACATTCGCCTGAATTCTTCACCATGGAGAGCACCAGTTTTGTTTGTAAAGAAGAAAGATGGATTGCAAGGGATGTGCGTGGAATAAAGGTTCCTTAATGATGTTACAGTGAAGAACAAGTATCCGTTGCCCCGTATTGAAGATTTATTTGATCAAATGAGAGGTGCTAGAGTATTCTCGAAGATTGATCTCCGACCCGGTTACCATCAAATGAAGATTAGGCCATCAGATATTCCCAAGACAGCTTCTTCGACCCGATATGGATTATATGAGTTCACGGATATGTCGTTTGGATTAAATAATGCACCAGCTTATTTTATGGATTTGATGAATAAGATGTTTTTGGAATATTTGGACAGATTCGTCGTGGTGTTCATCGACGATATTCTTATCTATTCTAAGAATGAGAGTGACCATGAAGAACAAGTTACGAGATAATCAACTCTACGCTAAGTTTAGCAAGTGCGAGTTTTGGATTGACAAGGTGTCATTTCTTGGACATATCATCTCTAATGGAGGGATATCAGTGGATCCTGCTAAAGTTAAGGAGATAGTGGTGTGGAGCATACCCACTACGGTTACGGAAGACCGAAGTTTCTTGGGACTTGCAGGATACTATGGGAGATTTATTGAAGGATTTTCTAAGATTGCCAAACCGATGACTCCGCTTTTGGAGAAGGGAAGAGAGAGTTTAAGTAGGACGAGAAGTGCCAATTATATACGGATCATAAGAGTTTGAAGTATATATTCACTCAGAAGGATCTCAACCTTAGGCAACGCCGTTGGTTGGGGCTTATTAAGGATTATGGTTTGGAGATTCACTATCACCCGGGCAAGGCAAATTTGGTTACAGATGCCTTGAGTCGAAAGGAGCATGTTCATTCAGCTGTTGTTGCCCAGCTACCCGATGAGATTGTTGAGGATTTCAGGAGACTTAACCTGGGGATAGTCGCTCATACTGAAGGAGCTATTATTGATATGGAACCTACCTTGGAGCAAGAGATCCGCAAGGGATAAATTGGTGATGCTAAGACACAAGAGATTAAGGATCTGATTACCGAAGATCGAGTTCCGGAATTCACGGAAGATGAGCAAGGCACAATATGGTTCAAGGACAAGATATGTGTCCCCGAGATTGAAAGCCTTCGTGAGACTATTTTAAAGGAAGCCCATGACTCGGATTGTGTGTTTACATGGAGTACCAAAGAAGATCGTTTTGGATAAGAGGATCACAGTTTACCCCCAGAATTTTGGAAGAGTTTTCATGAGAATACGGATACGAAGTTGAATTCTAGTTCGGACTACCTTAGACTGATGGACAGACTGAAAGGACTAATCAGGTATGAGAATACATGTTGAGAGCTTGTACCCTTCAGCATGGTAGTAGTTGGGACAAGAGCCTACCTTATGCTGAATAGTTACCAGGCCAGTCTGAAGATGTCCCCGTTCGAGACTCTGTATGACAGGAAACGCAGGACTCCTCTATTTTGGACTAGGCTAGAGGAAGACAGTTCTTTGGGCCTGAATTAATTCAAGGAGCAGAAGAACAAGTCCGTATAATTCGAGAGAGTTTGAGAGTGGCAAGCCAGGCAAAAGAGTTATGCTAATAATAGAAGAAGACCACTGGAATTTGAAGAAGGAGATTATGTGTATCTCAAGGTGTCACCACTTCGTGGAATGAGGAGATTCAACGTTAAGGGCAAATTGTTCCCTCAATTTATTGGACCATTCAGAGTTTTTAGGCGAGTTGGGGAGATGGCATACCAACTCGAGCTACCTGCTACGCTATCGGATGTGCATAATGTATTTCATGTGTCTCAACTTAAGAAGTGTCTCCGTGTCCCTGAGGAACAGTTACCAATGGAAGAGCTCAGTGTTCAAGGTGATTTGACTTACACGAAGTACCCGATCAAGATTTTGGATACTTTGACTCAAGTCACAAGAAATATGGTTATTAAGAAATGCAAAGTGCAATGGAGTCACCACAGTGAAGATGAAGCAACTTGGGAAAGAGAAGAAGAGCTTCGCATAGATTTTCCCCACCTTTTCTCTAGTTCTTCTTAAATCTCGAGGACGAGATTATTTTTAAGGGGGGTAGGATTTGTAACACCTACTTTGTAAGTGCTAGGAATAATATCAATAGAGAAACATTTTCTCTTGATGTGAGTTTGAACTTTAGGCATCATCATATGTGAACACCATGTCCAAAAACAATTAACAAAAAGATATGCTACTAAATTGTTGCATCATGCTGGATACTTTTATTTGTGTGTGCATTTGGTGACAACATAGAGATAAAATGACATTGAGAAGAGGATTGGAGGAAAAAGGAGAAAGAAAGAAAGAAATAATATAAAATGTAAAACCAAATTTATAAATACACAAACTCAACTATACTGGTATGATAGAAATTTATCTATAGTTTGAGTACAAAGTCAAAGTCAAATTTGGAATTCAAATTGGGAATTGAAAAATAAAAAGAAAAGAAAACAGAAAATATAAAAAGAAAAGGAAGACTATACCTACCTGGGCCGGCAGACCCCATTCTGGCCCAATACCATATTCCTCCGCGCGGCCCAACCGAGCTATCCCGCTGCGCCGACAGTCGGGCCCCACGGGCCAGTCCCTCGTCCACCGCGCGCGCACTGTGCAACTCGCTGACGAGTGGGCCGTTCAATCGGGCGTTTCTCCCTGTTGTCTGCTTCCTCTCTGTCTGGCACGCGGGACCCACAATGTCAGCGCTTTCTTCTCCGAACGAACTCGGGCGTGGGATTTCAACCACTCGCGCGCGCGGAAATCTTGGAGCTCGACCGGGTCTACCGCGTCGTGGGGATAAAACCTTCCCTGGGCTCTCCGCGTTTCCTCATGAGCTGCGTGGACCGTGTTTTCCCTCCCTGCTACCTTCTCGCGAGCGTATCGCTTCCTAGAACCCCCGCCACCGTCCGGTTCTTCGCCGCCGCCGCGGTCACCCACTTACTGCTCGAATTGGACCCCAATCGGGACACCGGGCGATCGTGAGGGTCACGGTGAAGCCGTTCGTGGGCGCAATCGGTCGGCGGTGAACGGGGTATTGCTCGCCGTCGATTGCGGTCACCTGGCGCCGCTCTTCGTCGAGGCTGGCCCATCTGCGTCCTCGCTACTGGTATGGCACTGCGTCCCTTAGTTCCTACTAGACTCGACTTCGATTTGGGCTTGATCGATTTGGTTTTGGGGCGCCGGTTACCCCTCTCGGGTGGATGGCCGGAGTTGGGCGCGCCGCCGTGGGCTGTCTTCGCGCTGCCGTGTCTGTTTGCCGAAGGAGCTGGCGATGGGAGCGACGCGTAGAAGCCGTCGATCTCTGGATTAACGGTTAAGATTAAATTGGCCGCTTACCCTTTCGCCCATTGAACGCGGGTCGTGGATCGTCCATCCGATGGCCAGGGTGGGTCATAGCTGCGGACCGTTGATTTTGGATCCAAGGGGGCGTGATCTCATTCCATCCGCGATGTAATCTGGGCCGCATAGCTCTAATCGGGCGGCTCTGAGTACTCCATACCCCTTCGCGATGTAACATTTTCTAAAGAGACCCCGTAGATGTTGGATATCAACCCGCCGTCCTCATCAGTGGCGCTCTGTGTCTTGGGACCTTTTGCTCCGAGCCCCCTGGGTTCTCTGGAAATTGTGTGCCCAGTCCAGAACATAATAAAACCAGAGAAAATGATTTATAAATGGATTTTTAATAGGAAAATAATGGCTAGAATTTCAATAATTCATAGAAAATGCATATGAACTCCAAATTACTTCATTCCACTTCCTAAAATTTTGTAATTTAATTCTTTATCACCTAGAGCCTCTGTTATGTCATGAAAACAGTAAGAAAAGTTATTTCTCACTTAATCCTATTTAAAACACATAAAACCTTTGAAAATGCATAACTTGAAATCTATAACTCAGAAAATTGTGATTCCAGTTCCTAGGATTTTATTTTAATATGTAGAATACCTCTGTGTATTTTGTTTATATGCTTGGTGTAATGTTAATTTCTCTATATACACTGTGCTTGTTTGTATTGTGGCGAGTACAAGAGCCCGTTGCTGAGGATCCTGGTGAGCAGCAGGTTGAAGTAGCTGAGCAGGAGCTCATTGAAGGCAAGTTGTGCCCTTGACCACTTTTTACCCAATAATGTTCTTTAATATCACTTATCCATGCATAGGTTAATTTTGATGGGACCCAATAGGTCACCCTAGATTGCTTATCTCATTACCTTGTTTACCCCTGAATCACTTGGGTAGTTTGCTATTGCCTTATATGGTTTTGGGATAATCATTTATTACCTCTATGTTCCAATTCTTGTTGTTATTCTGTTTATGTTCATGTTGTTATCATTAATGTTAATTGGAACATAGAGCTTAACTTGAGAACCACGTGCCACCACAAGGGTGGAATGGGACGCCCTTGGCTGACTAATTAGGAAAGCTAGTGGAAGACTACCTTACCCGAAAGGGGCAAGGGCAGTAGGGGAGAGGTCAGTGCGGGGAGGTCCCTGGTTGATTTTGCTGCGATGGCGGTCAGCCAGGAACCCTTTACTGGATCTTCCTATAAACTGTAGCGGGTTTTCGGAAGCTAGTGGAACTTTGTAAAGGCCTCGTAGTGTTGCCCTGCCGCGCTTCCTAGGTAGAGGTGTATGGGACTCGCGACCCCTTGGCAAATGGGTAACATGACTTGTGGGTAAAGGGTACAACCTCTGCAGAGTGTAAAACTGGTATACTAGCCGAGCTCACGGTCACGAGCAGCTCAGGACTCTCTGATGTTTAATTATGGAACTTAAACTCAATTTTGTCATTTGCATTGCATGGGTTTGTTATTAATTTTGTTCTATTACTTTATTTATGGTTTGGTATTTACTTATACTTAGTAACTGCTAATAAAATTTTGACCAACTACTTAAAAGCAATGCTCAGCTTTAACCCCTATCATTGATTAGCCTTACACATCACATGAACTCACACCTTTGTGAGTTTATGTCCACTGGTTCCCCACAACTTGTTGAGCTATGATCATGTGTGAGCTCACCCTTGCTGTCTCACCCCCCCCACAGGAGAAGAGCAGGTGTTTCAGGAGGAGCCTCAAGGCGAGGAGTTTGACTTGATCTAGGTGGCGTTTACCAGTCGACATTGGCGCCTACGATCCTTAGTTCGTTTTATCTTTATTATTTTATCTTGTAATAAGTCTTCCGCTATGTAATAAATACTCTGATGTTAATGACATTTATCTCTATACACTCTGTTATTATATATGTTGTCTTCTTGGCGCATGTATGAGATGCACCCGGCTTTGTTCCTTAAAACCGGGTGTTACATCGGCGCAACAAACCTGCGAGCTTCGCCCCTCCCTTCAACTATTTAAGGCTGGGTCATGGATCCCCGCATTTAACCCTGGACCATCGTGCTCCACCTTGCGTTTATCGCGCTCCACCTCACGTTGGCATTGTCGGGCAAGGAAAGCCGAGGAGTGAATTCACCGTGGCCGTCGTGCATTCGTCTCGCCAGTGGTTGCGTTCCAAGCTTGAGGGTTGGCTTGGGGGCGCCGTCGTTGATGTGGAAACCGCGCGTTGCATTCTCGGGTCGAGATTCGGCCGATTCCGGTCGGAATTTCTTAACGGAGTTGGGGCGCCACCGCAAAACTGCGCTGCTCCATGGGTTGTGGTCGTCGTGTCATAATCGCCTGTAAGTATGTTACTAGCATGTTAACCGTTGCCCCTGCATCATGTAGCGTTCGTAGAATTAGGGTATTACGCGCCTGGGTGCCGATTCGGGGGGGTCACCAGCGACGGTGCCGCCATAGTAAGTGGGCGTCGTGGCTCTGCTCGGCCTCATGGGGAAGATGGTATGGGCACCGTTGGATCTAAGTGGGCGAACAGGATTAGAAGTGGTCGTACCCTTTTGCTTGGACATGTATCGATCATCGATCTAATATCGAGCGGGTGAGATGAGATATGACTATAATAAAATTGGGGCCATTGGTCTCTGATCCTGTGGTCTCTGGCGCATATTGGTTCATACCAGTCCCGATCTAATCTGAGCCTTCAGTCCATGATCAGACGGCTGGGATTGAAGCATACCTCTTCGGCTGCATGACTTCGCGAATAAGCCCTCAGGATTTTAATAACACAACCCGCCATCCTTGCACATATAATAATCAACACAAAACAGCCCTGGAAGTTATAGTTTAGCCCTAGGATCTCATGTATTTGTGACCCCAGTCTAGACAACCGAGAAAATAGGGAAAAGGTTTTAAGAAATGAATTTCTAGTGCCAAAATAATTCCAGAACTTATATGCTTCATAGAAAATTCATTTTTAATCCTTTTCTATCCATTCCAGTTGCAATAATTTTGTATTAATATCGTCTATCACCTAGTAAGTTTATTTTGTTATGAAACCTAAACTGAAATTGTGTACTTAATTTCTTTTGTACACCACTACTAAATCTATAGAAATTTGTAACTTTTAACCGTAACTCCGATTTGATCCATTCAAATTGCGTTAGATTCATAATAATATCATCTGTACAGTATGATACTAACATTTATCACACCCCATACTTTTATTATTTCTAGCCTATGTTTAATAGATTAACCCCTCTAATCTAAGTTAACCTCTCCATAATTATAGTTTGATTAAAATATGATTTCTAGTTAAGTTATAATTAAGATTAAAGTTGAATTAATTATTCATGGAATATTCTCACATAGGGTGTATACTAATCAATTTATAATATAGTTTAATCACCTAGATCTTCCATAAATCATAACTCCTTAATCGTAACTCTGATTTTAGTGGTTCTCGAACCCACGACCTTGTAGCAACGCGTAGATTATTATTATACAGTTTATTCTTATGTTCGGTGTGATGTTAATTATGCCTATACCATGTTTGTTTATATTGCTACGACTAGCGCGAGGTCACAAGAACCTGAAGATCATCCTGGTACCTAAAATCTTAAGTCCCAGACAAGTTGTGCCCTTGACCACTTTTATTACCCAATAATGTTCTTTATAATCACTTATTCATGCATAGGTTTAATTTTTATGGGACCCAATAGGTTGCCCTAGTCTGCTTATCTTGTTACCTTGTTTACCCCTGAATCATTTGGGTAGTTTTGCTATTGCTCTATATGGTTTTGGGATTAATATCACATTATGTCCATGTTCCAATTATTCTATTATTTTATTTATGTTCATGTCAAGATCATTATTTTTAATTGGAACATGGAGCTTAACTTGAGAAACAAGTGCCACCACAAGGGTGGAATGGGACGCTGAGAGCACCTAGAGTGGGGGTGAATAGGTGATCCTGTCAATCTTAAAACTTAAGCCACAAAACTTGGTTAAGTGTTAGCACAATAATTGCCAAGTGGCTAGAGAGGAGTCTCAACAAAACACAATAACCACAAGAAATCAATCACAGAGATGGCACGGTGGTTATCCCGTGGTTCGGCCAAGACCAACGCTTGCCTACTCCACGTTGTGGCGTCCCAACGGACGAGGGTTGCAATCAACCCCTCTCAAGCGGTCCAAAGACCCACTTGAATACCACGGTGTTTTGCTTGCTTTTCTTAATCCCGTTTGCGAGGAATCTCCACAACTTGGAGCCTCTCGCCCTTACACTTGAAGTTCACAAAGAAGCACGGAGCAAGGGAGGGATTAGCAACTCACACAAGACACTAAGATCACAGCAAATGCACACACACAAGACCTAGACTTAAGCTCAAGAGACTAGCACACTAGAACGGAGCTCAAATCACTAGAATGTCGAACAAGTGCGCAAGAATGAAGTGTGAGTGATCAAGATTGCTCAAAGAATGCTTGGTGTGCTCCTCCATGCGCCTAGGGGTCCCTTTTATAGCCCCAAGGCAGCTAGGAGCTGTTGAGAACAATCCTGGAAGGCAGATCTTGCCTTCTGTCGACTGACGCACCGGATAGTCCGGTGCACCATCGGACACTGTCCGGTGCAGATATCCTTCCTTATTTGGTGAAGCCGACCATTGGAGTCTGAGAGCCGTTGGCGCACCGGACACTGTCCGGTGCACACCGGACAGTCCGGTGCACCAATGTGACCGTTGGCTCGGCCACGCGTCACGCGCGGAATCCTCGGTCGACCGTTGCCCTGGCTGATCGTTGACTCACCGGACAGTCCGGTGCACCACTGGACAGACCGGTGAATTTTAGCCGTACGCCGTTAATGGTTTCCCGAGAGCGACGAGTTCGCCTGTGAATGGCCCACCGGACAGTCCGGTGCACCACCGGACAGACCGATGAATTTTAGCCGTACACCGCCGTCGAAGTGCCGAGAGCAGCCTGTTCGCCAGAGCTAGCCTGGCGCACCGGACACTGTCCGGTGCACCACCGGACAGTCCGGTGAACCCAGACTGAGCAGACTTTGGCTGAACAAGGCCATCTCATTTCGCATTCAATTTTTCCTGTTTCCAGCACTTAGACATAATACATTAGTCCATAAAAACAATGTACTAAGTCTAGAAACATACCTTTTGACATGATTTGCATCTTATCCACCATTTTGCATAGATTAACACGAAAGCACTTGTGCTGGCACTCAATCACCAAAATACTTAGAAATGGCCCAAGGGCACATTTCCCTTTCAATCTCCCCCTTTTTGGTGATTTATGCCAACACAACATAAAGCAACTAGAACAAGTGCAATATCAATGCAAATGAACACTCAAAATTGTTTTGATTCAATTTTGGCATATATGGATCACTCTTTGCCACCACTTGGTTTGTTTTTGCAAATCAAACTCAACTTCCTATCTCTAAGTCAAACACACTTGTTAAAACATAAGGAGAGTCATTCCAAGAGAAATTGAGTCAAGATTCAAAAACTCCCCCTTTTTCCCATAATCAACACTTCTCCCCACAAGTGGCCAATTTTTGACAAGAGAGACAATAAAAGAGTTTTGACAAACCAAAAGCTCTAATCTACTATTTTCAAAATTTCTCAAGTGGTAGTTGATCCATTTATTGCTTTGGCCTTTATTTTCTCCCCCTTTGGCATCAAGCACCAAAACGGGATCAACCTTGGCCTTTTAACCCCATTGCCTCACCAAAATCTTCACATAAGAATACAAAGGCAATGATATGAACTTGGAATTACCCTCTCATCGGAGTGCAGTGGAAGTCTTTCATGGTCCAAGTCCATCTTTTCCCTTTCAAACCTCCTTTGAGACTAAAACAAGCAAACTCAAGCAAACGGTTAGTCTCAAAGGGTCAAGTTGTAGCACAACTCCCCCTAAATATGTGCATCACTTGCACAAGGACTTGTGAGGTCCAGGGAGTGTTTGTACAACTTGAGCACCATACATAAGCAACAAATGCAGAGGGAACATGATCAAAGGCATAAACACATGTATGCTGTAAATCAATCCAAGTTCCACGAATCCAGGACATTTAGCTCACTATGCAGCCTGCAAAAGGTCTTTTCATCTAAAGGCTTAGTGAAGATATCGGCTAGCTGGTTCTCGGTGCTAACATGAAACACTTCGATATCTCCCTTTTGCTGGTGGTCTCTCAAAAAGTGATGCCGGATGTCAATGTGCTTTGTGCGGCTGTGCTCAACAGGATTTTCCGCCATTCGGATAGCACTCTCATTGTCACATAGGAGTGGGACTTTGCTCAGATTGTAGCCAAAGTCCCAAAGGGTTTGCCTCATCCAAATTAGTTGCGCACAACACTGTCCTGCGGCAACGTACTCGGCCTCAGCGGTGGATAGGGCAACGGAAGTTTGTTTCTTAGAGTTCCATGACACCAGGGACCTTCCTAAGAATTGGCACGTCCCTGATGTACTCTTCCTATCGACCTTACATCCAGCATAGTCGGAATCTGAGTATCCAATCAAGTCAAAGTTAGACCCCTTTGGATACCAGATCCCGAAGCAAGGCGTAGCGACTAAATATCGAAGAATTCGCTTCACAGCCACTAAGTGACACTCCTTAGGATCGGATTGAAATCTAGCACACATGCATACGCTAAGCATAATATCCGGTCTACTAGCACACAAATAAAGTAAAGACCCTATCATAGACCGGTATGCCTTTTGATCAACGGACTTACCTCCTTTGTTGAGGTCGGTGTGGCCGTCGGTTCCCATCGGAGTCTTTGCGGGCTTGGCGTCCTTCATCCCAAACCGCTTTAGCAAGTCTTGCGTGTACTTTGTTTGGGAGATGAAAGTGCCGTCCTTGAGTTGCTTCACTTGGAACCCAAGGAAGTAGTTCAACTCGCCCATCATCGACATCTCGAATTTCTGTGTCATCACCCTGCTAAACTCTTCATAAGACTTTTGGTTAGTAGAACCAAATATTATGTCATCGACATAAATTTGGCACACAAAAAGATCACCATCGCAAGTCTTAGTGAAAAGAGTTGGATCGGCTTTCCCAACCTTGAAAGCATTAGCAATTAAAAAGTCTCTAAGGCATTCATACCATGCTCTTGGGGCTTGCTTAAGTCCATAGAGCGCCTTAGAGAGCTTACACACGTGGTCGGGGTACCGTTCATCCTCGAAGCCAGGGGGTTGCTCCACGTACACCTCCTCTTTGATCGGCCCGTTGAGGAAAGCGCTCTTCACATCCATTTGGTACAACCTGAAAGAATGGTGAGCGGCATATGCTAGCAAAATACGAATTGATTCTAGCCTAGCCACAGGAGCGAACGTCTCCTCAAAGTCCAAACCTGTGACTTGGGCATAACCTTTTGCCACAAGTCGAGCCTTGTTCCTCGTCACCACCCCGTGCTCGTCCTGTTTGTTGCGAAACACCCATTTGGTTCCTACAACATTTTGCTTGGGACGAGGCACCAGTGTCCAAACTTCATTACGCTTGAAATTGTTGAGTTCCTCTTGCTAATATCACCCAATATTTGGTCGACGAGATGATCCCTTTGAATCGTTGCTCGAACTTGGGTTGGAGGTGCCTGAGGTGCTTCTTCCTCTTCAACTTGAACATCCTGTGCTCCCCCTTGATCACGCGCCTCCTCATGATGAACCTGTTCATTGTCTTGAGTTGGGGGATGCACCGTAGTTGAGGAAGATGGTTGATCTTGCTCCAGTTGTTCCTGTGGTCGCACATCGCCAATCGCCATGGTGCGCATTGCGGCCGTTGGAACATCTTCTTCATCTACATCATCAAGATCAACAACTTGCTCTCTTGGAGAGCCATTAGTCTCATCAAATACAACATCGCTAGAGACTTCAACCAAACCCGATGATTTGTTGAAGACCCTATACGCCTTTGTATTTGAGTCATAACCTAATAAAAACCCTTCTACAGCTTTGGGAGCAAATTTAGAAGTTCTACCTTTCTTCACAAGAATATAACACTTGCTTCCAAATACACGAAAATAAGACACATTGGGTTTGTTACCAGTTAGCAGCTCATATGAAGTCTTCTTGAGGAGGCGGTGAAGGTAGACTCGGTTGATGGCGTGGCAAGCCGTGTTCACGGCTTCCGACCAAAAGCGCTCGGGGGTCTTGAACTCTCCAAGCATAGTCCTCGCCATATCGATGAGCGTCCTGTTCTTCCTCTCTACCACACCATTTTGCTGAGGTGTGTAGGGAGCGGAGAACTCGTGCTTGATCCCCTCCTCCTCAAGGAACTCCTCCACTTGAAGATTCTTGAATTCAGACCCGTTGTCGCTTCTTATCTTCTTCACCTTGAGCTCAAACTCATTTTGAGCTCTCCTGAGGAAGCGCTTGAGGATCCCTTGGGTTTCAGATTTATCCTGCAAAAAGAATACCCAAGTGAAGCGGGAAAAATCATCAACTATAACAAGACCATACTTACTTCCTCCTATGCTTAGATAGGCGACGGGTCCGAAGAGGTCCATATGAAGCATCTCCAAGGGTCTTGATGTGGTCATCACATTTTTGGTGTGATGAGAGCCTCCCACCTGTTTCCCTGCTTGACAAGCTGCACAAGGTCTATCTTTTTTGAAATGTACATTGGTTAGACCTATCACGTGTTCTCCCTTTAGAAGCTTGTGGAGGTTCTTCATCCCCACATGTGCTAAGCGGCGATGCCACAACCAGCCCATGCAAGTCTTAGCCATTAAGCATGCATCTAGACCGGCCTCTTCTTTTGCAAAATCAACCAAATAAAGTTTGCCGTCTAGTACACCCTTAAAAGCTAGTGAACCATCACATCTTCTAAAGACAGACACATCTACATTTGTGAATAGACAATTATATCCCATATTGCATAGTTGACTAACAGATAACAAATTATATCCAAGCGACTCAACTAAAAACACATTAGAAATAGAGTGCTCGGATGAAATAGCAATTTTACCTAACCCTTTTACCTTGCCTTGGTTCCCATCACCGAATATTATTGAATCTTGGGGATCCTTATTCTTGACGTAGGAAGAGAACATCCTCTTTTCCCCCGTCATGTGGTTTGTGCATCCGCTGTCGATAATCCAGCTTGAACCCCCGGATGCATAAACCTGCAAGGCAAATTTAGGCTTGGGTCTTAGGTACCCAACTCTTGTTGGGTCCTACAAGGTTAGTTACAATTGTCTTAGGGACCTAAATGCAAGTTTTATCTCCCTTACATTTGGCCCCTAGCTTCCTAGCAATCACCTTCTTATTCTTTCTATAAATGGCAAAAGAAGCATTGCAAGCATGATATATTGTAGAAGGTTCATTAACTTTCCTAGGAACATTGACAACATTTCTCCTAGGCATATTATGAACAACATTTCTCCTACTAACATTTCTATCATGCACATAGGAAGAGCTAGAAGCAAGCATGGCATGAGAACCAAAAGCATCATAAGCATTCCAACTCCTATAAGTATTTCTAGATTGTCTCCTATCATGGTACATAAAAGCATGGTTCTTTTGCACACTACTAGCCATAGGGGCCTTCCCTTTCTCCTTGGCGGAGATGGGAGCCTTATGGCTTGTCAAGTTCTTGGCTTCCCTTTTGAAGCCAAGACCATCCTTAATTGAGGGGTGTCTACCAATTGTGTAGGCATCCCTTGCAAATTTTAGTTTGTCAAATTCACTTTTGCTAGTCTTAAGTTGGGCATTAAGACTAGCCAATTCATCATTTAGTTTGGAAATTGAGACTAGGTGTTCACTACAAGCATCAATATCAAAATCTTTACACCTAGTGCAAATCATGACATGTTCCACACAAGAGTTAGATTTACTAGCTACTTCTAGTTTAGCATTTAAATCATCATTAACACCTCTTAAAGTAGCAATGGTTTCATGACAAGTAGATAGTTCATAAGAAAGCATTTCATTTCTTTTAACTTCTAAGGCATGAGCTTTTTGTACCTCTACAAATTTATCATGTTCGTCATACAACAAATCCTCTTGCCTTTCTAAAAGTCTATCCTTTTTATTCAAGGCATCAATTAACTCATTAATTTTGCCAATTTTAATTCTATCCAAACCTTTAAATAAACTAGAATAGTCTATCTCATCGTCATCACTAGAATCATCACTTGAAGAAGCATAAGTGATATCCCGAGTACATACCTTCTTCTCCTTCGCCATGAGGCATGTGTGATGCTCGTTGGGGAAGAGGGATGACTTGTTGAAGGCAGTGGCGGCGAGTCCTTCATTGTCGGAGTCGGAGGAGGAGCAATCCGAATCCCACTCCTTTCCGATATGTGCCTCGCCCTTGGCCTTCTTGTAATTCTTCTTCTTCTCTCTCTTGTTCCCTTTTTCCTGGTCACTTTCATTATCGGGACAGTTAGCAATGAAATGACCAATCTTACCGCATTTGAAGCATGAGCGCTTCCCCTTGGCTTTGGTCTTGCTTGGCTGTCCCTTGCGACCCTTAAGCGCCGTCTTGAAGCGCTTGATGATGAGGGCCATCTCTTCATCATTGAGCCCTGTCGCCTCAACTTGCGCCACCTTGCTAGGTAACGCCTCCTTGCTTCTCGTTGCCTTGAGAGCAACGGGTTGAGGCTCATTGATTGGACCATTCAGTGCATCGTCCACGTACCTCGCCTCTTTGATCATCATTCGCCCGCTTACGAATTTTCCAAGGACTTCTTCGGGCGACATTTTGGTGTACCTGGGATTCTCACGAATATTATTCACCAAATGAGGATCAAGAATGGTAAAGGACCTTAGCAATAGTCGGACGACGTCGTGGTCCGTCCATCGCGTGCTTCCGTAGCTCCTTATTTTGTTGATAAGGGTCTTGAGTCAGTTGTATGTTTGGTTTGGCTCCTCGCCCCTTATCATCGCAAATCTTCCGAGCTCGCCTTCTACCAACTCCATCTTGGTGAGCAAGGTGACGTCATTCCCCTCATGAGAGATCTTGAGGGTGTCCCAGATTTGCTTGGCATTGTCCAAGCCGCTCACCTTATGGTACTCGTCCCTGCACAAGGAGGCTAACAACACAGTAGTAGCTTGTGCATTTCTATGAATCTGTTCATTAATAAAAATAGGACTATCCGAGCTATCAAACTTCATTCCATTCTCAACAATCTCCCATATGCTTGGATGGAGAGAGAACAAATGACTACGCATTTTGTGACTCCAAAATCCGTAGTCCTCCCCATCAAAGTGTGGAGGCTTGCCGAGAGGAATGGAAAGTAAATGTGAATTTGAACTTTGAGGAATATGCGAATAATCGAAAGAAAAGTTTGAGTTGACCATCTTTCGTTTGTCGTAGTCGTGATCGTCGTTGTCCTTATGAGAAGAAGTGGACTCATCACTGTCGTCGTAGTAGACGATCTCCTTGGTGCGTCTCGTCTTCTTCTTCCTTCCATCTTTGTGTCTATGGCCCGAGCCCGAGTCGGTAGGCTTATCATCCTTAGGCTCGTTGACGAAGGACTCCTTCTCTTTGTCGTTGATCACGATTCCCTTCCCCTTAGGATCCATCTCTTCGGGCGATTAGTCCCTTTGTGAAGAGAACGGCTCTGATACCAATTGAGAGCACCTAGAGGGGGGGTGAATAGGTGATCCTGTCAATCTTAAAACTTAAGCCACAAAACTTGGTTAAGTGTTAGCACAACAATTGCCAAGTGGCTAGAGAGGAGTCTCAACAAAACACAATAACCACAAGAAATCAATCACAGAGATGGCACGGTGGTTATCCCGTGGTTCGGCCAAGACCAACGCTTGCCTACTCCACGTTGTGGCGTCCCAACGGACGAGGGTTGCAATCAACCCCTCTCAAGCGGTCCAAAGACCCACTTGAATACCACGGTGTTTTGCTTGCTTTTCTTAATCCCGTTTGCGAGGAATCTCCACAACTTGGAGCCTCTCGCCCTTACACTTGAAGTTCACAAAGAAGCACGGAGCAAGGGAGGGATTAGCAACTCACACAAGACACTAAGATCACAGCAAATGCACACACACAAGACCCAGACTTAAGCTCAAGAGACTAGCACACTAGAACGGAGCTCAAATCACTAGAATGTCGAACAAGTGCGCAAGAATGAAGTGTGAGTGATCAAGATTGCTCAAAGAATGCTTGGTGTGCTCCTCCATGCGCCTAGGGGTCCCTTTTATAGCCCCAAGGCAACTAGGAGCCGTTGAGAACAATCCTGGAAGGCAGATCTTGCCTTCTGTCGACTGACGCACCGGACAGTCCGGTGCACCACCGCACACTGTCCGGTGCAGATATCCTTCCTTATTTGGTGAAGCCGACCGTTGGAGTCTGAGAGTCGTTGGCGCACCGGACACTGTCCGGTGCGCACCGGACAGTCCGGTGCACCAATGTGACCGTTGGCTCGGCCACGCGTCACGCGCAGAATCCTCGGCCGACCGTTGCCCTGGCTGACCGTTGACTCACCGGACAGTCCGGTGCACCACCGGACAGACCGGTGAATTTTAGTCGTACGCCGTTAATGGTTTCCCGAGAGCGACGAGTTCGCCTGTGAATGGCCCACCGGACAGTCCGGTGCACCACCGGACAGACCGATGAATTTTAGCCGTACACCGCCGTCGAAGTGCCGAGAGGAGCCTGTTCGCCAGAGCTAGCCTGGCGCACCGAACACTGTCCGGTGCACCACCGGACACTGTCCGGTGCACCCAGACTGAGCAGAATTTGGCTGAACAAGGCCATCTCATTTCGCATTCAATTTTTCCTGTTTCCAGCACTTAGACATAATACATTAGTCCATAAAAACAATGTACTAAGTCTAGAAATATACCTTTTGACATGATTTGCATCTTGTCCACCATTTTGCATAGATTAACACAAAAGCACTTGTGCTGGCACTCAATCACCAAAATACTTAGAAATGGCCCAAGGGCACATTTCCCTTTCAGATGCCCTTGGCTGACTAATTAGGAAAGCTAGTGGAAGACTACCTTACCCGAAAGGGGCAAGGAAAGTAGGGGAGTAGGCATGTAGGGAGGTTCTCGGGTTGATTTTGCTGCGATGGCGGTCAAATGAGGGATTCCTGCATTGCTCTTCCCAGAAACTGTAGCGGGTTTTCGGAAGCTAGTAGAACTTTGTAAAGGCCTCGTAGTGGATCCCTAGCCATTCACCTTGGAAGTGTCTAAGGGTCTAGCTAACCCTAGCGACATGGGATACATGACTTGTGGGTATAGGGTACAATGTCTGCAGAGTGTAAAACTGGTATACTAGCCGTGCTCGCGGTCATGAGTAGCTCAGGACTCTCACATGATTAAATTATGAAACTAAATTCAATTTGTCATTTGCATTGCATGGGATTTATTATTAATTTTTTCCTATTATTATTATGGTTTGGTATTTACTTACATCTAGTAATTGCTAATAAAATTTTGACCAACTTTAAAAGCAATGCTCAGCTTTAACCATTCTCTTTGGTAAGCCTTACACTTCACATGAGCTCCCATCTTTGGCGAGTTCATGCACATTATTCCCCACAACTTGTTGAGTGATGAACATATGTGAGCTCACCCTTGCTGTCTCACACCCCCCACAGGTCAAGAACAGGTACCACAGGATGAGGCGCATGGAGGATGTTGTGTTGTGTTCGTGAGAGGCCTAGACCGTCGTATCCCAGTCAACTTTGGGTTGCTAGATCGTTGTCTCCTTTCGATGTAATTATTTATTTATTTTGTATAGAACTCCTATTATATAGTAAAGATGTGACATTCGTTTCTGTACCATAATTCATCATATGTGTGAGACTTGGTCCCAGCACACCTGGTGATTATGCCATGCCCAGGTCCCTAAAACCCGGGTGTGATAATGTGCCTTCTTGTAGTTGCTTGATTTGGAATCCAAGGAAATACTTCAACTCCCCCATCATGGACATCTCAAATTTCTATATCATAATCCTACTAAACTCTTCACAAGATGACTTGTTAGTAGACCCAAAGATAATATCATCAACATAAATTTGGCATATAAACAAGTCTTTAGAAATTGTTTTAGTGAAGAGAGTAGGGTCTGCTTTATCGACTTTAAAGCCATTAGTGAGAAGAAAGTTAGGCATTCATACCATGATCTTGGGGCTTGTTTGAGCCCATAAAGCGCCTTTGAGAGCTTATACACATGTGAAGGATACTCACTATCTTCGAAGCCAGGAGGTTGCTCAACATATACCTCTTCTGTCACACCCGGCTTTAAGGAATAAAGCCAGGTGCATCTCATACATGCGCCAAGAAGACAACATATATAATAACAGAGTGTATAGAGATAAATGTCACAATAACATTAGAGTATTTATTACATAGCGAAAGACTTACAAAATAAATTATAAATATAAAACGAGCTAAGGATCGTCATTGGCGCCAATGTCAACTGAGAAACGCCACCTAGATCGAATCGAACTCCTCGATACGTGGCTCCTCCTGAACCACCTATTCTTCTCCTGTGGGGGTGTGAGATAGCAAGGGTGAGCTCACACATGTTCATCGCTCAACAAGTTATGGGGAATAATGTGGCATGAACTCAACAAGGTGGGAGTTCATGTGATGTGTAAGGCTAATCAATGACAGGGGTTAAAGCTGAGCATTGCTTTTAAGTAGTTGGTCAAAATTTTATTAGCAATTACTAAGTGTAAGTAAATACCCAACCTTAAATAAAAGTAATAGAACAAAATTAATAAATAATCCCATGCATATGCAAATGACAAATTGAATTTAAGTTCCATAAATTAATCATCGGAGAGTCCTGAACTGCTCATGACCGTGAGCTCGGCTAGTATACCAGTTTTACACTCTGCAGAGATTGTACCCTTTACCCACAAGTCGTGTTTCCCATGTCGCCAGGGTTAGCTAGGCCCTTAGACACTACCAAGGTGAATGGCTAGGGATCCACTACGAGGCCTTTACAAAGTTCCACTAGCTTCCGAAAACCTGCTACAGTTTATGGGAAGAGCACTTGCAAGAATCCCCCGTCTGACCGCCATCGCAGAAAAATCAACCCGAGAACCTCCTTGCATGCAACTCCCCTACTGCCCTTGCCCCTTTCGGATAAGGTAGTCTTCCACTATCTTTCCTAATTAGTTAGCCAAGGGGTCCCATTCCTCCCTTGTGGTGGCACGTGTTTCTCAAGTTAAGCTCCATGTTCCAATTAACAATAATATAATGATCTTGTCATGAACATAAATAAATAACATAATAACTGGAACATGGATATAATAAATATTAACCCAAAACCATGTAAAGCAATAGCATAACTACCCATATGATTCAAGGGTAAACAAGGAAAAATGGATAAACAGACTAGGATGACCTATTGGGTCCCATCAAAATTGAACCTATGCATGGTAAATGATTATAAAGAACATTATTGGGTAACAAAAGTGAATCAAGGGCACAACTTGCCTAGCACTTGAGATTCCAGGTACCAATTTGCTTTTCAGATGACACGTGTCCTCGCGCTAGTCGTATCAATACAAACAAACATGGTATAGACAAAATTAACATTACACCAAACATAAGTACAAACTGAATAATAATAATCTACATGTTGCTACGAGATCGTGGGATCAAGAACTAGTAAAATCGGAGTCATGGTCAAGGAGTTATGATTTTATAGAAGATCAGTGTGATTAAAATATTAAACTATATTATAAATTGGTTAATATAGATCATATACGAGGTTATTCTATAAATAATTATCCCAACTTCAATCTAAGTTATGAATTGATCATAGATCATATTCTAGTAGATTATAAGGATAAGTAGTTTAACCAGACTAAACAACATAAATTAAATAAAGATCTAATTAGAAAAGAATGAGACATGGTATAATAAATGTTGTTATTGCATAGTAAATATTCATACGAGATTAACACAACTTGAACGGATTAATTCGGAATTAAAACAAAAGAGTTACGAATTTCCGAGGTTTTATGTATTTGATATAAGATTAATTATGAGGTACATTTTAATATGGTTTTAATGTCAAAACAGAGACACTAGGTGATAAACAATAATATTACAAAATTATAGAAACTGAAATGGATTAATTTGGAGTTTCTATGAATTTTCTATGAATTAATCAAGTTTATGAATTTATTTTTGCACTAAAATTCAATTTCTATAATTAATTATATGATTTTCACTGCCCTCTGGACTGCACCTCAATTATCAGAGAGAACAGGGGCTAAAGCATAAATTTTACGCACTCTCAGAACTATCCCGCGGTGGACGGCGGGTTAGTTTCTAATTTCCAGGAGGGCTCATATGTAAACTATCCACAACGAAAGGGTACGGGTAACTGTGAGCCACCCGATCAAGTCTGAACGATCAAGATTAGATGGTGGATGTAATAAACTGGTGCGCAGCGTCAACCGTTAGATCGAGATCCGATGGCCTGGATGTGATGTACTCAAACAACCCTTCTATGATCTATTCTTGTCCGCTCAGGGAGGATCCAACGGCCAGAAACCCATCTTCTCCCCAACTCGCCCCCAACCATGGCGGCGTGAACACCTAGTGGCAAAGCGTTGCCAGTGCCCCGGCCAAACAACCAAGTACATGGGGGCACGATTCCTACCTTGGATAGACCCAATACGAAGTGGGGAGGGAGGCGAATAGCAGGGACCCGATCTTACCGGTGGTGGAGGTGACGACCGAACCGATCCACGGCACGGGGCGGTAATGGAGCGGAGTACTGGGAGACGACCATAGAGTTTAGAGCAGTGGACGCGGATTTCACCAGAAATTCCCGATCAGATCGCCAAAAGGGGATAGCCTAGCCGTGGAGGATCTCAACAACGCGCGTCACGAGGCGGTGGAGGGATCCAGCGAAGAAGACAACAGTCGTGGTGCCGTTGCAGTGGCGTAACTCGAGCTTCCCAGCTACGACTACATGCTCTCACGCGACGCAGGGAGGGAAGAAGATAAATCCTAATTGCTCGGGCGGCCGTCGTGACCCGAGTGTCCCAGACCCGCCCAAGAGTAGCGCCCCGAGTCCGGCTGCGGAGACCTGCTTCCGTGGGAAGGCCACGGCCGCGGCATGGTTAGGCGCTGGCTATGCCATCTTGATGCGAAGAGATTCCTAGAACCGGGAGCTTGCCACCGAATCCGGCGACAGCGACGACGATGACGCACAGGTGAAGGAGAGGAGGGCAAGAGAGAGGAGCAGCGCAGTAGATGCTGTCGCCATGGAAGCGAGGCGGTCCCGCGTCAGATTCCTGGTTCCCATGGCGATGAGGCGAAGGCTAGGAGCTAGGTTGGTAATGGAGGTTCTCCTCTCAGCTCTCCTGGTGGCAGTGGCGAGTCCATGGACGCGGAGCTCTCGGAGGACTGGTTCAAAGGAGGGTAGGGGGCACGGGTGGTTTTTATGCACGCGTCCAAGGGTTCCCCAACGACTTCACCCGAGATCGGCGGCGGAATTCCAGGCTGTGCGCGCCAGAGTCCGATCTTAGGAGAAGGTGCTGACATCGGGACCCCACATGGAGGTCACATGGGTACACATGACGCGCGCGTGTGAAACGGGACTGGCGAAATAATGAGCCGAATGGGAGAAGTGGGCCGACCCAGGGGGTTTGGTCAATTGGGCCGAGCAGTGGAATGGAAATGGCAGCCCAGCGAGCACTCCTTTTCTTTTTCTTTTCTGCTCCTTTTCTCTTTATTTAAAATTAAATTTTGAATTTAAACCATGCTGTGAACTTATTGTTCTCAATTAAATATATAATTTAAACATACTAGTATGAATTTTATTTATAAATTTTAATTTGTATTTTATAGTATTTCTTTCGAAACCCAAGTTTCAATCTAGTGGCTAATTCATATTCTCCACTCATTATTGTATTCCTACTAATATATTGTTGTTATTATTTAAATGCACAAGCAAACAAAATCTCCAACATGATGCACCATTCTTTTACTTAGTATTTTCTTTTATAGGTAGTCAGTGTTAATCCCATGGTTTGAAATATGCTAAGATGAGAATAACAACCCAATGATCCAATGACCCTTCTATATTACTCATTTCTTGTATCTTCTACTGCTCCTACTATCTGGGTATTACATCTTCCTTGATAGGGTCATTGAGGAAGGCACTCTTCAAGTCCATTTGATATAACTTAAAGCCATGGTAAGTAGCATAGGAAAGTAATATACGAATTTACTCAAGCCTAGCTACGGGTGCGTAGGTTTCATCGAAATCCAAACCTTCGACTTGTGAATATCCTTTGGCAACAAATCGGGCTTTGTTCCTAGTCACCACACTATGCTCATCTTGTTTGTTGCGGAATACCCACTTGGTACCTACAACAGTTTGGTTAGGACGTGGAACTAAATGCCAAACCTTATTCCTCGTGAAGTTGTTGAGCTCCTCTTGCATTGCCACTACCCAGTCCAGATCTCTTAGTGCATCCTCTATCCTGTATGGCTCAATAGAAGACACAAAAGAGTAATGTTCACAAAAATGAGCAACTCGAGATCTAGTGGTTACCCCCTTGTGAATGTCACCAAGTATGGAGTTGATGGGGTGATCTCTTTGAATTGTTTGGTGGACTCTTGGGTGCGGTGGTCTTTGATCCTGAATTTCTTGACCATCTTACTTGTCTTGATCATCTTCACTCTCCCTTGATCAATGTCCTCCTCTTGAGGTACCTCATTGTCTTGAACTTCATCCTCTTCTTTGAGCAAATTCCTCATCTTGAGTTGGTGGAGATGCTTGTATGGAAGATGATGGTTGATCTTGTGCTTGTGAAGGCTCTTTGGATTCTTTTGGACACATGTCCCCAATGGACATGTTCCTTAGTACGACGCATGGAGCCTCTTCATCATCTAATTTATCAAGATCAACTTGCTCCACTTGGGAGCCATTAGTCTCATCAAACACAATGTCACAAGAAATTTCAACTAATCCAGTGGACTTGTTGAAGACTCTATATGCCCTTGTGTTTGAGTCATAACCAAGTAAAAAACCTTCTACTGCTTTAGGAGCAAATTTAGAATTTCTACCTTTCTTAATAAGAATAAAGCATTTACTTCCAAAAACTCTAAAATAAGAAATATTGGACTTTTTACCGATGAGGAGTTCATACGATGTTTTCTTGAGGATTTGGTGTAGGTAGAGTCGGTTGATGGAGTAGCAAGCGGTGTTAATTGCCTCCGCCCAAAACCGATCCGATGTCTTGTACTCATCAAGCATGGTCCTCGCCATATCCAAGAGAGTTCTATTCTTTCTATCCACAACACCATTTTGTTGAGGTGTGTAGGGAGAAGAGAACTCATGCTTGATGCTCTCCTCCTCAAGAAATCCTTCAATTTGAGAGTTCTTGAACTTCCTTCCATTGTCGCTTCTAATCTTCTTGATTCTCAATCTGAACTCATTTTGAGCCTATCTCAAGAATCTCTTTAAGGTCTCTTGGGTTTGAGATTTTTCCTACAAAAAGAATACCTAAGTGAAGCGAGAATAATCATCCACAATTACAAGACAATACTTACTCCCGTCGATGCTTATGTAAGCGTCGGGCCGAATAGATCCATGTGGAGTAGCTCAACCGGCCTCTCGGTCGTCATGATGTTCTTATGTGGATGATGAACTCCAACCTGCTTCCCTGCTTGACATGCGCTACAAATCCTGTCTTTCTCAAAATGAACATTGGTTAGTCCTAAAATGTGCTCCCCTTTAGAAGCTTGTGAAGATTCTTCATTCCAACATGAGCAAGTCGGCGATGCTAGAGTCAACACATGTTAGTCTTAGCAATTAAGCAAGTGTCTAGTTTAGCATTGTTATCATTGAAATCAACCAAATATAGTTGACCATCTAACACTCCCTTAAAAGCTATTGAATCATCATTTCTTCTAAAGATGGTAACACCAATATCAGTAAAAAGACAGTTGTAACCCATTTTGCATAATTGAGAAACAAAAAGCAAGTTGTAATCTAAAGAATCTACAAGAAAAACATTAGAAATGGAATGTTCAGGAGATATAGCAACTTTACCCAAACCTTTGACCAGACCTTGATTTCCATCCCCGAATGTGATTGCTCTTTGGGAATAATCATTTTTCTCATATGAGGAGAACATCCTTTTCTCCCCAGTCATGTGGTTTGTGCATCCGCTATCGATTATCCAACTTGTCCCGCCAGATGCATAAACCTACAAAACAAATTTAGGCCTTATTCTTAGGTACCCAAACGGTCTTGGGTACTTTCACATTAAAAACAAGCACCTTGGGTACCCAAACACAAGTCTTTGGACTCTTGTGTTTGCCCCTAACATATTTGGCAACTACCTTGCCTGATTTGTTAGTAAGCACAAAAGATGCATCAAAAGTCTTGAATGAAATGCTATGTTCATTTGATGCATTAGCAATCTTCTTTTTAGGCATTTTGATATGAGTTGTATGCCTAGATCTAGAAGCCTCATTACTATACATATAAGCATGGTGAGAAATAGAATGAGATTTTCTAGCATGAATTCTTCTAATTTTGTGCTCAGGATAGTTCTCAGGGTATAAAATGTAACCTTCCCTATCCTGAACCATGGGAGCCTTGCCTTTAACAAAGTTAGAAAGTCTGTTCTTAGGGGCATTAAGCTTGATGTTGCTTTGGCTCCCTTGTTGGAAGCCAATGCCATCCTTAATGCTAGGGCATCTCCCATTATAGAGCATACTACGAGCAAATTTAAATTTTTCATTCTCTGGTTCATGCTCAGCAATTTTAGCATTTAATTTACCCATGTGATCATTTTGTTCTTTAATCATAGCAAGGTGATCATTCATAGCATCAATATTAACATCTCTACATCTGGTGCAAATAGTGACATGCTCAACAGTAGATGTAAAAACATTGCAAGCATTCAATTCTTCAATCTTAGCAATTAAACTAGCATTTTCAGTTGTAAGACAAGAAATTGAATCATTGCAAATATTAAGCTCTTTAGACAATTTTTTACATTTTTCTACTTCAAGAGCATAAGCATCTTTTAGCTTAACAAACTTCTTATTTTCCTTAACGAGCAAGTCCTCTTGACATTCCAAGATATCATCCTTCTCGTTAATGGTTTCTATCAATTCATTAATTTTCTTCTTTTGATCTTTGGTAAGGTTTGCAAAAAGAGAAGTTAAATCATCGTTATCATCACTAGAGCTACCCTCATCATCGGAAGTAGTGTATTTTGGGGTATCTCTATAATGTACCTTCTTCTTTTTGCTATCCTTAGCCATGAGGCATTTGTGGCCAACGTTGGGGAAGAGAAGGCCTTTGTTGACAGCGATGTTGGCAGCTTCCTCGTCAGAGGAGGAGTCGGTGGAGCTCTCGTCAGAGTCCCATTCCCGCCCCATGTGCGCCTAGCCACCCTTCTTCTTATTGTAATATCTTTTCTTCTCCATTTTCTTCTTCTCTTTCTTGTTGTCGTCCCTATCACTTGTATATGGATATTTAGCTATAAAGTGACCAGACTTACCATACCTATAGCAAACCCTCTTGGAACGGGGTTTGTAGTCCTTCCCCTTCCTTTGCTTGAGGATTTGCCGAAAGCTCTTGATGATAAGAGCCATCTCCTCGTTGTCGAGCTTGGAGGCGTCGATTGGAAATCTAATTGGTGTAGACTCTTTATTCTTCTCTTCCGTTGCCTTGAAAGCAATGGTTGCGCCTCGGGCGTGGAAGTGGCGCCTTGCTTCAAGTTGACAATATGTTTGGAGTCTTTGATCATAAGTTCAATGCTCACAAACTTGCTAATGACCTCCTCAGGAGATATCTATTTATATCTAGGATCTCCATGGATTAGTTGCACTTGAGTGGGATTATGAAAAACAAGAGATCTTAGAATAACCTTGACCATTTCATGGTCATCCCATTTGGTGCTCCCGAGGTTGCAGACTTGGTTGACCATTGTCTTGAGTCGGTTGTACATTGCTTATGGCTCCTCTCCTTTGTTGAGGACGAATCGACCGAGTTCTCCCTCGATTGTTTCGCGCTTGGTGATTTTGGTCACCTCGTCCCCTTCATGCACCGTCTTGAGGACGTCCCAAATTTATTTGGCACTTTTCAACCCTTGCACCTTGTTATACTCCTCTCGACATAGGGAAGCAAGGAGTATTGAGGTGGCTTGGGAGTGCCTTATTTGGACGGCCTCATCGGAGTCGTAATCCTCGTCGCCCACATGTGGTGCATGCGCTCCAAACTCAACAATATCCCATATACTTTCGTGGAGTGAGGTTAGATGGTGCCTCATTTTATCACTCCACATACAATAATCTTCACCATCAAAATATGGTGGTTTGCCTAGTGGTATGAAAAGTAAAGGAGCGTGTTTAGGAATGTGAGGATAGCGAAGAGGCATCTTACTACTTCTTATGCTCTTGGCACTTCGAAGATGTGGACTCAGCGTAGGATGTGGAAGGTGAGGAAGAATCGGCCTTGTAGTAGACCATCTTCTTCATTTTATTTTTCTTCTTGTCACCCTTCCTATGTGACTTGATGGAGTCGGCGGATTCCTCCTTATGCTCCTTTTGCTTGTCACCGGCCTCGTTCGACGGAGTCCTTTCTTCATTCTTCTTTCCCGAAGATTCAGGCTTTTCCCCGGTCACCATCTCTCTTTTGGCGTGTTCTCTCTACATCACTTCGAGTTGTTAAACTCTAATGAAGCACCGAGCTTTGATACCAATTGAAAGTCGCCTAGAGGGGGTGAATAGGCGAAACCTGAAAATTACAAACTTTGAACACGTGCTTCACCCGGGGTTAGGGTTAGAAATAAATAATAGTGAATTCGGAGTATGGAAGATAGTTCCTCTTGCTATGAGTTGCTCAATCAATACGGATAACTTTGGGAGCCAACTCAAACCAATATGAGCAAGAGAACTTTAGAGAAAGAGGAGAGGGAAGAAACAAATCGAATAGTGAAGATCAACACAAATGGACACGACAATTTGTTTCCCGAGGTTCGGTTCCAAAGAACCTACTCCTCATTGAGGAGGCCACAAAGGGCGGGTCTATTTCAACCCTTTCCCTCTCTCAATCGGTCACCTAGACCAGTTGAGTGCTTCTTCTTAATCACATGGGCCACTAAGACCCCGCAAGGACCACCACACAATTAGGTGTCTCTTGCTAGCATTACAAAGAACATGAAAAGATTAGAGTGAGAAGAAGAAAGCAACCAAGCAACAAGAGCAACAAAAGAAACACAAATCACCCTCTCTCAAGTCATTAAGCACTTTTGATCACTTGACTTGATTTTGGAACTTGGAGAGGATTTGATGTTTTGATTGTGTCTTGGAGTCTATTATTTTGCTCTAGTATTGAATGAGGAAGTTGCAATGCTTGCATGGCTTGAATGGGGGTAGGTGAGGGTATTTATAGCCCCAACCATTATTCTAGTTGTTGCTATCGATGGGCACACCAGATAGTCTGGTGGTGCCCCAGATATTGCGTTGTTCACTGTCCGGTGAGTCCCACGTCAACCGATTGTTAGGGTTTGGAGCGGTTGACCGTTGAAGTCTTCTGTCCTCTTGCGGCACCGGACAGTCCGGTGCAACATGTCGTCTTAGACTATCTTCTGACTTCTGGTACTGCAGACTGCGCGCGCAGTCGCTCAATCGACCGTTGGGCGAAGTTGACCGTTGCTCTATTGGCTCACCGGACAGTCTGGTGGCACACCAGATAGTCCGATGAATTTTAGTGGACGAGCGCTAAGAAAACCCGAGAGCGGCCAATTTGCGGAGGGCTCCAGCCTGGGCACCGGACAGTGTCCGGTGCGCCACAGGCTGCATCAATTCTGTTTTTCTCCAACCAAATAGTATTCTCCCAAGGTCATTTTCTTTGTATGTATATGTGAACTTTATGCACCTGATAAAACATCCACAAGGAAAACTAGTTAGTTCATATGGTTTGTGATGGACATCAAACACCAAAATTGATTATAGGGAATGTTGAGGCCATTTCCCTTTCAAGAAGTTTTCTCGGGTACGAATGAGTGAGGTCAAAGTGCGCACAAAAGACCTGTGTTGGTCTGTGGGGACAATATATGATCCTAGAAAGCTGCCAGGAGTAAGTACCGCCGGTCCGAGAGTGGACGGGGTGTTACAAGCGATATCAGAGCCGACCCTCGTGGTTTCACGTGTGTGTGGGTTAGGGGTTCGGGTATATGGCGCATGGTGCATGTGGGCCCGGAGTGGTCATATGACATGGCATATGATGACACTAGACACACAGACGTGGCTAAGAGGGGAGGTTCCTGGATTGGCGTTCACCAAAAAGGACGTCGATCTTCTAAGGGGGTGGACTGTGATATCCTGGCCCCTAGGATGGTGATATCCTAGCCCAAGGCTTAATAGAATTAATAGAGTATCCATACTAACAAGGTGCATCTTCTTTTTTAGAAACCTATCTTGAAAGAACCTCCAAGTTAAGTGTGCTTGGCTAGGAGCAATTTGGGATGGGTGACTGATCGAGGAGTTTTCTCGGGTGCGCATGAGTGATGTCAAAGTGCGCACAAAAGACCCGTGTTGGCCTGTGTGGACAATATATGATCCTAGAGAGTTGCCAGGAGTAAGTACCACCAGTTCAGGAGTGGACGGGGTGTTACATTGATGGTAGATATTAGAATCATCAATTAAATCGAACCAAGAAGAAGAAGCATCTTTCTTGATAATTTCAGGAATTTCAACTAAAGATGTCCTTGGGGTGCTACTGATGCTTTCTAGCTTAGTAGTTAGCTCATTATTATGAATGATACAATTTTCCATTTTCTCTAGCAAATTTTCAATTGTATTCTAAAAGCTAACTAGCTTAGCTTTAAGTTTTTCATTCTTTTTAACAAGACTATCATCGATAGTTATGGATGGAGCTTTAGACTCTAATTGCTTAATTTTAGTTGTTAGCTCACAATTCGAGTTTGCAAATGTTTCAAATTTTTCTAGCAAACATTTATAATCATTTTGAGAGCTAATCAACTTATTTTTCAAGATTTTAAGTTAAGCCTTTTGTTTAGTACAAACATCCTCAAAAAACCTGACGGCATGCACAATTCATCTAAGGAGGGCTTTCCCTCACCCTCTTTAATACCCAACTTATTTAAAGAAGTGGAGTTAATATTCCTATATGAATATGCTTGCATTTATGATCACATGTAAAGTAAATAGAAATAAATCTTGCATAGCATGCTAGTGTTTTTGTATGAGGTGCATCTTAATGGGAATCTAAGGATTCAATACCTACTTGAATTCAAAATTCAAAAGGAAAAATGGGAAAATTAAAATCTAGAAAGAGAATTCTAATTAAGGTAAATATCCTTCTACAATTAAATGATAGGAAGAAAAAATACATAATTGATGCAAACAGTAGGAGTTATATTCACATTAGACATTTGGAAATCTGAAGTTCAAAACAGGAAGTTAAATTTATTTTAAATCTTTGAATTTGGAAATAGAAAATAAATATAAAAAAGAAGGAAAAAGATAAAATAAAAGAGCATAGTCTGGCCAGGTTCCTCTTTTTTGGCCCATTTGCCTTTTCTCGCCGCACAGCCCAGCTCCCTTGATGTTGCGCCGACAGGTGGGCCCTATGGGGCGGTGGCACGGTGCCCACACCATTGCGCCTTTGGCCGCTGTCACGTGGGCCCTCCATGTCAGCTTCGATCTTCACCGAACTGCGACGGAAGCGCCGCCGCGAACACAACAACCCTCCCCAAGTTCCTAGCTTTAGCTGGCTCAGCAACCGTTTATGCATTTATATATGAGGGGAAGGTCCCCTCGGCCGCGCTCACCGTGCCCCGAACTCCCGAGAACCCCGCCACCGTTAGAGAGAATCAGAGAGGGGAGAAACAGCGCCGCCGTGTCGTTCCTCGTCATACGTGTTGGTGCTGTCAGTCGTAGGCGTTGTCGGGACTAGGAATCCAGCGCGGTGGTGCACCTATGCATCGGGCACTTGGAGTCGGCTCTGTCCATCACCGGTGATTGGGCGGATACAGCAAATCTGCATCGCGCCGTGGACAATCGTTCTTAGGGCTTCGGCACCGGTATGAATCCTCGCAATCCATTCATCTCGCCCTGTAATCATGGTTAACGTTCTAGGACTTGGGTTGGGGTCACTGGGCACTGGGAATTTCTCACCGGATTATGCATCCGTTGAGGCTCCGTGAGCTACCGTAGGTAGGCTTGGCAACCCGCCGGTTCACCATTTTTGTGCCGCCACTTGATTCGCCCTAGCTCCCTCTTCGCGTAGCATTAGGCTAGGCTCAGACAGTGCACTGATGTGTGTCAAAGCCTGTCACCGGCACAAGTGTCGTTGTGATTCAGACTCGCGCCGTCGTCCTGTGCGATGGGAGGAAGAAGACGGACCTGGGTCGTTCGATCTTCGAATGGCTAGGATTAGAGGTAGGATACCCGTTCGCTCACTTTAAATCTAGACCCTAGATTGGCGAATGGGTGGATCTGATCGCGGCATCGTGCCCTTGAGTGGGACGGTGGGATCGAAATCCAATGGTCGAAAACACATACCGATTCATTCCCGGTGCCGATCTAATCATGGTCGTCCACTCGCGATCGGGCGACCAGGAGAGTTGCGTACCCCTTTGGTTGAGGAATTTTGCATATGAATCTTCAAGCTTTATAGAAATCAACTCATAGTACAGGACAATGTTAAAATAATTACAATAAGACACCTGTGGTATTTGTGTCTGTAGTCCAATGAGACACCAGAAGTAGTAAAATAAATCAGAAAAAGGTTTTTCTTTAGAAAACAAATCCCAAAATTTAATAAAATCATAACTTCTTTATTCCAACTCCTTTTTTGATCCATTCCAGTTGCATTAAATTTGTATTAATATTGTTTATAATCTAGTAACCCTGTTTTTCCATGAAACATATATTAAAATTATGCACTTAATTTGCTCTATATCAAACACTTAGGGCCCGTTTGGCAAAGCTCTAGCTCCTGCTTCTTTAGCTCCAGATCCTGATCCTCGTGAGGAGCTGATTCTCCTGATTCTCCTAGAGAATCAGAATCATTTTTAAAACCGTTTGGCAAGTAAACTGATTCTTGTCTTCTAAAAGTTGGTGGTCTGTGGCGATTGTCTGTTTTACCCTTTGCAGTTCAACTTTGTTACAAACCAATAAGTAGGATGCATATAGGGAAAAAATTATGAAACAATAACATATAAAATATTCCCATCATAGTAGTGCATAAAATGGTCTCAAATGTTTAATTCATAAATTTGCTCGTTATGTTTTTGTCCAATGGAAATTGCGGGTAATTTCGATCAAACTTTAAGGGGAGGTCCATATTTGGTTGGTTGAGGAGCTGTTTTAAGGGAGGGTGGAGCAGGTTTTTTTAGATCCCACCTTTCTTCACAAAAACGACTCCCGATCTTTCGGCTCCACACGAGAATCAGTTTAAAAAAATACCCGTTTGGCACGGCTCCTCCAGATCCTCGCTTAGAATCAGGAGCTGGAGCTGTGCCAAACGGGCCCTTAAAATTTCGGAAAAAACATAACTCTTTAACTGTAACTCCGAATTTAGTGATTCTCGAACCTACGATCTTGTTGCGATGCATAGAACATTATTATGCAGTATGCTCTCATGTTTGGTGTGATGTTAATTTCTCATGTACCATGTTTGTTTTGTATTGTTGTGAGTAGACGAGCAGCAACCGAGGATCCCGGTGCTCAGCAGGTGGAAAATACTGAGCAGGAGCTCGTTGAAGGCAAGTTGTGCTCTTAATCACCTATATTTACCCAATAATGTTCATGTTAATCATTATGATCTGCATAGGTTAATTTTGCTGGGACCCAATAGGTCGCCCTAGGTTGCATAATGTTCATGTTAATCATTATGACTTGGAGACCCACTATCATCTGGGCAAGACGAATCTGGTTGCGGATGCCTTGAGTCGGAAGGAACATGTTCATGCCGCTATAGTTACCCAATTACCTAATGAGTTAGCAGAAGACTTTGAAAGGCTCAACTTGGGAATAGTTGCACATACTAAAGGAATTACTACAGAAGTGAAACCAACCTTGGAGCAAGAGATATGCAATGGTCAGATCGGAGATACTAAAATTCAAGAGATCAAAGATCTGATGGTAGAAGGCAAAGGTCCAGACTTCACGAAGGATGAACAAGGCACAATATGGTTCAAAAACAAGATATGTGTTCCTAAGATTAACAGTCTCTGTGAAAATATACTGATGGAAGCCCATGGCTCCAACTATTCTATTCATCCTGGTAGTACCAAGATGTATCAGGAACTGAAGCAGAAGTATTGGTGGTATGGTCTAAAGAGAGATGTAGCTTCACATGTAGCATTGTGTGATGTTTGCCAGAGGGTGAAAGCTGAACATCAGAGACCTGACGGTTTGTTGCACCCGCTTAAGATTCCTAAATGGAAGTGGGAAGAAATTGACATGGACTTCATCGTGGGTATACCTTGCATCTGCTCGGTATAACTCTATTTGGGTGATCGTGGACAGACTAACAAAGGTGGCTCACTTCATTCCTGTGAGGACTAATTACATAGGAGCCAAGCTAGCTGAGTTATATATAACACGGATAGTTTTGTCTACACGGAGTACCTAAGAAGATCATGTCAGACCGGGGATCACAGTTTACTTCTCGGTTTTGGCAGAAGTTGCATGAGTGCCTAGACACGAAGTTGAATTTCAGCTCGGCCTATCATCCCCAAACTGATAGGCAGACCGAGAGAACCAAACAAGTACTAGAAGATATGTTAGGAGCTTGTTCTCTTAAACATGGTGGCAGTTGGGGTAAGAGTTTACCCTTTGCGGAGTTCTCTTATAATAACAGTTACCAGGCCAGTTTGAAGATGTCCCTGTTCGAAGCTTTATATGGCAGAAAGTGCAGAACTCCTCTGTATTGAGATCAAACTGGTGAAAGGTAGTTCTTTGGGCCAGAAATTATACAACAGGCAGAAGAACAAGTTCAGTTGATACAGGAGAACTTGAGAACTATGTAGTCAAGGCAGAAAATCTATGCAGATACCCGAAGAAGGCAGTTAGAGTTTAAGGAGGGTGATCACGTGTATCTAAAGGTGTGACTGATCTGGGTATGAGGAGATTTAAAGTTAAAAGGAAGTTGTCCCCTCACTTTATTGGACCCTTCAAGATCCTAAAGCGAGTAGGAGAAGTTGCCTACCAACTGGAACTACCCGGCCATCTAGCGGATGTACCTGATGTCTTCCATGTATCCCAGTTGAAGAAGTGCCTCAGGGTACTAGAAGAGCAACTGCCTGTGGAGGAGCTTAGTGTTCAAGATGATCTGACTTATACTGAGTACCCTATTAAGATCATTGATACTTTGACTGGAATATAGTGATTAAGATGTGCAAACTATAATGGAGTCATCATAGTGAAGATGAATCCACATTGGAGAGAGAAGAACTAAGAGTAGAATTTCCTCACCTCTTCCCTAGTTCTTCGTAATCTTAAGGTCGAGATTATTTTAAGGGGGTAGGATTTGTAATGCCCAACTTATTTAAAGAAGTGGAGTTAATATTCCTATATGAATATGCTTGCATTTATGATCACATGTAAAGTAACTAGAAATAAATGGCATGCTGGTGTTTTTGTATGAGGTGCATGTTAATGGGAATCTAAGGATTCAAATCCTACTTGAATTCAAAATTCAAAAGGGAAAAGTGGGAACATTAAAATCTAGAAAGAGAATTCTAATTAAGGTAAATATCCCTTCTACAATTAAATGATAGGAAGAAAAATACATAACTGATGCAAAGAGTAGGAGTTATATTCACATTAGACTTTTGGAAATATGAAGTTCAAAATAGGAAGTTAAATTTAGTTTGAATCTTTTAATTTAGAAATAGAAAAGAAATATGTAAAAAAAGAAGGAAAAAGAGAAAATAAAAGAGCATAGTCGGGCCAGGTCCCTCATTTTCGGCCCATTTTCCCTTTCTCGCTGCACAGCCAAGCTCCCTAGATGCTGTGCTGATAGGTGGGCCCTATGGGGCGGTGTCACGGTGCCCACACCATTGCACCTTTGGCCACTGTCGCGTGGGCCCTCCGTGTCAGCCGACATGTGGGCCCTATGGGCGGTGTCACGGTGCCCACACCGTTGCGCCTTTCACCGAACCGCAACGGAAGCGCCGCCGCGAATGCAACAACCCTCCCTGGGTTTCCTGGCTCCAGTTGGCTCAACAACCGTTCGTGCGTTTATATATGAGGGGAAGGTCCCCTCGGCCGTGCTCACCATGCCCCGAACTCCTGAGAACCCCGCCACCGTTAGAGAGAATCAAAGAGGGGAGAAATAGCGTCGTCGCGTTGTTCCTCGTTGTACGTGTCGGTGCTGCCAGTCGTAGGGTGTTGCTGGGATCGGGAATCCTGCGCGGTTGTGCACCTGTGCGTCGGCCACTTGGAGTCAGCTCTGTCCATCACCGGTGATTGGGCGGATACAACCAATCCACATCATGTCGTGGACAATCGTTCCTAGGGCTTAGGCGCCGGTATGAATCCCCGAAATCCGTTCATCTCGCCCCTGCAATCATGGTTAACGTTCTAGGACTTGGGTTGGGGTCTCTGGGTGCTAGGATTTTCTCACTGGATTATGCATCCGTTGTGGCTCCGTGAGCTATCGTAGGTAGGCTTGGCAACCCACCAGTTCACCATTTTTGTGCCTCCACTGGATTCACCCTAACTCCCTCTTCGCGTAACATTAGGCTGGGCTCAAACATTGTGTTGCTGTGTGGCAAAGCCTGTCGCCAGCGCAAGTGCCGCCGTGATTCAGACTCACGCAGCTGTCCCATGCGGTGGGAGGAAGAAGACGGACCTGGGTCATTTGGTCCATTTCGAATGGCTAGGATTAGAGGTAGGATACCCATTCGCTCACTTTAAATCTAGACCTTTGATTGGCGAATGGGCGGATCTGATCGCGGCATCGCGCCCTTGAGTGGGACCGTGGGATTGAAATCCAATGGTCGGAAACACATACCGATTCATTCCTAGTGTCGATCTAATCATGGTCGTCCACTCGCGATCGAGCGACCAGGAGTGTTGCGTACCCCTTCGGTTAAGGAATTTTGCATATGAATCCCCGAGCTTTATAGAAATCAACCCACAGTACAGGATAATGTTAAAATAATTACAAGAAGGCCCTGGAATTAACGAAATCAACCCCGAAACCTGTGGTATTTGTGTTCGCAGTCCAATAAGACACTAGAAGTAGTAAAATAAATCAGAAAAAGGTTTTTCTTTAGAAAACAAATCCCAAAATTTAATAAAATCATAACTTCTTTATTCTAACTCCTTTTTGATCCGTTCCAGTTGCATTAAATTCGTATTAATATTGTTTATCATCTAGTAACATTGTTTTGTCATGAAAGATAGATTAAAATTATGCACTTAATTTATTCTATATCAAACACTTAAAATTTCGGAAAAACATAACTCTTTAACCGTAACTCCAAATTTAGTGATTCTTGAACCTACGATCTTGTTGCGATGCATAGAACATTATTATGCAGTATACTCTCATGTTTGGTGTGATGTTAATTTCTCATGTACCATGTTTGTTTTGTAGTTGCGAGTAGACGAGCAAGCAACCAAGGATCCCGGTGCTCAGCAGGTGGAAAATACTGAGCAGGAGCTCGTTGAAGGCAAGTTGTGCCCTTGATCACCTATCTTTACCCAATAATGTTTATGTTAATCATTATGATCTGCATAGGTTAATTTTGCTGGGACCCAATAGGTCGCCCTAGTTCGGTTATCTTTATACATTGTTTACCACTGAACTTTGGGGGTAGTATTTGCTATTGCTTTATGTGGTTTTGTGTCGCAGAACCTCCCAATTTATTGGGCCCACATGCACCTGTCCTTGTCTTAAAGACCTCAAACGGCTATGCATGTGTACCAAACAACTTAACAGGATCTGTCTGAGTGTCCCAAGGACTTCGGATAAACGACTTACCGCCAAGATCGCAGGATTAAGTAAACACAAATCACACACCAACATTTGCAGTGGAAATTCTTTATTACAAAATGGTTACAAGTTACAACATTTACAAGTTATCACAAGATTACAATATATATCATCAGAGTTGATTATAAAAGAAATTGATTCAAAAATATTACAATTTGAATGTATAAAACATTTATAAGTTTTAAAATACATGCTAGCTTAAGTGACAATCCTCAATAAAGAAACTTAAGATGGGATACACCTCTATAAGATGGCCGAGCCCACCGGCACTTAACATCAATCACAATCAAAGCGACTCGTAACCTGCAGCAATAATGGGAATAAAACCCTGAGTACGCAATTACTCAGCAAGACTTACCCGACTAAAGAAAAGACTCTCAAGGGTATGCTGGTTTGTCGGTAATCAAGGTAAAGCTCATCAAATTTCAAAGACTCATTTTTGCATAAAAGCTTACTAGTAGTGGATCCTTATGCCAAACTTTTACTTCACAAATTAAGTACTTTTCCTAAATCTAGATTTGCCTAATCTAGAGCATTCACTTGTCCTACACTAGCTTCATTTAAGCATCTTTAGTTTCACTCATTATCTACGATGAGGGTCGAAGATCCAGTCTTCATATCCGAGAAGTTCTACGATCCGAATCGATTAATACCCAGCTGGGGATCTCCAACCACACGACATATGTAGCACTTAACCCTTGCATATGTCAACTCGCCACCGAGTTTCTCAAGACCAGAACGGGTTCACGCGACCCGAGAGCACAGCACCCCACCATCCAGCCACTTGCCAGGTGGGCACACGTTACTCTCGCCATCTCTCCACTCCCAGTGCATGCGAGCTATTCTAGTATTGGTCCGGCCGAGGCTAAGCTTACCCATGATGAGGCATGTGGCCAGTTAAAGGGTCCTAGATCAGCAGGCCAACAATCAGGTGGTCCTTAAGCGACATAGACGGGCGACCTTTCCTGCTCAACGTCTGGTCTCACATTAAATTATTTCTGAAAATCTGGTACCTGTCAGAGGTACCCTACTGAAATGATGAAGCCATCAAGGCCTTTGATATCTTCATCACTCCAGTCTCATTTCTTAATAAAAACATGATTCATAGATCAAAACCTTTTGTTCCTAGCCTATGAGCATACTAAGCACAACTAGCTTTTCAAATCAGGTATCAAGGATGAAAATAAATAACTCAAGGAAGTTATGCAGCAAAGATTTAATCATTCAACTCCTACTACCTAATGCAGCATATAAGTGATAAAAGTTTAAAAACAACAAGGAGGTGGCAAATGCACCGGGGCTTGCCTAGGATAAACACTAGGTTAATGTTTGTTAGACGATGACCACTTGACGATCAGCTTTTGGTCTGACACTTGTTCAGGTCATCCATCCTTAAGTTCTTCCATCAGCATCACTTCGCAAAGAAGCCCACACTTAACAGCATCTTGTGGTCGACTCAGCTTGGGTCTTCCGCATCACGTGATTAATTAATGTACCTAATTGAAATGCATAATGCACATGATTGAACATGAACAGGAATAGCACAAGATAAATAATGCTACACAATAGAAAACTAAACACTTAATGGAGAGGCACAAAACATTCCCATAAGTAAACGCTAGACATTGATAAATGACTAAACACCACAATCTCGCTTCTCTAGCTCATCCGTTCTAACTCAAACCTTAAACATGGCGTTCTTGTCAATAGGACCTAAACCAAACATCAAGTAACAAAAGTCGTACATATGTTCTATGTTATCCTCATATCAACATTCAAACTATACTATTTAAACAAAACGTTCCCCACACAAAATAAACTCCAAACAATCATTTTAATACTTGCTGATTTATGGACAGCAGTACAACAGTTATGTGTTTAGCTCATAACTTACAAGATATTCCTCCTAAAATAGTAAACTAGGACTTTCTGGAAAGCTTCTAAAATCCTCTATAACTTTGGTATTTTCATCACAACTGGATTCGACTTTTAGAAGGGTCAAACAGTGCTAAACGTAAATTCTGTCTAGATTGGACAGAATTCGACTACTTACTTCAAAAATCCATAACTGGAGTCTCAGACATCCAAATCAGGTGATCCTAGACTTTTTAGAAAGCTAATAGAATTGTCTACAATTCATTTATAAACCTCCTAGGTTAATTCAATATATATCAAGGTCAGAAAACATGAGAAAGGCTCTGGTGTCCAAATTTGGACAGATTCAGAGATCGCACTTCAAACAACTGTAACTTAACTTATAGATCACCAAAAAGGGTGATCCAAAATTTATTGGAAAGCTTAAGAAAAGTACCACAATTCTTCTATAATTACTTAGGGTTAATTCTTAGTTTAACTTAATTAAACAAGGCAGATTTTGAAACCTGTATAGAATCTGGACAGATTCGTATACTGTACTTGGAAAATCATAACTCCTAAACTACTAAATATGGTCATGAAATTTTTACACAAGCAAGATAAAGAAGTTATCTACAACTTTTATACATAACACTTCTATAGAAAACATGGTTTACATTATTGAACTATCTGTGCAATTAAAACTGTACCTGCAGCCCTAAACAGCAAGAATTCCATCTTAGCTTCTATTAAACTTAACCACACCTCGCCAACTCTTTTATCAAAGCATCCATTGCCTAATTGGCATCATAAACAAATCTTTAGATCAAACAATACTTTGGCTTCCTAATACTAATGCACCTATTTCATAATATGAACTATACAATACACCATATGCACATGATACATCCATTTCACTATTAAGAATCCACCACAACCTTGCATATATCTAATTAGTTTCATAATACAATACATACTCGCCTTAATTCTAACTTATGCCATATAACACATCAACCTCCCACTAGAACGGCAACCATATTATTACACCCAACTAAGGATTTTCATCAATTAGCTAAGACAACACATAATCCAAACACAATCATTATGAGTAATCTAGAGGAAAGACATCCTTTCCTAAGGTCAAGATGGAGCAAGATACTGACAACAATAGGGAATTGGAGATCACACCACACCACACCTGCTAATCACAAAAGCATCATTGATACGTATATTCAACCATCCATCCATTCATTCCCTAATTAAACTAGCTAGCCAAAATATGAATTTGCACATCAAAACCTAAATCGACTAAAAACTCGCAAGGGCAACGACGAGCATCGACTCCATCCAATTACTACTAGACATATTCACTTTAGCGCACCTGTGCTAGAACAAGAAAACCATTGACCACATCTCTAATCAATCCATCAATCAAATTTATTTGCAAGGATAGTGACGAGGCTCACCAAATTCTAATCGACTCGATATATTCTAAAACGACGACGACTTTTGGCTTGGACCTTTCACCGAACACCTGGTGGATGATGTGCTGAAACATCCCGCTTCATCTCAAATACCCTATGTGCCATACCTCCACAAAATCACACACATACACACAAATCACAAGTTAGCAATCGACGTAAAACGATAAAACGATAGAGCTAGAATAGGACCTCACCGAGGGTCGACGGCGTTGCGGATGGGCTACGCAAAACATCAAACACCCGACAACGCCAATAGGGCTATTCATGACACAGCATTCTACTAGAGCATTTTGTCAAACACCAATAGGGTGCGGATGGCGCGGGGCTACAGGGGGATGTTCGGCAGCGAGGGGCTGCTGCAGAGAGGTGTGTAGCCATGGGGAAGGAGGAGTAGAGGGACGTTGGTGTCCATGGCTAGGAAAATGAGGGCGTTGGGCGCTGCAGCAGAGAGAAAGATATAGGGAGGGGGCGTCGTCTTGGGTAAGAAATGGAGCAGTGAAGGCGAGGTCGTCATGGGAAAGGAGTAGGGATGGCTGCCTTCGGACATGGGGGCGAGCTGAGCGGTGGTGCGAGCCAGATGCGGGATGCGGAGATGAAGACTCGACCATGCACGACGAGCTGCTGAAGGTGCATGAACAAGCGCGATCGACGGGGACATCACCCAGGCGTGACTTCAATGAGGACCGAGCGCAGGGGCACGACAGGGCTGAGGGCGAGCTCGACGAGCACCAAGGGTGAGGTGGCGGCGACACCTGCCATGGCCGAGGGTGAGCTCGGGCATGGGGATCAAGGAGGGCGGCTGGGCGAGTGCTGGCAGCGGTAGCCGACCACCAGGGAAGGAGACGGCGTGAAGGGCATAAGGAGAAAAGGGTATGTTGCCCAGTTGAACGGCAACAACAGATAGGAACAAGGAAATTAGGCGGTGGAGGATAAGTCTATGGAGAGAAATAGAAATAGAAAATTTTTCTCTCCCAATCTTTAACCAATAGAATACCCAAATAAGTGAAAAATCTGGGATTTGAATCCGAGAGAGATGCAAAGAGACTCATCAAAACAATATCCATTTTAATATTTTTGGACTATGCTAACACTGGTAGGTATTTTCAGGATCAGACAAATCTCCATAGTTATAGACAGTGGAACAGATTAATTATGAATACTCAGTTCGGTTCTAGTTATCTCGGTCCAATTTAGTTTTGCAGTAACATTGTTGTCGTCGAGTTCTAATAATATTTGCTTGGGCCAGAATCACAAGTGTGGGTCGGGATTCCAAATTCATGTTCTCTTAATCCATAAATTTTTAAACAGACACAAGGATCGACATTTCGCGAAATAAATACGCGAGATCGATGTGGCATCGAAATTGTGATCCTTTCGGAAGCGATGTTACGCATCGTTCACATGGGCGACAGCTTGTGCGCTGTCCACACACAGGTTAGCACCTACCACACGCGTCATGATGCCAGGCCACAGAGAGACACGTGCAACGCAAGCGTGACATAATTTGAAACACAATTTAGGTACCAGATCCGATTTCAAGAATTAGAGTTTGGGCAAGACGTCGATGGCTCAACCCAAACGATATTGGATTCGATGTTTCGAAAGATTACTAAAGTCTGAATTTTGCAAAAATAAATTAGCGACAATTTAGACAGATGGAGACAGACACGGTATCAAAATCGTGATAAACAAGGATGATTAAAATTTAGTGACCTTTACATTCACCGCTATCACGTGTTAAAGTCTGCACTCGTGGTCGAGCAGACGATAAACACCTAGGATGTTACATTTTGGGTGTTAAGATACACATTATTCATGATCATGCTTTTATTATAAGTGAGTTATTTACTATTCAAGACAAGATCATTATGTTAATTGGAACATGGAGAACCACCCGGGAAAACAGTGCTACCACAAGGGTGGTATGGGACGCCTTTGGCTAACTAATTAGGAAAGCTAGTGGAGGACTACCTTATCTAAAGGGGGCAAGGGTGGTAGGGGAGTTGTCGGTATAGGGAGGTTCTCGAGTTAATTTTGCTGAGATGGCTTTTCAGACGAAGGATTCCTATATTGCGCTCCTCAGAAACCGAAGCGGGTTTTCTGAAGCCAGTGGAACTTTGTAAAGGCCTCGTAGTGTCACCCTGCCTTGCTTCCTTGGTAGAGGTGTATGGGGCCCATACAACCCCGTGGCAAATGGGTAACATGACTTGTGGGAAAAGATGTGCAACCTCTGCAGAGTGTAAAACTAGTATATCAGTCGTGCTCACGGTCATGAGCGGCTCGGACCCTCACATGAGTAACTTATGGAATTAAATTTAATTGGTCATTTTGCATCGCATTGTGGTTTATTTATTAATTATGATCCCTCATTATTTGTACTGTAAGCAAAATGGACTCCGGGCCATTTGGCTCAATAGGTTTTGGTGTTTGATGATCAACATAACCTGTGGACTAATGTGTTTGCTAGTGTTTGTGTTTGTAGTTCACAGGATGCTAAAGTTACTTGGACCAAGACATTAAGGAAAGCAGTACCTCAAAAGAAGACATTATGAAAATCAAGTGAAGTCCAAGAAACAAAGGAAGTGTTGCCTGTGGACAGTCTGGTCTGGAGCACCGCACTGTTTGGTCTCGAGCACCGAACTGTCCGGTACACCAGGGAACAGTAGCCCAACGGCTAGTTGCAGGTGGTACTATGGAGAGAAAACCACTGGACTGTCTAATGTGAAGTCTGGAGTGTTCGGTGTAAAAAGCCAGGGCGCCAACGGTCGTTTACAGTGTCAGACCAACGGCTAGGCGCACCAGATAGTGAACAGTGCACTGTTCGGTGCACCATCAGATTGTCCAATGTGCCGCAGAGAGCATAATTTTTCTCCAACGGCTAGTTTTGTGTTGGGGGCTATAAATACACCCCCAACCGGCCATTCCAAGGTGTGGGAGCCCAAGCAACATACCAAGGCATATAGTAGACATTCCCAAGTGCTCATACACCCAAGTGCTTAATAGAATCACTCGGTGATTAGCGTAGGTGCTTTGCAAAGTGCTTAGGTTAGTTAGACCGCTTTAGCGCTTGGTCTAGGTGAATCCTAGTTAGGTGAGTAAGTTTATAAAAAACACACAACCCCTTGGCTCTTGCGCGAGTTGTTGTAATTGTACCGAGTGGGGCGAGAGTCTTGCGAGACCGTGACAACCATGTTTGTGTCATGACCGCCACCGTGTACCGGAGGGAACGAGGCCCGCGGCGTTTTCAACCGGAAGCTCGATAGTAGAGACGGCGGGGAGCGTCCGATAGGAGTCGGAAGCGGAGCACCACTTGCGCGTGGAGAAGGCCTGCGGCTCTCAATGGAGTTACTCGACCAAGGTGCTTGGCCCTCGCGTGGGCTTCCCTTTGCATAGGGGCACTAACGAAGATTAGTCGATACTTTGCATGGTTCTGGATACCTTGGTAAAAATACCGATGTCATCCACAAGAGTTTGCATCTCTACCTTGCTCTTTAGCTTCCACATTTACATTAAGCATTTAAGTTTCAATCTTGTATTCATACCTATATTGTTTAGGATTGAAAATTAGCCATTGCGGTAGAGATAACAACACTTAGACAAAACCTAGTATGCACATTCTAGTTTGATTATTTGCATAGGTTTTTGCTCTAGGAATTTATTTGTGGCCCAGTTTAGAGGAAGTTTTAGAAGTCCTAATTCACCCCCACCCCCTCTTAGGCATCACATGTTTCCTTCAGGCTGGTATTTACTTATACTTAGTAACTTCTAATAAAATTTGACCAACTTATTAAAAGCAGTGCTCAGCTTTGACCATTATTTGTTGATCAGCCTTACACTTCACATGAGCTCCCACCTTTGGTGAGTTCATGCATATTATTCCCCACACCTTGTTGAGCTATGATCTTTTGTGAGCTCACTCTTGCGATATATAACCCCCCCACAGGAGAAGAACAGGTAGTCCAGGAGGAGGACTACAACGAGGAGTACGAGGAAGTCTAGGTGGCGTCTCCCAGTCAGCTTAATGGTGTCAATGAATAATTATTAGTTTGTTTATTTATTATCATTTATTTTTGTAAGACACTTTCACAATGTAATAATAATATTTGTGACACTTATCTCTATACACTTAGTCATTATATATGTTGTTCTTCTTTGACGCACATATGAGACGCACCCGGATTTATCCCTTAAATCCGGGTGTGACAGAAGTGGTATTAGAGGAAATGTTGACTGTAGGATGAAACATAGATAGAAATGGACAAAAACCCTTACCTACTTACCTTACTCTGATTCTTTCTATACTTTTCTTGATCCTGTCTCGCCTTTGGCTGTTCTGCTCTGACTACTCTTATCTTTTCTACTCTAGAAAGACAAGAAGGATTTCACACCTTTAAATCCTACATCTAAGACTCCCTAAAGAGATATGAGGCCTAAGGAAAAAATATATTTTTTCTCTATCTAAAGTGTATGGATGTTTGTGCTGATGATAAATGCTTGATTTGCTTCTTTGATTGACTGAAATAGTATAGTAGGGCATTCTAGCATGTACCACCATAGGGTAATGTATTAGTATTAAGTAGATGACACTCTAATTTATTGAGTTATTATGACCCAAAAGATCATGACCTAATAGTTGGGTGTCTCGTAATTACTCATCTTATCTGCAATTATATCTTACCATGCATGTGTTTCTACCCAGATGGTCAATACCAGGAAGGGAGGCGGTATCGATCTACCTGCTCGCATCCATCGCAGGAGGATTGTTACCCAACCACAACCGGAGATGAATCCTCCATCGGCTGGGACAGATCCTGTTGCTGCTGCTCAGATGCAACTACCGCAGCAAATGGCGAATACCATGATGGAAATGCAAGCGCAGATCCGTTAGGAGCACCAGGAGATGCGACAGGAGCGTCAGGAAATCCGGCAAGAACGACTAGAACGACAGCAACTACTACTACCACCACCACCACCAGCTCCACCCTGGGACAAGTACCGGGAATTCATGAGCCACAAGCAACCTACATTCTCCAGCTCTCCAGATCCTCTTCAGGCAGATGATTGGCTGAAGATAGTGGATAAAATGTTCAACATTGCTCAATGTACTGATCGGGAAAAGGTTCTCTACATCGGGTCGCCTCACTAGCCCTGTTGCCGACTGGTGGGACTCCTACTATGCTACTCATGCTGCTGCTAATACTATTACATGGGCAGAATTCTCTACACATTTCAGGAACTATCATATTCTTGCTGCTTGATGAAAACTAAGAAGGAGTTCTTGTCACTTAAGCAAGGCAACATGACAGTGATTGAATACTGAGATAAATTCATTCAACTGTCAAGGTATGCTCCAGAGGAAATTGCTGATGACGAAAGGAAGAAGGAGCAGTTCCTTAAGGGACTTAATGGACCACTCCAGTACCAGCTGATGTCACACACCTTTCCATCTTTCCAGAGGCTTCTGGACAAGGCCATCACACTTGAACACAAATGTGTTTAGCTTGGCGAGATGAAAAGGAAGGCTATCACACAGGGTCAGGGGAGTAGCAACATCCATCCTCGCTTCACTCCACCCTATGGTACACCGGCTCGTGCTGGAGGAGGACAACAGTAGTACCAGTGTCCTGCTCAGCAGACACCGCAAGCCACTACTCAGACACTGTGCCCTCGTCAGGCTGCCCCCACTGGCACCCTGGCGAGACCTGCTGGCCAGAGCACTACTACAGTCACCACTTGCTTCAAGTGTGGTGAGGTTGGGCATTACGCTAATGCTTGTCCTAAGAGGAACCCCAACACACCAGCT
Organism: Zea luxurians; assembly: GCA_029449295.1. Taxonomy (NCBI): domain Eukaryota; kingdom Viridiplantae; phylum Streptophyta; class Magnoliopsida; order Poales; family Poaceae; genus Zea; species Zea luxurians. The sequence goes on from JAOPSE010000028.1 coordinate 36,264,278, forward strand.
CGAAGCAATGTTCAGGGCAAACAACAGACTCCAGCTAGCAACAAGGGGTTCAGTATTGCCAGAGTCAACCAAAACAGTGTTGAGGCTACTGATGATGGTGCTGATATTGCTATTGGTACGTTCTTTATTAATTCGGTTCCTACAGCTATATTATTTGATTCTGGAGCTACGCATTCGTTCATTTCTGCTCGTTATGTCAATACAAATGAGTTGCCTCTTCAAACTATGCAAAAAACCCATGGTAGTAATCACCCCTAAAGGGCTTATTGAAGCAAAATTTATGACCAACAGATTAACACTGACAATCATGGGGAGGGAATTCTGGTCTATGCCTATAGTATTAGAAGAGAGCAGTATAGATCTGATTCTTGGTATGTCATGGTTGAGGAAAGCAAAGGCAGTTATACATTGTACTAGGGGAACCGTAGAACTCACTAGTCCAAAAGGAGAAAGATTTGAAGTCATGATTACCTTAACCCCATCCACTAGACCCGCCATTTATCTAGTAGATGGTAAATTTGTGGGCAGACATATCCGTGTGGTTAGAGAGTTCCCAGATGTCTTTCCAGAGGAGTTACCTGGAATGCCATCAGATAGGAAAGTTGAGTTTGTTATTGATCTCTTACCGGGGACCGCTCCTATTTCTAAAAGGCCATATAGAATGTCAGTTGAAGAATTAAAAGAACTTAAGAAACAACTAACAGAGTTGTAGGAGGCAAGATATATTCATCTGAGTTCCTTAACCTTGGGGAGCACCAGTTCTGTTTGTTCAGAAGAAGGATGGTTCCCAGAGGATGTGTGTTGATTATAGATCACTTAATGATGTCACAATTAAGAATAAGTACCCCTTACCTCGTATTGAAGATTTATTTGATCAGATGAAAGGTGTCAGGGTATTCTCTAAGATTGATCTCGGATCGGGTTATCATCAAATGAAGATTAGGCCTTCTGATATTCCCAAGACGACTTTCTCTACCCGATATGGTCTATATGAATTCACTGTCATGTCGTTTGGCTTGACTAATGCACTGGCCTACTTCATGAACCTAATGAACAATGTGTTTATGGAGTATCTTGATAGGTTCGTCGTGGTGTTTATTGATGACATTCTGATTTATTCCAAGAATGATAGTGATCATGAGGAACATCTACGATTGGTACTACAGAAGTTAAGGGATAATCAACTCTATGCCAAGTTCAGCAAGTGTGAGTTCTGGCTTGACGAAGTACCATTTCTTGGACATATCATCTCTAATGGAGGAATATCAGTGGACTCGGCTAAAGTTAGAGAGATAGTAGGATGGAAGATACCAAGTTCGGTCACTGAAATCAGGAGTTTCCTAGGACTCGCAGGTTATTACCGGCGTTTTATCGAGGGATTCTCCAAGATAGCGAAGCCTATGACCTCACTATGGGAGAAGGGAAAAGAGTTTAAGTAGACTCATGAATGCCAAGAGAGTTTCAATCAACTGAAGTTTAGATTGATGTCACCCCCCAGTGTTGATTATGCCAGATATGCAGAAGGGATTTGATATATATTGTGATGCGTGCTGCCAGAGCTTAGGATGTGTTCTTATGCAAGAAGGACATATCATTGCCTACGCGTCTCGCCAGTTGTGGAAACATGAGTTGAATTACCCCACTCATGACTTAGAACTGGCAGTCGTAGTGCATGCTCTCAAGATTTGGAGGAATTATATAATGGGGACTAAGTGCCAAGTCTATACGGATCATAAGAGCTTAAAGTATATCTTCACTCAAAAAGATCTCAACCTTAGGCAACGCCGTTGGTTGGAACTCATCAAATATTATGACTTGGAGATCCACTATCATCTGGGCAAGGCAAATCTGGTTGCGGATGCCTTGAGTCAGAAGGAACATGTTCATGCCGCTATAGTTACCCAATTACCTAATGAGTTAGCAGAAGACTTTGAAAGGCTCAACTTGGGAATAGTTGCACATACTAAAGGAATTACTACAGAAGTGAAACCAACCTTGGAGCAAGAGATATGCAATGGTTAGATCGGAGATACTAAAATTCAAGAGATCAAAGATCTGATGGTAGAAGGCAAAGGTCCAGACTTCACGAAGGATGAACAAGGCACAATATGGTTCAAAAACAAGATATGTGTTCCTAAGATTGACAGTCTCCGTGAAACCATACTGAAGGAAGCCCATGACTCCAACTATTCTATTCATCCTGGTAGTACCAAGATGTATCAGGAACTGAAGCAGAAGTATTGGTGGTACGGTCTAAAGAGAGATGTAGCTTCACATGTAGCATTGTGTGATGTTTGCCAGAGGGTGAAAGCTGAACATCAGAGACCTGTCGGTTTGTTGCACCCGCTTAAGATTCCTGAATGGAAGTGGGAAGAAATTGACATGGACTTCATCGTGGGTATACCCTGCACATCTGCTCGGTATAACTCTATTTGGGTGATCGTGGACAGACTAACAAAGGTGGCTCACTCCATTCCTGTGAGGACTAATTACATAGGAGCCAAGCTAGCTGAGTTATATATAACACGGATAGTTTGTCTACACGGAGTACCTAAGAAGATCGTGTCAGACCGGGGATCACAGTTTACTTCTCGGTTTTGGCAGAAGTTGCATGAGTGCCTAGACACGAAGTTGAATTTCAGCTCGGCCTATCATCCCCAAACTGATGGGCAGACCGAGAGAACCAAACAAGTACTAGAAGATATGTTAAGAGCTTGTTCTCTTAAACATGGTGGCAGTTGGGGTAAGAGTTTACCCTTTGCGGAGTTCTCTTACAATAACAGTTACCAGGCCAGTTTGAAGATGTCCCTGTTCGAAGCTTTATATGGCAGAAAGTGCAGAACTCCTCTGTATTGGGATCAAACTGGTGAAAGGCAGTTCTTTGGGCCAGAAATTATACAAGAGGCAGAAGAACAAGTCCAGTTGATATAGGAGAACTTGAGAACTATGTAGTCAAGGCAGAAAATCTATGTACATACCCGAAGAAGGCAGTTAGAGTTTAAGGAGGGTGATCACGTGTATCTGAAGGTGTCACTAATCTGGGGTATGAGGAGATTTAAAGTTAAAAGGAAGTTGTCCCCTCAATTTATTGGACCCTTCAAGATCCTAAAGCGAGTAGGAGAAGTTGCCCACCAACTGGAACTACCCGGCCATCTAGCGGATGTACCTGATGTCTTCCATGTATCCCAGTTGAAGAAGTGCCTTAGGGTACTAGAAGAGCAACTACTTGTGGAGGAGCTTAGTGTTCAAGATGATCTGACTTATACTGAGTACCCTATTAAGATCAATGATACTTTGACTGGAATATAGTGATTAAGATGTGCAAACTATAATGGAGTCATCACAGTGAAGATGAAGCCACATGGGAGAGAGAAGAACTAAGAGTAGAATTTCCTCACCTCTTCCCTAGTTCTTCGTAATCTCGAGGTCGAGATTATTTTAAGGGGGTAGGATTTGTAATGCCCAACTTATTTAAAGAAGTGGAGTTAATATTCCTATATGAATATGCTTGCATTTATGATCACATGTAAAGTAACTAGAAATAAATGGCATGCTGGTGTTTTTGTATGAGGTGCATGTTAATGGGAATCTAAGGATTCAAATCCTACTTGAATTCAAAATTCAAAAGGGAAAAGTGGGAACATTAAAATCTAGAAAGAGAATTCTAATTAAGGTAAATATCCCTTCTACAATTAAATGATAGGAAGAAAAATACATAATTGATGCAAAGAGTAGGAGTTATATTCACATTAGACTTTTGGAAATATGAAGTTCAAAATAGGAAGTTAAATTTAGTTTGAATCTTTTAATTTGGAAATAGAAAAGAAATATATAAAAAAAAAGAAGGAAAAAGAGAAAATAAAAGAGCATAGTCAGGCCAGGTCCCTCATTTTCGGCCCATTTTCCCTTTCTCGCTGCACAGCCCAGCTCCCTGGATGCTGCGCTGATAGGTGGGCCCTATGGGGCGGTGTCACAGTGCCCACACCGTTGCACCTTTGGTCGCTGTCGCGTGGGCCCTCCGTGTCAGCCGACATGTGGGCCCTATGGGGTGGTGTCACGGTGCCCACACCGTTGCGCCTTTCACCGAACCGCAACGGAAGCGCCGCCGCGAATGCAACAACCCTCCCTGGGTTTCCTGGCTCCAGTTGGCTCAACAACCGTTCGCGCGTTTATATATGAGGGGAAGGTCCCCTCGGCCACGCTCACCACGCCCCGAACTCTCGAGAACCCCACCACCGTTAGAGAGAATCAAAGAGGGGAGAAACAGCGTTGTCGCGTCGTTCCTCGTTGTACCTGTCGGTGCTGTCAGTCGTAGGGTGTTGCTGGGATCGAGAATCCTGCGCGGTTGTGCACCTGTCCGTTGGCCACTTGGAGTCGGCTCTGTCCATCACCGGTGATTGGGCGGATACAACCAATCCACATCGTGTCGTGGACAATCGTTCCTAGGGCTTAGGCGCCGGTATGAATCCACGAAATTCGTTCATCTCGCCCCTGTAATCATGGTTAACGTTCTAGGACTTGGGTTGGGGTCTCTGGGTGCTAGGATTTTCTCACCGGATTATGCATCCGTTGTGGCTCCGTGAGCTACCGTAGGTAGGCTTGGCAACCCACCAGTTCACCATTTTTGTGCCGCCAATGGATTCACCCTAACTCCCTCTTCGCGTAACATTAGGCTGGGCTCGAACAGTGCGTTGTTGTGTGGCAAAGCCTGTCGCCGCCGCAAGTACCGTCGTGATTCAGACTCGCGCAGCTGTCCCATGCAGTGGGAGGAAGAAGACGGACCTAGGTCATTTGGTCCATTTCGAATGGCTAGGATTAGAGGTAGGATACCCATTCGCTCACTTTAAATCTAGACCCTTGATTGGCGAATGGGCGGATCTGATCGTGGCATCGCGCCCTTGAGTGGGACCGTAGGATTGAAATCCAATGGTCGGAAACACATACCGATTCATTCCTAGTGTCGATCTAATCATGGTCGTCCACTCGCGATCGAGCGACCAGGAGTGTTCCGTACCCCTTCGGTTAAGGAATTTTGCATATGAATCCCCGAGCTTTATAGAAATCAACCCACAGTACAGGATAGTGTTAAAATAATTACAAGAAGGCCCTGGAATTAACGAAATCAACCCCGAAACCTGTGGTATTTGTGTTCGCAGTCCAATAAGACACTAGAAGTAGTAAAATAAATCAGAAAAAGGTTTTTATTTAGAAAACGAATCCCAAAATTTAATAAAATCATAACTTCTTTATTCTAACTCCTTTTTGATCCATTCTAGTTGCATTAAATTCGTATTAATATTGTTTATCATCTAGTAACACTGTTTTGTCATGAAACATAGATTAAAATTATGCACTTAATTTATTCTATATCAAAAACTTAAAACTTCGAAAAATCATAACTCTTTAACCGTAACTCCGAATTTAGTGATTCTCGAACCAACGATCTTGTTACGATCTATAGAACATTATTATGCAGTATGCTCTCATGTTTGGTGTGATGTTAATTTCTCCTGTACCATGTTTGTTTGTATTGTTGCGAGTAGACGAGCAAGCAACCGAGGACCCCAGTGTTCAGCAGGTGGAAAATACTGAGCATGAGCTCGTTGAAGGCAAGTTGTGCCCTTGATCACCTCTCTTTACCCAATAATGTTCATGTTAATCATTATGATCTGCATAGGTTAATTTTGCTGGGACCCAATAGGTCGCCCTAGTTTGGTTATCTTTATACCTTGTTTACCACTGAACTTTTGGGTAGTATTTGCTATTGCTTTATGTGGTTTTGGGTGTTAAGATATACATTATTCATGATCATGCTTTTATTATAAATGAGTTATTTACTATTTATGACAAGATCATTATGTTAATTGGAACATGGAGGACAAGATCATTACTGTTCATGACAAGAACCACCTGGGAAAACAGTGCTACCACAAGGGTGGTATGGGACGCCCTTGGCTAACTAATTAGGAAAGCTAGTGGAGGACTACCTTACCCGAAATGGGCAAGGGCGGTAGGGGAGTTGTCGATATAGTGAGGTTCTCGTGTTGATTTTGCCGAGATGGCTTTTCAGGCGGGGATTCCTATATTGCGCTCCTCATAAACCGTAGCGGGTTTTCTGAAGTTAGTGGAACTTTGTAAAGGCCTCGTAGTGTTACCCTGCCTCACTTGCTAGAGGTGTATGGGGACCGTACAACCCCATGGCAGATTGGTAACATGACTTGTGGGAAAAGAGATGTGCAACCTGTGTAGAGTGTAAAACTAGTATATCAGCCGTGCTCACGGTCATGAGCGGCTCGGACCCTCACATGGGTAACTTATGGAATTAAACTTAATTGGTCATTTGCATCGCATTGTGGTTTATTTATTAATTATGATCTCTCATTATTTGGGCTGGTATTTACTTATACTTAGTAACTGCTAATAAAATTTGACCAACTTATTAAAAGCAATGCTCGGCTTTAACCATTATTTGTTGATCAGCCTTACACTTCACATGAGCTCCCACCTTTGGTGAGTTCATGCACATTATTCACCATAACTTATTGAGCTATGATCTTTTGTGAGGTCACCCTTGCGATATATAACCCCCCACAGGAGAAGAATAGGTAGCCTAGGAGGAGGACTACTACGAGGAGTACGATGAAGTCTAGGTGACGTCTCCCAGTTAGCTTAATAGCGCCAAGGAATAATTATTAGTTTATTTATTTATTATCATTTATTTTTGTAAGACACTTCCGCAATGTAATAATAATATTTATGACATTTATCTCTATACACTTGGTCATTATATGTGTTGTTCTTCTTTGGCGCACATATGAGACGCACTCGGGTTTATCCCTTAAATCCGGGTGTGACACCCTCACACTCATCATTACTATCATCACTAGAGGATGTGATACTTGAATTACCTTGTTCCATAAGGCATTTGCGTGATGTCTGTGAGGAGCGTGATGGACAGCGGTGGATGGAAGTCCTTGGAGGATCATCATCGCTTGAAGAATCATCCTAAGTTTTGACACTTGTAAGCGCTTTGCCTTTGCTCCTGCTCTTTTTTGTGTTTGACCATATTTGGGCAATTGTCCCTAAAGTAGCCCTTCTCCACACATGCGAAGCATCCTCTCTTTCTTTGCTTTTTCCTGTCAGTGTTAAAAAGAATATCCTCGACTTGCAGGGGCACACCCATTAGATTAATCTTGCGAATCATCCTCATTACCTTTTTCGTCACGTTGGACCGTTTCTTCGTCCTCGGAGGATGATGTTGAGGTTTGATCATCTTCATCATCATCATCTTTTTCTTCTTCTTCCTCCTCTTCTTCACTTGAGCTTGGAGCCTTCTTCTTGCCTTTCATTTTTTTGTGTTCATCACATGCAAAGGCATATGGCTTTGAAGAAGTTGGCTCCTCTTCTTGACATATTTTTCGTGACATTCAAATGCCATAATTTTCCCTATTACAATGGTCGGGGTCATTTGACTCAAGCCCTCTATATTATGAAGAATGGTGATGATGCTCCCATATTTCTTTTGTGGCAATAAGAAAATGATCTTCCTTACAATGTACGCAAAACCTAGCTTATTAATTCCAAAAGAATTGAGCTCATTGATAATCAAATTCAAACGAGAGTACATATATCTAACAAACTCATTTTCTTTCATTTGAAAAGAAATTACAATCATTTAAGACTAGGCAATGTGTTTGCTCACAGACATTTGATGTGTCGTCATGGAGCTCATGTAATTTAAGCCAAATATTATTAACATTTTCAAGGTGAATACTTGATTGAAGATTTCTATGCTAAGAGATTCATACAAGCAATTTTTGGCTCTAGCATTCAAATGAATTTATTTTTCGTCACTCGCGGTGAGCTTCTCGGGATCCTTAAGTGGTTTCATCACGTCATGAGTGACTCTCCAAACACCTAGATAAACTGCTTCTACGTAACAAGCCATTCTAGCACTATAATATGAGAAATTAGTGTCGTCAATGTGTGGTGGCCTATGTGTATCCATCCCCTTTCTCTAAAAAGCGTCAACTCTATTAGCGGTGAAGCTAAAACGTTTCAAATGAGCCAAACCAGCTCTAATATCACTTGTAGGAAATGGTGACGCCTAATAGGGGATGAATTAGGACTTCTAAAAACTTCTTTCTAAACTAGGCCACAAAGTAATCACTAGAACAAAACCTATGCAAATATGCAATCTAGAATGTGCAAACTAGGTTTTGTCTATGTGTAGCTATCTCTACCACAAAAGAAGTTATGCAACCTAACTTCCAATCCTATACTAAGATTAGTAAAGATTGCAACTTAAGTAGAGAGAGTAAATGCGGAAGGTTAAAGAGCTAGTTGAGAAAGCAAACTCTCGTGGACGACGTCAGTATTTTTACCAGGGTATCCAGAACCACGCAAGGTCCTGACTAATCCTTGTTGGTGCCCCTATGCAAAGGGTAGCCCACACGAGGGACAAGCACCACGGTCGAGTAACTCTGTAGAGAGACACGGGTCTTCTCCACACGCAAGTGGTGCACCGCTTCCGGCTCCTCTCAAACGCTCACCGTCGTCTCCACTATCGAGCTTCTGGCCGAAACGCCGCGTGCCTCGTTCTCTTCAGTACACAGTGGCGACCGTGACACAAACTCGGTTGTCACGGTCTCACAAGACTTTTGCCCCGCTCGATACAATATTACAACGGCTCGCACAAGAGCCGAGGGGTTTTGTGGGTTTTTCTAAACTCACTCAACTAACTAGGAACAACCTAGAGCAAACGCATAAGCGGTCTAACTAACCTAAGCGCTTTGCAAAGCACCTATGCTAATCATCGAGTGATTCTATTAAGCACTTGGTTGTTTGAGCACTTGGATATGTCTATAACATGTGTTGGTATGTTGCTTGGGCTCCCACACCTTTAAATGGCCGGTTGGAGGGGTATAAATAACCTTCCCTCAATTATAGTCGTTGGACAATAAGTTGACTGTTCTGTCGTCGGGTGCATCAGATAGTCTGGTGCACACCGAACATGTCCGGTGCCCTAGCCACGTCAGCCAACCGTTGAGAGCTGCTGCCACCGACCGTTGGAAAAGCCATTGCCGACCATTGGCTAGGCTGTCCAGTGCACACCAGACAGTCCGGTGATATAGCTCCCGGGAGTCCATATGCAGAGCTCTTTGTGTAGATTGTCCGGTGCACATCGGACAGTCCGGTGGCTTCACACAGGACAGTCCAGTGCGCCACTAGAGCGTTGGCTTATTGCCCACTTCTTGAATTTATTTACTATTTTTCTTGGGCTTCTTTTGGTCTTGAGTCTTGGACTTGTGTTTGATATTTATTGATCTTCTAAGCATCTTTTAGGTCTTCTTTTGAGGTGTTGCATCCTAAGAGCCTCAGTCCAATCCTTTTTGCATCCTACAAACTACAAACACAAACTCTAGAAAACACATTAGTCCATAGGTTACGTTGATCATCAAACACCAAAATCATTTAGTCAAATGGGCCGAGGTCTATTTTCCTTATAGAAGTGTCGAAGTGGCAACGAAGAGTTAAAGGATGCTCATAAAAGGAAACCATATCAACTCAAAGAAGATGAGCAAAATGTTGAAAGTGAAGCCTAGATGCCATATCAATCAATTGGATAAAAGATAGCTAAAAGGGACACTCTAGATGCAAAAAGGCATGGAAAATGGAAGGAACCCACAGTTGATGTGAAAAACTTGATAAATTCAGCAAGAGCTAAGAAGAAGATAATGCAAACCGCATGAAGGTGCTAGAACTGCAACAAAAGTTGTATTTCGATAAGATTGAAACCACAAAGCCTCCTAATTTAACAATATCGGAGAACAAAGAGTTAAAGAAGCTTGAGATGGTGGGGAGGAGGCTTGAGATGGAATCAAAGAAACTTGAGATGGAGGGGAAGCTCCAAGTATCACTATGCTATTAAACCCTAATTTTTTTTTTCCAAATTTTTATGGGTGGCCTTTCTCCACCAAACCATCAAGCATTTGCCATTTATTCCTGGCACCGTTCGCTCTACTAATAGGGGCTAGGATATTGAACCAAAACTACCTCACGAACAAATAGTTAGTGAGGATGTGCCATACTGTTTCCTCAGCTTGATCACACAAAACACACCAATCTGGGTGCGAGAGATCCTTTTTGATGAATGGTCTGCGGTCCAACACTTGTTTTGGATAGCAAGCCATAAGAAAGCTTTACACTTAGGAGGTGCCCAAGTCTTCAAGAGTTTTTTCATGGCTTGAAGGTTATAGCACCAAAAATGCCTCGTAGGTGAACCTAACATAAAAACATCGACCTTCTCATGCTTTCAAGAGTGTTGATCCTCTTCTTGGTTAAAACCAAATGTATTGAATAAGGCCTTATAGAAAAGGCCACCTTGTATGTCTCTCACCTAAATCAGAGTGGTTTGAGCTTGATCTCACTTTTGATAAAATGAGGGACGTCTGAGCAGAAAAGGAGGTTAAAGAAACATCATGTGTTTCATCTCTCCTTGTTGAATGGGATTTTTTATGTAGGTTCTTTAACTGGGGCTATAATGATGTTGTGTAAAATGAAGATTTGGACAAGGACCGAGATTAAGTCTTCTATTATATGTTATATATCTAAATATGCAGTTAGTCTATTAGTTGTCTACATCATCAATGTTATCTGTCATGATGATGTATGGACTACCTAGAATTTTCAGTTAATCAGGAATATGCCAAGTGTAAAACATCAGTTAATTGTGAATTTTACTAAGTGGTTGGTAATGTGAATTTTCACTGTCTCTGAACATTCGTTATTGCAATCATATTGCTCTTATTTATATCTGATAAATTTTCTATTAAGGTCGTGTTTGGAAGTAGCCTAGTTTTTAACAATCGAGTTTCTATCTCTAGCCTTTAGAAACTGGTTTATAAAAAAACTGGTTATTGATGTTTGGAACCACCTCAATTTTCATAAACTGCCTTTAGCTAGGAGATTAGCTTCTTGGTTTTTAAGAAACTGAGAATCCAGTTTCTATAAACTGAGAAAAAACTAATATGTTTGGAACCACCTCGGTTTTTATAAACCAGTTTCTTAAAAACAGGGTGCTTACAAACCGGCTCTAAATAGCAACACAATGGTATAAAATACTTATTTATTGTTGATCTTGACTACATTTTAAAACTTTAAAGGCTGTTTGTTATACGACTAGGCTTTTTAGATATGTGCACGATAGATTGAAGATGTCGACGCTTCCTCTATGTGAGTTGTACATGCACTAAAAAACCAAAGCCACCTGTTGAGCCCACTTTTGAGCTGGCGGACGGTCCGGCTCTGAGGCCGGACGGTCCGCGGTCCGGACAGTCCGCGCCTGTGGGCCGGACGGTCCGCGCATGCGCAGAGCAGTTTAGGGTTCCGAGTTTTGTGCTACGGTTGTTAGCTATATTCGCGGGATTAGCTCGGAATCAGTTGTGTAAAAGGTCCAGCCCCCCTCCTCTATAAATAGAGAGGTCTACGGCCGATTTGTAATCATCATCAATCGAATCAATACAATTTCTATTTCGCATTTTATCTTAGGAGTAGTTCTAGTCTAGTTTAGGTTTAGTCTTCCAATCCCCAAATTATCCGCCTCTCCTCGACTCTACGTCGATTAGAGGAGTCTAGGTCGGTCTACCCGAGCCTAGACACCACCTAGGATCTCTACTCCCCGACGGGGTCCCTCCCGGGAGCGAGATCCAGGCGCCGTCGGCGATCTTCCGCCGTCCCTGCGTACGCGCGGACCGTCCGGCCCCAGGGCGCGGACCGTCCGGCCGTCAGGCAGGAGCCCTAGCCGCGCACCAGGCCGCGGACCGTCCGGCCCCAGGCCGCGGACAGTCCGCCCTTGCGCAGAGAGTACTACAGCGCCTCGCACCAGGCCGCGGACCGTCCGGCCCCTGCGCGCGGACCGTCCGCCCCTGTGCAGAAGGCACCGCCACGGTTCTTGTTGAGTGTTTGGCGCTCCAAAAAGGCGTCAACATACTTTTTGGCGACTCCGCTGGGGACAACACATCTAAGCTCATCAGATCGGCCCTCAATGGCCGGTTCAAAGGATAGCTCTGATATTTCTCTAAGCAACATCATAGAGCCGACTTGGGAAACCTTGCCGGCTGACGAGCAGCTCCAGTTTGAGGAGCACAAGGAGCGGATGATCCAGGAGGCGAAAGCAAAGTTCTTGGCCAACTTCAAAGTGGACAGGAACAACAAGGTCGTCCGACATCGGGCGACGGATCCGGCTTCGCTCCAACCCACGCCAGATATCCCCAATGTAAGTAAAACCAACGATCTGCAATCTCTTAGAAATTATGTAGAAGATCAGCGTGAACAAATGCAGAACATCATAGGGGGTATGCAAAGCGATCTTAAGAGACTAGTACGTGCATTTGATAAATCTAATACCGCAAATTTTCCTTCGCACGAGGTTGAGTTAGGAGATAACGCGCGTAACACATCGGCTACAGGTTGTCACGACCAGTCACAACCCCTTTATGGGATGCCGATGGACACGTACCCTAAGCAACCGCAAATCGGCAGCAAACCAGCCGATCTGCACATGCCCGGACCGTCCGCACGTGAGCGCGGACCGTCCGGGCCAGCAACAGTCGGGCCTATTTTTAATGAGTTACCTAGATATGCGCCCGAGCCACCACACACGACACAGAACCCAAACTACCCAGCCGGACGGTTCGGGTACGTATCCGGACAGTCCGCGCATGAGTCTTTTGAGGAGGATTATTACATGAATCCTCGCCCGTCCCAGCAACACTTCCCATCGCACTATACAATGCATCAACCCATTAATTCAAGATCCAGAGCCCAGGAAAGCTTTCCGGCCCCACCCAGGAGGCCGGAAAGAAACGATCAAACCTATGACCCATATAGGGCAAATGAAAATGCACCACGTAACTCAAACCAATGGGGGAAAGACAGCATACTAATATCCAGCCAACCCCATCTATGTTTGACCAGAGAGCCGGTGGTCTCGCACCGGCTGCCATTGATATAGTAAGGGAAGAAATAGCCGGGGCGTTCCGAGATAAGCTCGGAGTAAGCATGGTCCCTGGGGGGCAATCATATCGGAAACCTTATGACAGCCGATTTGATCACCACCCATACCCACAGGGAACCAGGATACCCGAATTCGCAAAGTTTTCGGGTGATCAAGGGAAAAACACACGCGAACATATAGGCCAGTTCTTAGCACAATTGGGAGAATTGGCCGACACAGAGGCATTTCGCGTGCGTTTATTTTCATTATCGCTAACAGGAACCGCGTTTGCATGGTATGCCACTTTACCTCCTAATTCCATTTCATCATGGGGGGATTTAGAACAAAAATTTCATGATCATTTTTTCTCCGGTGACTATGAGTTGGATTTAGTAGATTTAGTGTCGTTGCGACAGACAAAAGATGAATCGGTTAATGATTACATCCGGAGATTCCGAGATACAAGAAACCGATGCTTTCAAATTCATTTAGCAGAGAAACAGCTAGTAGGATTAGCTTTTAATGGTCTGCGATATTATTTAAAAGAAAGGTTAGAAGGCATCCAATTCTTTACACTAGCACAATTACACCAGAGAGCTTTGGCTTGTGAAAGCCGAAGCAAAGAAACTGCTAAAACAACTCGTCACAACGTACATGTAGTAGAATGCGACCAAAGTAGCTCAGAAGACGAATCAGCAGAGGTGTATGCTGCTGAAATGGTTTGGCCAAAGTAGGCCAAATCTTCGGCTTGTGCCTCCTTACAGCCAGTTCAAAAGAAACGGCAAGAGGAGGTTAAGTTTACATTTAATGTTGGTAAGTGTGATAGAATATTTGATGAATTACTTAAAAATGGCAACATTAAAATAAATCACACTGTTCCATCCGCCGACGAGCTAAAGCGTCGTGCATATTGCAAGTGGCATAACTCATTTTCTCATGCCACTAATGATTGTAATGTATTCCGTCGACAGATTCAATCGGCCATTAACGAAGGACGATTGAAATTTCAGGAAATGCAGGTGGATACAGAGCCTTTTCCGATGAACATGATTGACTTCGAGGGCAAGAAGGTCCTAGTTCGGCCAAACACAGCCGATAAAGACAAAGGCAAAGAGACAATCATCGGCAATGCTAAAGAGGCCGATGGAGATCGTAAAGTGTCTTGCAGGAAAGTGGTGGCCGAGAAGACTCCCGACGGAGGGGAGACCCTAAAGGTGACCATCACAGCCTCCAGTACTGGGGGGCAAGCGCAGACAGGGAGACAAATGCAGGAGCCCGTGCTGCGTATCCCGGACGGTCCGGCACGTAGGCGCGGACGGTCCGGGACTCCACCGGACGGTCCGGAGAGCTCCGGCGGACGGTCCGGCCATACTCAAGATTCACAACATCCACGTACTTTCAAACCACGACGACCAGAGATAGGTACGTGGAAAACAAATACATTCAAAGCAGCTGGTCGGTTGGTTAAAGCCGGCCCAACTTTTGATCAATTATTGTCTAAATACGTAAAAAAGAAGGCCGGCCCCAGTGACCGGCCAGCAAAGCGACCCCGCTCACCCATTAATGAGCAGCGTCAGGTCAGGCCGATTGGACCACCCCACCAATCGGAAGAAATGAAAGGTCATACTGTACAAGTGAGACCTAACGTACCTGCATGGACACCTCCACCTCCATATCCACCTATGCCGTATCCATACACATATTTACCTCCGCCATATGTCCCAAATCAAATGTGGGGCATGCCACCATATCCATTTGGGATGCCTCAGTACCCCGCCTGGGGGGCACCCCAAACATCTGTTTTTGACAGGTTGACGCCACCAGTACAAGACCGATTGAGCACTGCTCAATCCGGTCACCAGGCACAAACCCAACAGGATTGCCGGACTACTCGGCCTTCCAGGCCGACCAATCCGGCAGGGGGGCATATGCCTGCAGCAACTCAAAAAACAACAAAAAGGGATATCATCAGAATAGGCACTGCGGATGTTGTCATACAGGGAGACAATAAAGGGCCGATGATTTTCGGCGAATCGGCCAACACAACCGAAAAAGATACGGCTACCATCAAAACAGCCGATCCAAAATACTCCATGCCTCGATGGTGCCCAGCGGGATTGACACGATCCCAAAAGAGAAAATTACAGCGCTTAAGAGCAAAGGAGAGCCAGGAGAAGGAGGCGGAAAAGACATTTAATGACACACATCCACTATACCCGCCACCACAAAAGAAATGGAGACCGAAGGCCGTTGAGAAAAAACAAACGGCCACAGAAATAGAAAGTCAATCTGCACCAGACGCGGACCGTCCGGCCCCTGCGCGCGGACCGTCCGCCGTTCACCAGGAGGTCTCTAGTCAACCTGCATCAGGCGCGGACCGTCCGGCCTCCGCGCGCGGACCGTCCGCCGTTCACCAGGAGACCTCCAACGACACAACAACATCAATGGAGGAGGACGACCTGCTGGGAGAAGATCTGGTCGACTACGAGGCTTCTCCAGGACGCCCAGGTATGGATGTGAATATTATTACATTTTCTGCCGATTGTACTATTATCGGCGACGATGAACCTGTTGTTGCCCAGTTTGATTTTGGTCCTAAAGAAGCCGCCTTTACTAAACCAAAAGAATCGGTAAATCATTTAAAGCCGCTCTTCGTGCGCGACCACATTGATGGGATACCGATTGCTAAGATGTTAGTAGATGGAGGGGCGGCTGTAAATCTAATGCCTTATTCATTATACAGAAAATTAGGTAAACAAGATGACGAACTTGTCAAGACCAACATGACCCTCAGCGGTGTTGGAACTGATAGTTCGATCAAAGCCAGGGGAGTCACGTCCGTTGAATTAACCATCGGGACTAAGACCCTTGCTGCTGCATTCTTCGTCGCTGATGTAGAAGGAAATTACAGTTTAATTCTAGGCAGAGATTGGATTCACGCCAATCAATGTGTACCTTCCACATTACATCAAATGCTAATACAATGGGTAGGCGATGACATAGAACAAGTACATGCTGATGTATCGGCCTGCATCGCTGTGGCCGATGCCCCTGTACTCTGGACTTATGAGACTGCTACATGTCTCACAGGAGTAGATTTTTCTGATTATCAATTCATAAGTATAGATAAGAAAGGCTTCATTCCTGTCATGCTAGAGCCGATGGAGAATCGGCTAAATCCTAAATAAAGTTTAAATGATGAATACACACAAAATTCATGAGTCTCTGGCCACGGACAGTTCAGCTTCCAAGGCCGGATGGTCTGGTCTTTCACAAAAGGGTTCGGACTTTAAGACCGAACATATATCACAGCAAAAGGACAGTATTACGGATGATCCGGTCCTCGAGACCGGAGAGTCCACCATCGCACAACGATCTTCTAATTCCTCTGTGGGGAACATGATAGAGGAATTCAGAGATCTTGATAAACTAGGACAGGGGTTTACATCGGCCGATCCTTTGGAGGAGATTGACATAGGAGATGGTAAAACTCCAAGGCCGACTTTTGTAAACAAGACCCTAGAGACCGATCCTAGAGATGAGATGATCGGTCTATTAAAGGAATATTCAGATTGCTTTGCTTGGAATTATACTGAGATGCCTGGATTAAGCCGAGAGATCGTAGAGCATCGGCTGCCTATTAAATCTGGTTTCAGACCTTTTAAGCAAAAGGCTAGAACATTTCGTCCAGATCTTCTCCCACGCATCAAGGACGAAATCCACCGGCTGCTAGAAGCTGATTTTATCAGACCTTGCAGATACGCAGAGTGGGTCTCCAATATTGTGCCGGTGGAGAAGAAGGAGTCAGGTAAACTTAGAGTATGCATTGATTTTCGCAATTTAAATAGAGCAACTCCTAAAGACGAATATCCCATGCCCATAGCTGACACATTAATCAATAATGCATCAGGAAATAGAATTATTAGCTTCCTTGATGGTAATGCCGGATATAATCAGATTTTCATGGCCGAAGAAGATGCGTCTAAAACGGCCTTTATATGTCCAGGCTTCATTGGTTTATTTGAGTGGGTTGTCATGACATTTGGTTTGAAAAATGCTGGTGCTACTTATCAGAGGGCTATGAATTTGATCTTCCATGAATTGTTAGGAAACACTGTGGAAGTTTACATTGATGATATTGTAGTCAAATCGGCTGAGTTTAGTTCTCATATAGCTGATTTGCGCAAAGCCTTTGATAAAATGCGTCAGTATGGTTTGAAAATGAATCCACGTAAATGTGCTTTTGGAGTGTCGGCTGGTAAGTTTTTGGGATTTGTCATACATGAACATGGTATAGAGATAGACCCTGACCGAATCAAGTCTATTCGGAATGTGGGACCTCCGACCTGTAAGGTCGAGGTACAGAGGTTTCTCGGCAAGGTGAATTATTTACGAAGGTTTATTTCTAACCTAGCCGGGAAGATTGATGCGTTCACCCCTATTCTTCGGCTTAAGAATGATGCCGAATTCGCTTGGGGGGCAGAACAGCAAGAAGCATTTGATCTCATGAAAAAATACTTATCTTCGGCTCCCGTATTAAAAGCACCACGAGCAGGAGTACCATTCCGATTATACATTGCCGCTGAGGATAAGGTCATTGGGGCTGTTCTGACACAAGAAACTGAGGGGAAGGAGCATGTGGTGACATATTTAAGCCGAAGGTTGGTGGATGCTGAAACAAGGTACACTTTTATTGAAAAGTTATGTTTATGCTTGTTTTTTGCATGCACCAAATGTAGATGTTATTTACTGTCTAGTCATTGCACTGTTTCTGGTCAAGCCGATGTGATCAAATACATGTTGCATAACCCAATTATGAGTGGTAGAGTTGGTAAATGGGCTTATGCACTCATAGAATATGACTTGGCCTATGAACCATTGAAATCTATGAAAGGCCAAGTCATAGCAGATTTCATTGTGGAACATCGGGTTAATGATATTCATGAACTAGACACATCATACCTCACTATTACTCCTTGGACTTTATATTTTGATGGATCGGTTTGCAATGAAGGGCAAGGAATTGGCATTGTGCTTGTTTCACCAAGTAATGTCTCCTTTGACTTCTCTAGCCGATTGAAAACTTATTGCACTAATAATCAAGCTGAATATGAGGCCCTCCTATTCGGTTTAGAACTTTTAAATGGTATGGGAGTAAAGCATGTGAAGGTATTTGGTGATTCTCAGCTGGTTGTCCAACAAGTGTTAGAAGAATATCAATGTTTTGATAGTACTTTAAATAGTTACCTTGAGAAATGTTGGAGCATGATTCATTCTTTTGACGAATTCAGTATTCGGCATATCTCTAGAGTTGAGAATCATAGAGCTAACGATTTGGCACAAGATGCATCAGGTTATCGGATAAAGAGAGGGAAGTTTCACAAAACTGAAAATCTGATAACCAGTGCAGAGCCAAATTCCCAGGTCGCGGACCGTCCGCGTGTTGACGCCGGACCGTCCGAGGTTGCCAGAAAGGTTCTCTTAATCAATTCGGCTGACAATGAAGCCGATACAAGTGATTGGAGGACACCTATACTTAATTATTTGCAAAATCCCAATATCAGGACAGATAAGAACATTCGGCGAACAGCTTTCAAGTATGTTTTGGTATGTGATGAACTTTATCGCCGAACAGTCAATGACGTCCTGCTTAAGTGCTTGGGCCCAGATGATGCTATATTAGCCATGGCCGAAGTACATGAAGGAATTTGTGGTACCCATCAATCAGCTCCAAAGATGAAGTGGTTGTTGCGAAGGTCTGGTTTTTATTGGCCTAATATGATAGCTGATTGTTTCAAGTACTACAAGGGTTGCCAAGTGTGTCAAAAATTCGGCGACCTACAGTTGGTCCCTGCAGCCGAATTACATCCTATCATCAAGCCTTGGCCGTTTAGAGGATGGGGATTGGATTTTATTGGAGAAATTCATCCTTCATCATCAAAGGGGCATCGGTTCGTGTTAGTTGCCACTGACTACTTTACCAAATGGACTGAAGCCGTTGCTCTGAAGAACATGACGCACAAGGAGGTAATTGAGTTCATAACTGAGCATATTATTCATAGATTCGGCATTCCCCAGACCTTGACTACAGATCAAGGTACTTCTTTTATGTCAAAGGAGGTACGTGAATTTGCCGAATCATACAGGATTAAGCTACTTAATTCATCTCCATATTATGCTCAGGCTAATGGACAGGCCGAGTCTAGTAATAGGACATTGATTAATTTGATAAAAAAGAAGATATCTGATAATCCTAAACATTGGCATAAGATTTTGTCTGAAGCTTTATGGGCTCATAGAATATCTAAACATAGGGCTACTAAAGTATCTCCTTTTGAGCTTGTCTATGGGCAGGAAGCAGTGTTGCCTGTGGAAATAAGTTTGAATGCTGTCAGGTTTGCCAGACAAAATGATCTAACTGTTACTGATTATTATAATTCAATGATGGATAATATTGATGAGGTGACCGACAAGAGGATGATAGCTTTGGAAGCAATAGAAAAGGACAAGATCATGGTAGCCAGGGCCTACAACAAGAAGGTCAAAATAAAATCATTTCAAGTAGGGGACCTGGTGTGGAAGACCATTCTGCCTCTAAGGAATAAAGACCGGAAGTTTGAGAAATGGTCGCCAAGCTGGGAGGGTCCTTATAAAGTAAAACAAGTGATGTTTGGCAACACCTATTTGCTACAAACATTACAAGGCAAGGATTTACCTAAGGCTTTGAATGGGCGTTTTCTTAAACAGTACCATCCTAGTATGTGGCAAGATGCCTAAGAGAACCGATGTAATCACATCGAGTTAGTTGCTTTTGGTTTGCTCAGCTCCACCAAAAGGCAGGGGGGCATATGTTGAGCCCACTTTTGAGCTGGCGGACGGTCCGGCCCTGAGGCCGGACGGTCCGCGGTCCGGACAGTCCGCGCCTGTGGGCCGGACGGTCCGCGCATGCGCAGAGCAGTTTAGGGTTCCGAGTTTTGTGCTACGGTTGTTAGCTATATTCGCGGGATTAGCTCGGAATCAGTTGTGTAAAGGGTCCAGCCCCCCTCCTCTATAAATAGAGAGGTCTACGGCCGATTTGTAATCATCATCAATCGAATCAATACAATTTCTATTTCGCATTTTATCTTAGGAGTAGTTCTAGTCTAGTTTAGGTTTAGTCTTCCAATCCCCAAATTATCCGCCTCTCCTCGACTCTACGTCGATTAGAGGAGTCTAGGTCGGTCTACCCGAGCCTAGACACCACCTAGGATCTCTACTCCCCGACGGGGTCCCTCCCGGGAGCGAGATCCAGGCGCCGTCGGCGATCTTCCGCCGTCCCTGCGTACGCGCGGACCGTCCGGCCCCAGGGCGCGGACCGTCCGGCCGTCAGGCAGGAGCCCTAGCCGCGCACCAGGCCGCGGACCGTCCGGCCCCAGGCCGCGGACAGTCCGCCCTTGCGCAGAGAGTACTACAGCGCCTCGCACCAGGCCGCGGACCGTCCGGCCCCTGCGCGCGGACCGTCCGCCCCTGTGCAGAAGGCACCGCCACGGTTCTTGTTGAGTGTTTGGCGCTCCAAAAAGGCGTCAACACCACCTCTAAGATCATTATCAATGCATAGTTTTATCACATTATTTTTAAAGTTTTCATGCCAATATTTGTATAGGTAACAATGTATTTAGAGTTTTATTCTCATCTCCCATATAACTAGAGGTTGTAATAGACCATGACCAAACTATTTCTTCATAATAAGTTTGAGTCCTTAATTAATTTTAGTTAAAATGAATATAAATAGATTCTAATCCTAATCCGATTTAATTCTTAAATTTTATAGTACAAAATTTAGAGTCTATTATCATCTCAACATAGAACTCTCTTATATCTATTTTTATTAAATTGAATACTATGCCATCCTACTTAGGCCTAGTTTGTTTTGCTTCTAATCCATGTGGATTAAGTGTGATTGAGTCAGTTTAAATCTTAAATAAATTAAAATCTTTTATAATTTTTTAATCCATATAAGATATAAATAACTGAACAAGGTGTTACATGTGATTTAATAAAAATAAAACTTTCATGAAATATCCATCGAGAATGACTTCATTCTGGCTTTTTTATCCCTCCTATCTAATCTAATTACACATGCACCCCATGTTGACCGAACCCACATGCCAGTGAGTGAAAACCATTCTCCGTTCCACGTGTACTAGTCTACCCCGCGCCCGGTCCGCATCCCGCCGCCGCACCCGCACGGCACCCCCTTCGTCCCTTCCGCAAGAAAGGAAACGAGAGAGAAAATCGAGTGAAAAGGAAGGGAAACAACATAACAAATCGCAAAGAGGCGTCTTCCAAGCTTGTAGGGTTACCGGATCGGAGGAGCATCCCCGCCTAGGTCACTACAGCCATGGTTCGCGGATCGCTAGGCAAGCTTGCGTCGCGCGCCCTCTCCGTCGCCGGGAGATGGCAGCACCAGCAGCTTCGCCGCCTCAACATCCACGAGTACCAGGTGTCCAGCGCTTGCAGATCTCTCACTTTGATTTATTGGTGCTGTTTGGAGGCCGGGGCTGATGGATTGTTTGGGTCTGCAGGGTGCGGAGTTGATGGGGAAGTACGGTATCAACGTACCCAGGGGTGCGGCGGCGGGGTCCGTACAGGAGGTCAATGACGCCTTGAAGAACATGTTCCCCAGTGAGAAAGAGGTGATGACGCCACAACTTCTTCATCTTCTGTTATTCGACCCCTCATTATGTTCATCTTATCACCTCGTGATCCAAAATGCAGTCGTCCATGGCTTGGGTGTGACAGTCACGGTGATTCTAGACCCAGAAGAATGTGGTTTACTTAGAATTTATGCTGGGTTGTGGTTGTATGGTGGTCAATTTATGATTGATTTTTCTTTTTTACGGGTGCTGGAATTAGGTGTATTTTATGTGGTCAAGGGGTTATTGAGTTGGTGGGTATAAACAGTATTTTATATTTGGCATAAACAGTCACATTTATCTTAGCTGCAAATGGAGTTATATGCAACCTTCCATGTCATATCTAACATTATCATACCGCCTCTTCTCCATGCTATGTGCAATATTTCTGACCTTTCTGATGTATGCATGCTTTTTATGAAAATGGTGGGTGCAATATTTCTGACCTTTTATGTGTGCATGCTTATGAAAAAGGTTCCGTATATAGCTAAGCAGCATGTATGCTTGTAATCTAAGTTAATATTAGACATATAGTTTGCTCATTGCAATTTAGTCACAGTTTCATAGTCAAGGTGTTCTCATTACAGATAGTTGTTAAAAGTCAAATCCTTGCTGGTGGCCGAGGGCTGGGAACTTTCAAAAGTGGGCTGCAAGGAGGTGTCCATATTGTTAAGGCTGAGGAAGCTGAAAGCATTGCACGTAAGTGTACTATAGCAATTACTTGAATTCAATATGTATTGCTGGCATGCTGTGATTTGATGAAGGAAAAAACTTTAGCAGTTCTTCCTAGATTTTCTTAGATTTCTTGCCCGTCAACTGTTGCTATTTGCAATAATGAAACTTATTTGTCATTGCAATTTGCAATTTTGCATTCCCTTGTTTATGATTAAAGCCAAAAAATAAAAAATAAAAAACATAGAAGGCCAATTTTACTTTCTATGAACTGGAAGGACAAGCACATACTTAATTTCTGTTCTCATACATTAATTTTATTTTGAATTGATGGGTGCTGAAATTTGCTACCAATTACCATGAATCTCTACTTGTATGATGAAGTGCGCATGATTACTTTCTTGTTTAACTAGGTGGATCTGTATCAGGAATATTGCTATGTGGATAAATCTCTGTGTTCACACATTTATTCCAGAATTTAAGATTGTTTATTCATTGTGATTGGTTGATTGGTTTCATGCAAGTCAGTCATGTTCGGGTATGTATTTTAATCTCTGATGAGTCCTACTGGTACTACAGGTAAAATGTTAGGCCAGATTCTGGTAACGAAACAAACTGGTCCGGAGGGAAAGATTGTGAGCAAGGTTAGAACTTACTAATTGAGGCCATCTTTTGCTTTTATTATATGTTTCTGTTTGAACCGTGATTGGCTTCATGTTTGCTCTCAGTCTGTTGGTGTGTTTACCTGTTAGTTCATTTACTCTCTGTAGAATTTGCTATGCTATTTCTTCGTTCTTGGTCTGTTTGTGTTTGTACCCATTACTTTCCTTTACGCCGAGCTGTTAAGAACATTACAAATGTTCTCCGTCGTGCGAGTTCTCCATCTTCCATTTACCAAGTTTTGACCCTTCTGTACTTGAGTTAGTATGTCAATAATAGGAAATTCGTACTCTTCTATGAGAACATAAAGTATCACATGCATCCATTTTCTCTTCATTCTCCATTCTTATGTTCATGTGAAACAGTAACAGCAGGATTGCACCATATTGTCATAAAAAAGTACTCCCTCTAATAGTAAATATGGTAATTTTACATAAAGTAGGTAATTCATTTTTTCTTCATTCTCTGTTCCCATCAAAGTTTAACTGTTTAAGTTTAACTATGACCAGTAATACATAAAGTAGGTAGATTGACAACATGACTTCCATGTTACAAGATTTTTCATGTAAAATAATTTTACAATATGTAATTCTTATTATTTTAGCATTGTCAAAAAACTGAAGTAAAATTTCTACCTTTTAGACGGTGTAAATGTCCAAGAATGCATATTTGTTGTAGGGAAAGGGAATTAGTGTACATGATATCTGATTGTTTCTGTCATTCACTCATTCTATGACTTTCTCCTTAACCTTATGGTTAGATTTATATTTATTTACTATTTTTAACATGCAAGACTATCTTAATGCTTTTCAATCGAAATAGTTCTACATAATTTTGCTTCTTATGACTATTCTGTATGAAAGTCATTACCTCATACTTTTATTGTGCAATATTTCCTTGCATCGAAGATTTCGAGAGATTGATACTCTATTCTCTTTGGCAGGTCTACTTGTGTGAGAAACTGTCTCTTACTAATGAGATGTATTTTGCCATCACCCTTGATAGGAAAACTGCTGGTCCGGTATGCCATTTATCTCAGATATTACTTTACTTTGCTATTTATTTTATAATTTCTATTAGGCCTTGTTTGGTTGCAAAGGGATCAATGGGGATTAAATCCCTTTCTATTCAATTTTGATTAGTCAGTGATTGTGGTGACTGAATCAATGAAGTCTAAGTAACTTAATGCGCATCGTCGGTCTTCTTTCTGAAATGGTTGATACTTTTTATCAAGTTCTTTTTCTAATCCTCATTTCTTATTGTCCATTTCAGCTCATTATTGCTTGCAGCAAGGGAGGAACCAGTATTGAAGATCTTGCGGAGAAGTATCCTGATATGATTATCAAGGTGAAGTTCCCTAATGTTACTTTGGGCCCCGCTCTTTTGTGTTTCATATTTACATGATACCTCTCCAAATTGTGTTACCTATGTTGAAATTTAGTTTATTGGAATGTCAGGTTCCTGTTGATGTATTTAAAGGAATAACAGACGAGGATGCAGCTAAAGTTGTTGATGGTCTAGCTCTAAAGGCAGCGGACAGGCAGTCTTCTATAGAACAGATTAAGAAATTGTATGAACTTTTCTGCAAGTCTGATTGCACATTGCTGGAGGTATGCAGGGAGAAATGGTCCTCATTTTGATGCTTTTATTATATTACACTTATCCGTGTATTTGTACTATAATTTGGATGATTAATGTGGGTAGATAAATCCTCTGGCGGAGACAGCTGACAACAAGCTTGTTGCTGCTGATGCAAAGTTGAACTTTGATGATAATGCTGCATTTAGACAGAAAGAAATATTTGCACTTCGTGATACAACTCAGGAAGACCCCAGGGAGGTATAGAATTGCTTATCTTTCCCATTTTTTATTCTCCTTGTGCCAAGTTTTCTTCTAATGTGTTTTTGCACTTTTTTCTTCCTTTTAGACCATATTTGTGAATTGTGATGAGAACTTGCCTCTTAGCTAGTACTTTTTTTGGTTATATAATCTC
Source organism: Zea luxurians (assembly GCA_029449295.1). Classification (NCBI taxonomy): domain Eukaryota; kingdom Viridiplantae; phylum Streptophyta; class Magnoliopsida; order Poales; family Poaceae; genus Zea; species Zea luxurians. The sequence continues at coordinate 36,289,275 of JAOPSE010000028.1, forward strand.
AGCATCGGAACCAATACCTGTACAGGTCGCTGCTGCCAAAGCAGATTTGAACTATATTGGTCTTGATGGAGAGATTGGTTGCATGGTGAATGGAGCAGGATTGGCCATGGCGACCATGGATATTATAAAGTTGCATGGTGGGACGCCTGCCAATTTCCTTGATGTTGGTGGAAGTGCATCAGAGGGGCAGGTATAAATTGAATGCCAGTTTGGTGCTATTTGAACGTTGAACTTCTCCTGTCCAGAGTACATTACAAATATTTGTTATCACCTGAATGATATAGAATTCCTTGAGATCCATGTTAAAACCCTGATGCCATTTTGGCATTGTAGTTTACTTTCCGCATATGCCTGACACTGCATATCTTATAAAATTTTTATTCTATCCAGGTTGTGGAAGCTTTTAAGATACTGACTTCAGATGACAGAGTGAAGGCAATTCTAGTGAACATTTTTGGGGGCATTATGAAATGTGACGTGATAGCAAGTGGAATTGTTAATGCTGCTAAACAGGTACATTTTTAGTTGAAATTGCATATTTTATTTGCATGTCTCTGTCTTAAAAAATCAGCGACTTATAGTAAAAGGAGATACTTATCTCAACCTTGTTTGTCTGCCTCTTGATATTCAACAGTAATATTGTGACGGATCAATTGCAGATTGTTTTCTTGCAAAAATAATTTGGTCACTACATACAAATATACATACCCCAAATGAAGTCCATTTTGGAGCTGTTTGTATTCCTCGCTATGGATTCTTGATTAGTTTGGTTCTGTTTTTTTATCATCCTGTCTGTACGTTCTGCTAGTGGTTGGTGTTAAATAAAATGTGTTGATAATAATGCAATGTTTTTGTTGTCTGATTTTTAATTGGATTTAGAGGCACTTCACCATCATGGCCCTTGTTTTTTTTTTCATTTCCTTAGCATTTTCAGCATGTTTTTTTTTTCTCTCTCGAATGCGCAGGAGAACTGTGCATCATTATATTAAGAAGAAAGAGTTTAGTCCAAAATAGACTAGAACAACACAAACACAAACTATTTTCTACATGTTTATTAATGGGGTGTTTGGTTCGAGGAATCACCTCACGTAGAATGGAATGGTCCAGCATGGTGTCATTCCATGAATTTTGGTGGATGAAACCATTCCTTATTACTCCATCCCAAATTATACGAGGTTTTGGCTTTTCTAGATACATGGTTTCAGATATACACTATGTCTAGATACATAATTAAAGCCAAACGTCTTATAATTTGAAATTGAGAGAGTAATACGCTAGCCATGTGTTTGTGACGGATAAGGTGATGCTGTATCAATCCATTCCATTCCCCAAACCAGAAATTTGAGTGAAACTGAGAAGTTGGTATCTTGATGGATCACATCATTTGTCAAACCAAACACGCCATAAGTATCATGTTTTTTTTTATGATCTGTGCTATGCATATCTCAGGTATTTCCTGTACAGAACATTATTGTTAATTTTCCCACATGTTGTCAGGTTGACCTGAAGGTTCCTGTTGTTGTTCGGTTGGAAGGCACCAATGTAGACCAAGGAAAAAGGATTCTTAAGGTAAGAGCTGTTGATAGTGGCACATGGTTCTTTTACATGTTCTGACGCTGTGTTTTGTTGTCTTAAAACATACATGTTTATTAGCGGTATTTGTATATTTATCTTGCAGGAAAGTGGAATGACTTTGATCACTGCAGAAGATCTTGATGATGCGGCAGAGAAAGCTGTAAAAGCATCCGTCAAATAACTATAGTGTATCAATCTGAAGCTTATTTTTTTCACTGGTACAAGATGAGCAGTGCTCTTTTACGGATTTCGGGCTGGGGCAGAAGTCGCGAACTGCAACTTTTTTTGAAGTGGGGTTATTTTGACCTAGTTTTCCTGTTAAACATTGCCAGTGCCGAAACTTTGTGGTTTCATGTTGATAAACATTTATCGGGGCCATTGGGCAGCTGCTAGTTTGGCAATTGCAAATCAATTTACCTTTTGGTTCAGAGGGCATAGGCTGCTACCCTAGTGGCTAAAAATTTCGCTGACAGGGTCTACGTTGCCAGTTTATTCTGTACATTGCCAGTGCCAGTTTATTCTGTTACATTGCCAGTGCAGGAACACTGTGATCTCGTGTTAATAATGATTTCACGCCATGAATCATAAAAAAATCATTATGTTGAATTGCATTTCAGCTGTGGACATGTTTGATACACATGGCTAGTTTAGTAGTTGATCAAACTAAGGGGTGTTTGAATGCACTAGAACTAATAGTTAGTTGGCTAAAAATTGTTAGTAGAATTAACTAGCTAACAAATAGCTACATAACTATTAACTAATTTACTAAAAATATCTAATAGTTGAATTATTAGCTAGGATGTTTGGATGTCTTAACTAATTTTAGCCACTAACTATTAGTTTCAGTGTATTTAAACACCCCCTAAAAAATTGCTATGGTTGGTTAGCTAGTAGGCTAAGGGGGTGTTTGAATGTATTAAAATTAATAGTTAGTTGATTAAAAATTACTACGGGAATTAGCTAGCTAACAAATAGATATCTAACTATTAATTAATTTACTAAAAATAGCTAATAGTTGAACTATTAGCTAAAGTGTTTGGATGTCTCAACTAATTTTAGCCACTAATTATTAGCTCTAGTGTATTTAAACACCCTCTAAAAATATGGCTGTGGCTGTCCGCAGTACCAACGAAGGTGATGTCTGCAAAGTTGGGGAGATTAAGGAGGCTTTATTCTAAATGTTTTTTGACGAAGGCTTTGGGCCCTTGATGGATTTCTACCTCACATTTTTCAGAGACATGACTTATTACTTTGCGTGTAGAGGAAGCACAAGCGAGTATCAACAAGATTTTGATGGTTCTCATCTGGAGGCGAGCGGTCAATTTTGGCAAGCCTATGTGATGTGATTTAGAATTTTTTTAGTAAATGTATCCGGTCCAGAGGGAATAGGTTAAAAATTATCTTACGGCCCGTTTGTATCTTTGGTATTGAATTCTATTCTAATAATAATAATTTAGGTATATATCAATTAAGCTAATTTAGTTTTATGCAAAATATATTTGTATATTATTATTAGCAAGATGCCAAAAATATTTATGTGCTATATTTTACTATAAAGGAGTGAGACGAAGAGTGTCATATAAGTTACAGAGTAGAAATAAATTCTACTAATGCATAAAATCATTTCTCATTCTCCACCCCATGAATTTGAGATAAACTTATATCTGAACTTTGGAAAGTGGTGGAATGTCAAATTCCAAACTAAATAAGTTACTTTATTAAGTGAATTCTAATTCATCTAAAATGAAGGTGAAAGTTGCTTAGAGGGGGGTGAATAGGCAAGTTAAAACTTTTTCTACAAAAACTAGAAGCAAACTGGGTAAAACTGAATTGATCTCGAAATTCACCCAGTTAACTTTGGAAATGAGATGTTCTAAATGATCCACAGGGTTCAAAGTAGTAGATCTGAGAAGGGCACTTCTCAAAATCCACACACCAAAAAGATATGAACAAATCTTTCACGGAAGGGTGAGAGAACGAAGAACACGAATAAACACAATGAACAAGAACACAAGAGACACAAGATTTATCCCGAGGTTCGGTCACACCACCAAGGTGTCCTACTTCCTCGTTGAGGCGCCCACAAAGAGCCGGGTCTCTTTCAACCCTAATCCTCCCTTTGCCGACCACAAAGGTCAAGCTCACACACTAATCTTTGCTCAAACGAGCGGGTAATACAAACTTTCTTGTGGTCTTCCACAAGATTTGGAGACTCACAAGAGACACCTAGTCGTCTAGGAGCTAGAAGCTCCAAGAGTAATGAATCCACAAAGAACTCAATGTAGTACCAAAGCTCGAATGAAGAAGAGCAAGAGAGATTTAGAGATGAAGCACAAAAACCGAAGCTCTCAAACTCACTCAGATTTCTCTCCAAAGATTTGAAATGGGAGAGGCAAGAGATGTGTGTGAGAGAGAGTGGGAGGTGTTCTTCAAGTTAGAAATGGAGTTTGGGTCGTGCTCTTGTGTGGGGAGAGAGGTAGAAGTGAGTATATATAGGTGGGGCTTCAAAACTAGCCGTTGGATTGATTTTGGCTGTGGAGGACCGGTTGAACCGCCCCTAAGACCGGTTCAACCGCCTGGGGCAGGCTGATAGTCAGTCTGCCAGTCAGACTGGCAGACTGCAGGTCAGACTGCAAAAACAGGTCCTGACACCGGTTGAACTACCCCTAGGGCTGGTTCAACCGCCTGGGGGTCAGACTGGCAGTCAGTCTGCCAGTCAGGAGGTCAGACCGGTTAGGTGACCCTGACACCGGTTGAACCTCCCCTAGGACCGGTTCAACTAGTTTTGACCAGTGAGGTCTAGGAAAAAAACCTCGGCTGAACTTTTCCTGGACCCCGGTTGAACCTCTCTGGACCCCGGTTGAACTTGCCCTGGACCCTGGTTGAACCTGCCTGGACCCCAGTTGAAGTTGAAGTTCAGCTGGAGTTGAGAAAGCTCAACACAGCTAAAGTTCAGCTCAGCTGTAGCTGAAGAAGCTCAACTCAGCTGAAGTTCAGCTCAGCTAAAAAGCTCAATTGTAGTTGAAGAAGTTCAGCTGCTTTTCAACAAGAACACTCTAGGTTTCTCAAACCTAACCATGGTCTACCATAGAATGTTAAAGAGATTTTTGATTTTCAAAAATAGCTTTTGAATATAGAGGTTTGAGCTTTGGCAAACACCAACCTTCTTTTTGGATCCCCCTTTATAGTACGATGATTCCTATACTCAAATTAAATAAAATTAATTAAGTAAACTCCTTGAGTCATTGGTGTCTCATGTGTGATTTCTCCATGGCGTTGCTTCATAAGGATCACAAACATCTTTGTCTCACCTTTTGAAGCAAACACAAATCAAACCCTGTGACTCGTACCATATCACCATATATGAGTTCAAATCATGGTTTCAAGTCACCTTACTGATGCATCAACATGTTATAACTCTTCATAGCTGATTAGTTCATCGACTTAGTGCAAGTACTCTCTTCTTCACCTTAGCCATGGTACCTCGGTCTACAAGCCGTCGCTTGGCCTTCACCTTCGCTTAGTTCCTCGAAGCCCTTTCCTTGCTATCTTCACCCTATCAAGCCATTCTTGAGTCACATCCTATTGAGCATCCATTGAGAGAATCATTTCTTCAATATTGTGAACCTTGCTTGAATGTCTTCTAGATATAATTGTTAAGATCAATCAAGCTCTAGTTTGATTCTCATAGAAGCATATATGGATTGATAGTAATATGGTCAAGCCAATTCACGATTCCTCATATCTTATTCACTTTGTCTTGACCAATCCTCTTAATCACTTCATCCTTTGTTCTGATCATATGTATGTAGTGATTTCTCAGGTCTTGTCCATATATTCAAACCAATATAGAGATCATATTATATCCATTTGTATTGTCTCACTGGTTATTTAACCTTGTGTTGAATCTTTGTTCATTGATCATTATACACTATTTAAGTATGTTCATCATACTGAATTTCCTGTTCAACACTTAGCAAACTTGTTAGACCTTTAAATGTGTTGTTATCCAAATCACCAAAACTCACAAAAGGGATGAATGCACTTTCAATCTCCCCCTTTTTGGTGATCGATGACAACACATTTAAAGCTTACATAAGATTTGATAAATAAGATTTTGAATCCTATGATATTGTTTCCTCCCCCTAAATATGTGCATTTCAGAAAATAACACTTTTGTACTCAAATGCCAAAAGCACATATTTGGGTCAATGTATGGAGACAACTTATATCATACTATTTATAGGGTACAATGTGTCATAGAATAAACATGATGCTCATGACATAGTATGCACTCATCAACTTTCTACATCTTTTGTTTTTCTTATGACTTCCCCTTTTGTTAATTATTTCTCCCCTTTTTAAAGTCTTCTAACACTTAGTTACATAAGACTAAAGGTAAGCTTTAATGCAAAATTTCTCCCCCTTTGTCATAAATCTCCAAAAAGGATACAAAGAATATAAAGGGTAGAAATTATGATTAAGCGAGATGTGACACACTGTCATGAAAAGGGTCCTTAGATGGCACAAAGGTAATGGATAAGTGTCATAAAGTGATATACCTTTGTGTTTTACCTTTTTAAGGGGTTTCCAGACTTGTGTTGGATTTAGAATTCATTTGCAAGCTCTTGTTGGCATAGTTGCGACATAGGTCCAAGATATCAAATGAATATTGTCATGCTAATTGAAAGAGAAATCTTGATACCTGGAGTCTAGATGTCACCTCGCATTTTCTTATAATAGCAAGAGGCAACATGAAAATTGCACAAGTATGGATTATACAACTAGTGATCATGTACGAAAATATTAATTGAAAAACAACAATTGATACAATTTGATAGATAAACAGATCACTAAATGCATATTACACTACATTCTCCTCAAGTTTTATTGCAGACATATATATGAATTCAATTGATACCTGTTGAGAATACTTATTTGCAATTTAAAGTACCATTGGCATAAAAGGAGTATCAATTGAACACAATCATGCAACATGTGCACTATTTAATCAATTAAGTTCTATACATGAGAATTTATAAGCTATGTTACTTCAGACATTTGCAATCAAAAAGGATGTGATACATATTTACCAATTTTAGATGACATTGGAGTAGCATATACAAGAGAAACTCATTCTCTTATGAAATGTATAGAAGATACATTTATTGGAGCAAATAATCTGATACCCATCAAAATTTGTAGTGGAAGCGATTGTCTTTGCCCGAAAATTCCTTTCTAATTTGAGACTACACACATAATAGACTTGAAAAATGAAGTTAGTCTCAAAGATTCAAATTATAGACTATTCTCCCCCTAAATGTGTGCATACAAGTGATGAATACTTGTTTAGCTTATGCACTTGGACTTGTGAGACCAGGGGATTAAGTTCTACAATTTGAACCTTGGTACAAATAAAGTATGAAAATGTGAAATTGTACTAATTGAAGGAATTACTCATAATCAAAAGGTATATTAATAGACATGATATGCAATATCTTAAGCCAAGATTCTTGAGAAGTTAGCATGTTTGACTCATACCTCACTAAGATGACTTAAGATTAACTTATGACATCACCACAAGAGGTATTAATCAAATATCTAGAGATTCTTTAATCGTCACCACAAGTGCAACCTTATGGTGTGACTTAAGATATTGCATATACATGCACTCACTAGCACGTAAGAGCCTAGATACACAAATGTAATACAATAGTTCATGGAGTGACACACCTTTGTTCTACGCCACATGGCCTCCATTATAATCATGAATTTCCATCTTAGCTTTTGATAGGCTTGACAATTCAAAGAGAAACTTATCCTCTTCAAATGATCAAGAGAAACTCATTTTCTTGATAGGTTTAAGAGAAACTCATTTTCATTTCTATGGAACCATTCATCCCCATTTGATGTTCTCCAAGGTGTGGACTACAACATGAACTTGAAAGAAATCATTAGTCTCACAAGATATAGGCTAAACTCTCCCTCAATTTGTGCATGTAGAGTACACAAAGTACACTTATGCACATCAACAATATGAGGTTAAAGAAGATGTTTGCACTATATCTTGGTTGAATATAACATGTTTTACCTAGATGATGAAAACTAAACCAATTGAAAATTTAAGGACTAAAAGTATATCAATTGAAATCCTGAAGGGTAAAGCATGCAAATATGAACTTCAAACCTCATAATGAAGGATATTATATGATTATGTCACTACTTCTTCATTATTTGGTTTACAAGATAGTTCAACTTTCTTCTTGATTCACTGTGATCTCTTTTCTCTTTATGATTTCATCCAACCAAGTGATCTTGAACTTCGTTCATTTTTTGTAGATTTTGAATCCATCTTGAAAGCACTTGGAAGGACCTTGTTGAAACACTTAGAAAAGAGAGCATTAAAAACATAAGAGAGGGTTTCACAAATGATGATCCTTATATGCGGATGGCAAATGAATCATCATTCTTGGAACTCAAAAGGATAGATTAAATTCCTTTAAATTAGTGCACACATATGGTTGAGTCAAAGTTATATGCACTATTGAATATTTTATATTGCAAGGAAATTAACCTATACTATGGTACATCCCACTAAGGATAGAATACTAAAACAACTGAAGGAGAGGAAGTTTTCATACCTTGGCCTCTTATTAACTTCACCTTACTTTAGTTGAATAGTATCCTTAAGCTTGTGATTTATCCGATTTAAAACAAGCACCATCTCTTAACATAGATTTTCTATGGATAAACTCAACACAAGAGATGGCATTAGTAGCACAAGCACTAGTTTCTTATTTTGCAACCCTTTATATGTGGAAGGCAAGCGAGTTGCTAAAATAGAGAAACCTCATAATATGGACTAAATTCCTTTGAGCCTTCATGCACAATATATTTTGAATGACATGGATATATGCATGGTGTTCGATGAAGTCTAAAGGGCTGACTTAATCCATATTATGGTAAGTGTCTAATATAGAGGAATCAAATCCAAATTAACTAGATAGAGAATACGTCACATAATTTTGTATTGTTGACCATATGATAATATTCATTCATCTTCCAATTGGACCTTTATTTCATAGTCAACAACTGATGTATATCCTCAAGTGCTTCTTTTCCCTTAGTGGCTACACAAGTCACAAATGAGATAAGATTTGAAAATAATATGTACTTGAGATTCAGTAGTTACCACCCTTGCTACTATCTCCAAATATGATTTATATATTCATTATCGAGCACCCAACTTGATCCATTGAAGGAGTGATCCTACAAAACAAGTTTAAGCTTCATATCTTGGTACCCAATTTGAATTGGATCCTTTAAGATTAGTAGTAAAAGCCTTGAGTACCCACACAATCCTTATTGTGGCCTTTCTCTTTGTGTAGGCACCCACATATACATGACAACCATCTTACATGGTTTCAATTCAATATTTAATCACATAGATAAAAACTAGAGTTAAGAATAGGAGCCTTTTCTCCTTTTCTTGATACATTGTTGTGTTGCCTTCTTGATGATGAACCTAGCTTGACCTTGGGTGCACCTAGCTTATCAAGGTTAGTTGCACAAGCATTCATATCACGAAGACAAGTTATGCATGGAATTTACAACTTAGTGATCCAATTCAATGTGAAGCATATGGATACCGATTGAAGTAGATTCCTAAGATATCAATTTGTAGGTTTCCAAAATTTAGAGAGTATGGATCACTAATTGTACCTTTTACAGTTTAAAATCATATCCATGTTAGTGCATATGTATGTGATGAATATCAACAAAAAGAATTCTTATGCACTTTTAGATTTAACGATAAGGGAATTTTAAACTGTATCAAGAGTAGCTATTTAAAAAAAACAAGGATTACAATCCATATGAATGAGATATAAATTTACCATTTTGGATTGTCTTAGTATAGCTTACTCAAGGGAAACTTATTCTCTACGACACAAGATATATAATGTTCTCCCACTAGATATGTGCATCAAGTATTTGAATGACTTACCACATGCACTTTCAATTCAGTTAAGAGTCTTATGAGGAGTACATTACATATATTAGGTCAAGGCATGACAAATCTGCAATGAATTAACTTATCTTTAAGAATACTTACCACCAAGTAGAGCGTACCATTTGTTATATCAATTGAAAGGTCTTACTATATGAGATGGTGTCATCTAAGTATTCTTCTTTTCTTCATTTGTGGAGACTTCCTTCTTTAGCTTGTTATCCATTTTCCTTTTAGAACTAGTCGAAAAGCACTTTGAAAAGAGGTATTAGTAGTACAAGGAAGTATTTAATGAATGATGATATTTATATATGAATGGCAAGTAAATCATCATTTATGAGGCATAAAGGCATAAATTAAATTCCTTTTAAATTAATGCACATGGATGAGTGAATTAATAATATGCATCAATTTACAAATTTAAGCCAAAAGGAATTTAACCTTCATATTGACATTTCTTTCCATAAAATAGATTATTACCAATTGAAAGAATGCCATTTTAAAGGAACTATTATTGGTCTCATACCAAATGAAACAACTAGTTCCATACATTTGCCTTGAGCATTCCTAATCTTTCTTTTAGGTGAAGATTAACCTTTAATGCTTGTGATTTTACCAAATTAAAGAGCACAATCTCTACTTATGAATTTCCATGAAATGGCTTAAAAGAGATTGCATTAGAAACACAAACAATAGTTTCCTATTTAGAAACCTCTAGTATATGAATGACAAGAAGGTTACTAAAATAAGGAAACCTCATGATATGAACTAAATTGCCCTTACAAGCATCATGCACCAAAATTAAACAAGGTGAACAAAGCATGATTATTTAATTAAGTTTACATGGCAAGTTTAATTCATAGAATGGTGAGTGATTAATGTAGAAGACTCAAAACCAATTTAAACGAGAATGAATACATCACATAGTATTGGTTCGATCTTCTTTGAATGTTGAATGGCACACTCCATTTGAGAAACACATTCTCATGTTGTGAGACTACATAAACACTTAGATAGAAACATTAGTCTCACAACTCTAGTCATATAGAGAATTCCCCTTTTGGTAAGTGCTTTAAGAATTTGAATTTCTTACTTAGCACTCTATTCATTTAAGAACATGGGATAATCCTCTTTGTGTCTAGGACATGGCAATAATACGATAATTCATTTAAAATATGCCACAAATTAATTATCATCAATTAAAGTATGTAGATTGCCACATATAACAATAACAAATATGCAATCTACCATATGATTGGAACTTTTCAAAAACAAGGTAAATTCCTTTAAGGTCGTTCTTAAGTGCTTCATTTTTTATGTGGCTACACAAGACACAGAGGAATATACTAATTGAAAGCAATGTGCACTTAAGATCTAAATGTTACCATCCTTTGGATATCACTTGGTTGTAGGCCTTTTGCTTGATTCCCACAAAGGTTAATCCTTATTCCCTACAACACAAGTTCTTGCTAGAGATGAATATGAAGTTAGTGATATAACAACTCAATTCATCTTTGGGCTAATCTTAAAGGATAGACAATGTAAGATTGATAGCTTTAGATAAGAATTGAGTTAAACTACCCAAGAACCCCAAAGCTTCATATTATCTCTAGGTACCTACAAAAACTTATTAAGTATATTTTGGTACCCATCTCATGATGGGTCCATCAAGGTTAGCCAATAAGGACTTAGGCACCCAAATAGCCTTGGTCCTAGAATGTGGTGAACTCATCACCTTTCTAGCACAAGAGTCAAATTTGGGCCTCCTAAGCATATTTGAATGTATTGGCAAGTTAGGCTTAGGAGTTTTACCCTTTGGACAAACCTTGAATAGATGACCTTTTTCACGACAATTGTAGCAAATGCGGTGCTTATCCTTGCAATGCATTTGCCTTTTGCTTTCATCCTTTTTGATGGTCATCTTTCTTGATCGTGAAATATCTTGGTTCTTCATGTGGGGGCATGAACCAATTTCATGACCCTTCTCCTTGCAACCATACCACCTCCTATCGCTTCTCTTTGATCTTTCTTTGTTGAAGCACATAGGTACATTGTTAGAGTAAATAGTATGAGCATTAATTTTCTTACCATGAATTTTGCTCATGCCCTTCTTGAAAAGCTTGGTATTCTTTTGAAGGGGTTTTGTGCATGCTACGATTGTCCCCTTCTCAAGCTTTTTCACAATATTATCATGATTATCTTGAGAAGGTTGAGCATGACACTTTCCCTTCAATTGAGTCAAGCTCCTTCTTAGCCTCTCATTTTCTTCCTTGAGCTCATTGTTTTCTTTTGCATGGGAAACATTACTTGTTCCTGAAAATTCTAGCTCAATGGAAGATTGGCTTTCTTGAGAGCAACATTTGTTAGCACATGATAATATAGTTTCTATTTGAGTGCATGTGCATATGTGAGGTTGGTATGATTTCAAATTAGTTAACACAACCTCATGAGCCATTTCTAACATGATATGTGAATCCATAAATTTATTATGAGAGCACACAAGTATATCATGTTTTTCTTGCAAAGCTAGATTTTCAATATTTAGCTTTTCTATCATGTTCTTGAGCATATCATTTTTACTTTCTAATTGAGCAATATAAGATGAATGATTAACAACTTTAATTTGCTCAATTGAAATGTCTTCATATCTGTCGGCGTTTTGGACCCGGGGGGTCCCTAGACCGACTAGTAAATTTATCGCTGCGTGTCCCTGCCTAGATGGGTTGGTGCGAGATGGAACACAAGGGGAAAATGAGCCTTGTATTATCCTGCACCAGGGTGCTCGTAGTAGGGGTTACAAGCGTTGCGAGAGAGCGAGAGCGGGAGAGCGAGTAGGAGAGAGCGAGAGCGAGAGAGGGTCTGGCCCTGCCCGTCTTCTACCGTCCCTTTGTCGTGCGTCTACCCGTCCTCTTCCTCTTCCCCCTCCCCCTTTTTCTCCCGCCGTGCTCCTGGACATCCCCTTTTATAGACATAAGGAGATGGCCCAGCTGTACAATGGGGGTGTAGCTATGTGCTACGTGGCCAGCGGGGAAGTGCCTGGTCGCTATGCACGTGTTAACGTGTCACACCCGGGTTTTAGGGGTCCAAAGCCCGGGCGCAAACATAATCACCAGGTGTGCTAGGACCAAGTCTAACACATATGATGAATCATGGCACATGATCGAATGTCACATCTTTACTATATAACAGGTGTTTTATGCAAAATATAAATAAATAATTACATTATATGGAGACAACGGTCCAGCAACCCAAAGTTGACTGGGAGACGACGACCTAGACCTCTCACAAATACCTCGCAGCATCCTCTAAGCGCCTCATCCTGTGGTACCTGCTCTTGACCTGTGGGGGGGGGGGGGGGTGTGAGACAGCAAGAGTGAGCTCACATACGTTCATCGCTCAACAAGTTGTGGGGAATAATGTGCATGAACTCGCCAAAGGTGGGAGCTCACGTGAAGTGTAAGGCTTACCAAAGAGGATGGTTAGAGCTGAGCATTGCTTTTAAAGTTAGTCAAAATTTTATTAGCAGTTACTAAGTATAAGTAAATACCAACCCAATTAAGTAGTAGAACAAAAGTAACAACATCACCTGCGATGCAATGCATATGACAAATTGAATTTAGTTCCATAATTTAATCATGTGAGGGTCCGAGCTGCTCATGACCGTGAGCACGACTAGTATACCAGTTTTACACTCTGCAGAGGTTGTGCATCTTTACCCACAAGTCATGTTACCCATCTGCCAAGGGATCACGACTTCCCATACACCTCTACCGAGGAGGCGAGGCAGGGTAACACTACGAGGCCTTTACAAAGTTCCACTAGCTTCAGAAATCCCGCTATAGTTTATAGGAAGCTCCAATGCAGGGTTCTTGCCTGACCGCCATCGCAGCAAAGTCAACCCAAGGACCTCCCTACATTGACCACTCCCTTACTACCCTTGCCCCTTTCGGGTAAGGAAGACCTCCACTAGCTTTCCTACTTAATCAGCCAAGGGCGTCCCATTAAACCCTTGTGGTAGCAATGTTTTCCCGGGTGGTCGCTCCATGTTCCAATTAACATAATGATCTTATCATGAACAGTAATAATAAACATATAATAAAAGTGTGATCATGAATAATGTACCTTCATACCCAAAACCACATAAAGCACTAGCAAGTACTACCCAAAAAGTTCAGTGGTAAACAAGGTATAAAGATAGACAAACTAGGGTAACCTATTGGGTCCCATCAAAATTAACCTATGCAGATCATTATGATTAATCAGAATATGGCTGGGTAAAAAGAAGTGATCAAGGGCACAACTTGCCTGGCACTTGAGATTCCAGGTACCAACTTGCTCTTCAGATGACACGTGACCTCACGCTAGTCGTAGCCATACAGACAAACATGGTATAGGCAAAATGAACATCACATCAAACATAAGATCAAACTGCATAATAATAATAATCTACGCGTTGCTACGAGATCGTGGGTTCGAGAACCGATAAATTCGGAGCTACGTTCACCAAGTTATGAATTTCTGAAGTTATTAAGCACCTAGAATAGATTAATTCAAATGAGCATCTTTAATTCAAGTTTCATGGCTAAACAGAGGCACTAGGTGATGGACAATATTAAAACAAAATTATTACAACTGAAACAGATTAAAAAGGAGTTAAAATGGGAAGTTATGAATTTCTCAAGGCTTTATGTATTTGATACAAGATTTATTAAGAGATTAATTCTTAATACAGTTTTCATGTCAAAGCAGAGACACTAAATGATAAACAATAGTATTACAAAATTATAGGAACTGGAATGGGCTAATTTGGACCTAATATGAATTTTCTATGGATTATACAAGTTTCTACCATTATTTTCGTATTAAAAATGATTTTAAAATGAATTTCCCTGATTTTATTCGCTAACTGGTCGGCGCGTCAAATTCAGAGAAGCCCAGGGGCTAACACGTAAATTTTCTAAGACTCAGTGAACATCGCCCATGGACGGCGGGTTCTATTCTAATAAGGCGAGGGGCTTATCTGCAAATGTCCCCGCACGAAAGGGTATCCCGAAACAGGAGTCGTCCGATCCAATTTGAACGATCCAGATTAGATCACGCCCAGCCCAAATCAGTACGCGACCGGGGTCATCGGATCCCGATCCAACGGCCCATAAAAGATAATGAACTACACGATCTTCCAGCCATCCGATCAAATATCAATGGTCACTACCGACTTGGCCGAACCGGTACGCGAGATTTAATCCATGTCGTCCCTTCCCTGATCCACGGCCCACAGCACTTCCTGGCCGAGCCGTTCTCCAGACCCAATCTCCATCGTCGCCTCAAAATCCGAGGGTCGTGAGCTTATCTCCTACCTACCGATCTGAGGACGGCTGCGCCACCAATGCTTACGCGACGGTGCCATGGCCGATCCCCCCCAAAAATCCACAACCCGGACGAATCTTCAATTCGAACGTTGCTACACTGAGCCTTGATGATCACGAGCATAAAGAGATAAGTCTCACCGGTTATCACGGCATGGAGGGCACCGGCCACGGTGCAGCATGGCCCGCGGCGGAGCAGAGGCATCAGAGAGCAATTCCGGTGACTATAGGGTCCTTCCGTCTCCCCTGACGCCCCCATAAGCTTCCCTGCATATCACCGAACCCCACCGTGCACCAATCGAGCCCCCAGCAACGATATGTCTCCAATTAGCCGACGGCGGCGCGACGGCAACCGATCCACCCTCCGCCAACATCGATGGTGGCCAGAATAGTCAACTGCTGGGGGTAACACCCGATTGGTTGGGTCCAGGGTTCGTGGTGGCCACACATTTATTCTTGGGAGGCGAAGGATTCCGGCCAGGAGGTGCCGAGCACCGCGGACGGACTCCGTGTTTCGTGGTCAAGTTCGGAGAGGTTCTGTTATGGGGATGCTTCCGACCGATGGGGCCCACCAGGCGGTGACAAAACGAAAGGTACACGCGTGGCTAGGGGAGTCTGGCCAGTGGACCCCATCAAGCAGAGACACAGGGGCTGTAACGCGCGTGATACAGAGAGAAGATGGGCTGGGCACAGGTTTCGGCCCACGCGGCCGAAGAAGACCGGAGTTGGGCCGATTTTAGGTGATTTGGCCCAGACGTCGGTTTTCTTTCTCCTTTTTCCATTTCTAATTTAAATTTCTATTTGTTTTAACTATTTTAAATTTAAATGAGTCACTAATTCAAACCTGTTTTGAATTTCAAAGTCCAGTTTATATTAAACAACCAAAATAATCCCAGAATGATGCAAAGATTTATTTTATTTATTTAGATAAGATGCTTCACATCCACATATTCCAAAGAAGTCATTATATTGAATGTATATCTTATCCTTTTAATTTAGGAAGAATTTAATATGAATTATAAAAGTGACTTTAACTCAAAAGAGAATAGTTTATATATTTCTTGAAGAGGATAATACATTGTAATTCTTTTATTATATATATGTATATTAACTCTTATTGCTTTAAATTTTACTATTTATTTTAGAAAGGGTGAATTCCAAAGTATAATTATCCATTAGTGATATTTTACTTTGATTTCTTCTACTAATCCCCAAAACAAGATTTCGGGTGTTACAAATCCTACCCCCTAACAAAAATCTCGCCCTCGAGATTTGTAAGATAAAGGATGCAACAAGTTTGGTTCGTAGACTATGTTTTAATTTCTAAGGGATTTTAATACCAAAAGACCTTTTTCTTTTTGTTCAAGTTTATAATACAAATTAGCAGGTGATTACGAAAACATGGGTATATATATGTATATCCACTTTATTATGTAGGGTAAAGGATATCTTTAAAGGATATATAGGTTTGGGTAAAAAGCAGTGGGGTAAGAAAAGACTCCATCCAAGATTGTGAATCTTGATTCATCTGGCGATCCAACTCGATCTTTGAAGACTTGAGTTGATGCCAATCCTTCTTTGACGTGGTTGGTCTTCTTTGGCCTTTATTCTTGGAGTTGCCATCCGTGTTAAGGGCATATGGCTAAGGACATATAGTTAGGATAGCCAAAGTACATGGGGTAGGTAGGTTTACACATAGTTTTACTTTGCTTTTGGGATAGATGGACTAGGCAACCTATGATGTGGGTTAGGTTTTTTTTTGGGTATGGTCGAGTTGGCCAAGTTGATCTAAGTCACCAATTTAGGTTTGGCACTCTTTTATAGGAATATGATCTAATCTATGTTACCAGTATTCACTAACTTGTTTAAGTAACTTAGATTAGAGTAGCTCAACTTAAGGTTAGACTTCGTTAGGTTGGATTAATCTATCACATCAGATCAGATCTAGGTTAGATTGTTATGACTAGATAGACTAGATAAAATCTCATTAATTAGATCCTGGTTGTTACTTTAGGATGAGATAAGTAGAGTGGTTAGGGTAAGATGATTCCTTCAAGATAAGATGAATCTATTGGGATAAGAGAGAATCTTTTAAGATAAATGGATCTATATGAAATAGATACACTTTAATGGAGGATAATCTAGGTTGTTTAGTTATCTCATGAATTTTATTCATTTATATTTATGCCTATATGTATATGTAGATGTAATTGTGGATATTACTCCACAACTCATCACACTCAATCAAAGATCCAAATCAGACAAGTATCATAAGAACAAACATTCAAGCATACAAATATTTATATAAAAATAGTTTTGTTGTGGTTCCTATGAATAGGTCTCCTATTCCTAAAGTCACTTTAGGCACAGGATTTCAAAGTGTGAAATCCACATTTGTCTTTAGAAAGAAAAGGTAAGAATAGTCAGAGTAAAGCGGAAATAGATGAGAAAGATTAAGAAGAGTTTAGAAAAGAATCAGAGTAGCAAAGGTAAGTAGAGAATGGTTGTCTAGTACTATCTAGGTTTCGTCCTACAGTCAACATTCCTCTGATACCACTTCTGTCACACCCGGGTTTTAGGGGTCTAAAGCCCGGGCGCAAACATAATCACCAGGTGTGCTAGGACCAAGTCTCACACATATGATGAATCATGGCACAGGATCGAATGTCACATCTTTACTATATAACAGGAGTTTTATGCAAAATATAAATAAATAATTACATTATATGGAGACAACGGTCCAGCAACCCAAAGTTGACTGGGAGACGACGACCTAGACCTCTCACGAATACCTCGCAGCATCCTCCAAGCGCCTCATCCTGTGGTACCTGCTCTTGACCTGTGGGGGGGGGGGTGTGAGACAGCAAGAGTGAGCTCACATACGTTCATCGCTCAACAAGTTGTGGGGAATAATGTGCATGAACTCGCCAAAGGTGGGAGCTCACGTGAAGTGTAAGGCTTACCAAAGAGGATGGTTAGAGCTAAGCATTGCTTTTAAAGTTAGTCAAAATTTTATTAGCAGTTACTAAGTATAAGTAAATACCAACCCAATTAAGTAGTAGAACAAAAGTAACAACATCACCTGCGATGCAATGCATATGACAAATTGAATTTAGTTCCATAAATTAATCATGTGAGGATCCGAGCTGCTCATGACCGTGAGCACGACTAGTATACCAGTTTTACACTCTGCAGAGGTTGCGCATCTTTACCCACAAGTCATGTTACCCATCTGCCAACGGATCGCGACTTCCCATACACCTCTACCGAGGAGGCGAGGCAGGGTAACACTACGAGGCCTTTACAAAGTTCCACTAGCTTCAGAAATCCCACTACAGTTTATAGGAAGCTCCAATGCAGGGTTCTTGCCTGACCGCCATCGCAGCAAAGTCAACCCAAGGACCTCCCTACACTGACCACTCCCTTACTGCCCTTGCCCCTTTCGGGTAAGGAAGACCTCCACTAGCTTTCCTAGTTAATCTGCCAAGGGCGTCCCATTAAACCCTTGTGGTAGCACTGTTTTCCCGGGTGGTCGCTCCATGTTCCAATTAATATAATGATCTTATCATGAATAGTAATAATAAACATATAATAAAAGTGTGATCATGAATAATGTACCTTCATACCCAAAACCACATAAAGCACTAGCAAGTACTACCCAAAAAGTTCAGTGGTAAACAAGGTATAAAGATAGACAAACTAGGGTAACCTATTGGGTCCCATCAAAATTAACCTATGCAGATCATTATGATTAATCAGAATATGGCTGGGTAAAAAGAAGTGATCAAGGGCACAACTTGCCTCGCACTTGAGATTCCAGGTACCAACTTGCTCTTCAGATGACACGTGACCTCACGCTAGTCGTAGCAATACAGACAAACATGGTATAGGCAAAATGAACATCACATCAAACATAAGATCAAACTGCATAATAATAATCTACGCGTTGCTACGAGATCGTGGGTTCGAGAACCGATAAATTTGGAGCTACGTTCACCAAGTTATGAATTTCTGAAGTTATTAAGCACCTAGAATAGATTAATTCAAATGAGCATCTTTAATTCAAGTTTCATGGCTAAACAGAGGCACTAGGTGATGGACAATATTAAAACAAAATTATTACAACTGAAACAGATTAAAAAGGAGTTAAAATGGGGAAGTTATGAATTTCTCAAGGCTTTATGTATTTGATACAAGATTTATTAAGAGATTAATTCTTAATACAGTTTTCATGTCAAAACAGAGACACTAAATGATAAACAATAGTATTACAAAATTATAGGAACTGGAATGGGCTAATTTGGACCTAATATGAATTTTCTATGGATTATACAAGTTTCTACCATTATTTTCGTATTAAAAATGATTTTAAAATGAATTTCCCTGATTTTATTCGCTAACTGGTCGGCGCGTCAAATTCAGAGAAGCCTAGGGGCTAACACGTAAATTTTCTAAGACTCAGTGAACATCGCCCATGGACGGTGGGTTCTATTCTAATAAGGCGAGGGGCTTATCTGCAAATGTCCCCGCACGAAAGGGTATCCCGAAACAGGAGTCGTCCGATCCAATTTGAACGATCCAGATTAGATCACGCCCAGCCCAAATCAGTACGCGACCGGGGTCATCGGATCCCGATCCAACGGCCCATAAAAGATAATGAACTACACGATCTTCCAGCCATCCGATCAAATATCAATGGTCACTACCGACTTGGCCGAACCGGTACGCGAGATTTAATCCATGTCGTCCCTTCCCTGATCCACGGCCCACAACACTTCCTGGCCGAGCCGTTCTCCAGACCCAATCTCCATCGTCGCGTCAAAATCCGAGGGTCGTGAGCTTATCTCCTACCTACCGATCTGAGGATGGCTGCGCCACCAATGCTTACGCGGCGGTGCCATGGCCGATCCCCCCAAAAATCCACAACCCGGACGAATCTTCAATTCGAACGTTGCTACACTGAGCCTTGATGATCACGAGCACAAAGAGATAAGTCTCACCGGTTATCACGGCATGGAGGGCACCGGCCATGGTGCAGCACGGCCCGCGGCGGAGCAGAGGCATCGGAGAGCAATTCCAGTGACTACAGGGTCCTTCCGTCTCCCCTGACGCCCCCATAAGCTTCCCTGCATATCGCCGAACCCCACTGTGCACCAATCGAGCCCCCAGCAACGGTATGTCTCCAATTAGCCGACGGCGGCGCGACGGCAACCCATCCACCCTCCGCTAACATCGATGGTGGCCAGAATAGTCAACTGCTGGGGGTAACACCCGATTGGTTGGGTCCAGGGTTCGTGGTGGCCACACATTTATTCTTGGGAGGCAAAGGATTCCGGCCAGGAGGTGCCGAGCACCGCGGACGGACTCCGTGTTTCGCGGTCAAGTTCGGAGAGGTTCTGTTATGGGGATGCTTCCGACCGATGGGGCCCACCAGGCGGTGACAAAACGAAAGGTACACGCGCGGCTAGGGGAGTCTGGCCAGTGGACCCCATCAAGCAGAGACACAAGGGCTGTAACGCGCGTGATACAGAGAGAAGATGGGCTGGGCACAGGTTTCGGCCCACGCGGCCGAAGAAGACCGGAGTTGGGCCGATTTTAGGTGATTTGGCCCAGACGTCGGTTTTCTTTCTCCTTTTTTCCATTTCTAATTTAAATTTTTATTTGTTTTAACTATTTTAAATTTAAATGAGTCACTAATTCAAACCTGTTTTGAATTTCAAAGTCCAGTTTATATTAAACAACCGAAATAATCCCAGAATGATGCAAAGATTTATTTTATTTATTTAGATAAGATGCTTCACATCCACATATTCCAAAGAAGTCATTATATTGAATGTATATCTTACCCTTTTAATTTAGGAAGAATTTAATATGAATTCTAAAAGTGACTTTAACTCAAAAGAGAATAGTTTATATATTTCTTGAAGAGGATAATACATTGTAATTCTTTTATTATATATATGTATATTAACTGTTATTGCTTTAAATTTTACTATTTATTTTAGAAAGTGCGAATTCCAAAGTATAATTATCCATTAGTGATATTTTACTTTGATTTTTTCTACTAATCCCCAAAACAAGATTTCGGGTGTTACATAACGTGTCCGTTGGAGAAGTGCATGAGCCCTTTAGAAGCACAGCTATTGGCGCTGCATGGATCCTGTTGACGTCTCCTTGCTTTCGTAGGGGGCTTGAGAACCACCGACGTCATGGACGCATGCGGGGAACCATCATTGCTTGTTACAGGGGTAAGCTGGATGGGACACCAGTCTTGTTCCTTCATAGCCTGAGCTAGCTAGGAGTAGGGTAATGATGTATCCCTTGTGGCACGGTCGATCTGAGCCTAAGGTCGGGCAAGGCGGTGGCTCCTCCGAGGCCGAGGCCCAGGGTCGGGCGAGGACGTGACTCTTCTCGAGGCTGAGGCTGAGGCCGAGCCCCAGGGTCGGGCGAGGCGGAGATCTCCTCCCGAGGCTGAGGCCGAGGCTGAGGCCTAAGGTCGGGCGAGGCGGAGCTTCCTGTTGCGCCCGAGGCTGAACTTGGCTGTTGTCGGTTTCACCCGGGTGGTTGGCACAACAGCCGGAGCGGGGCGGGCAGCGTTGTTTTTCTGTCAGATCGGTCAGTGAAAGGGCGAAGTGACTGCGGTCACTTCATCCTTGTCGACTGAGGCACGCGTGTCAGGATAAGGTGTCAGGCGATCCTAGCATTAAATGCGCATGCAATATGGTCGGCTGGTAAGGCGATTTGGCCAAGGTCGCTTGCATGACAAGGCTTGCCTTTGGCTGAGCCGAGGGTGTGCTCACTGCCTGAGGAGACCCTCGAGCGAGACGTGAATTCGTCCGGGACTACTGTTCCCACCCGAGGCCGGGCTCGACCGAGGCGAGATCGCGTCTGTTGGTAGACGAAGCTTTGACTTTGACCCAAACTGTCAGTCTTTTGGTTTGTTCTGAAGGTGTTTATCAGCCGTGTTTAGGAGTGTTGGGGGTACCCCTAATTATGGTACCCGACAGTAGCCCCCGAGCCTCGAAGGGAGTGTAGGCACTCGCTTGGAGGTTCTGCCGGATATTTGCGAGGGGACCAGCCTTTCTCGGTTATGTTTCGTTCCGGCGGGTGCGCGCGAGCGCACCCGCCGGGTGTAGCCCCCGAGGCCTCGGAGGAGTGGTTTGACTCCTCCGAGGTCTTAATTCTTGCTGTGATGCCTCGGTCGGCCTGGTTGTTCGCTCATGTGGCCTGGCCGCAGCCCGGGTGCATGGTCAGGCTCCGAGTTTTTGAGCTGGTTCGTTGACGCTGTCAACAGTTTTGGCCGCAGCCGGGTGCGAGGGCAGCCCCTGAGCCTCTGCATGGGGCGAGAGGACGATCAAGGACTATCTCGACTTTTATTATATGCCCCTTCGTCGCCTTTTCGCAAGGAGGAAGGGGGAAAGCGCCACGTTACCCTCGGAGGGTACCGATCATGGTGTTTCCAGTGAGTTGCTAACGGGTGATCCGAGTGGACGCCCGTGCCCCGTTCATTAAGGGTTGGCTAGTGGCCCAGAGGCGCGCTCCAAAAGTACCTGCAGGGGATTTGCTGGACCCGGACCCATTTCGATAGGGTCCGAGGGCTCGGTGCCTCCCTCCAGTGGGATTCCATTACAAATCGTTCCCGCTGGTCTCGGAAATGTCCTAGGGTACCTCGGGAGTGTAGCCCGAGCCTCGGCCATGTAACGGACGTACCCAGGGTCATCCCTCACTCTGCATGCTCTGGGGTGGCTGTCGAACCCTTCCGAGGGGCCAGCCTTCGAACCCCTGATCAGTAATGGGCGCGGAGCCTGAGTGTTCTGGGGCGGCTGTCGAGCCCTTCTGAGGGGCCAGCCTTCGAACCCCTGATCAGTAATGGGCGCAGAGCCTGAGTGCTCTGGGGCGGTTGTTGGACCCCGCAGGGCGCAACCTTCGAACCCCTGATCAGTAGGAGGGCTCGGGGGCCCGAGTGCTCTGGGGCGGCTGCTGGACCTTGCAGGGCACAACCTTCGAACCCCTGATCAGTAGGAGCGCTCGGGGGGCCGTGTGCTCTAGGGTGGCTGCTGGACCCCGCAGGGCGCAGCCTTCGAATCCCTGATCAGTAGGAGGGCTCAGGGGCCCGAGTGCTCTGGGGCGGCTGCTGGACCCCGTAGGGCGCAGCCTTCGAACCCCTGATCAGTAGGAGGGCTCGGGGGCTCGTTTCTTTCGCGGTGAAGGATCCTTTTTGAAATATCCCCTTTCCCGGTCCCTGTGACAAGAGAGAGAGGGGAAACGGAAAAGGATATGAATTTAAATAACGTGGCGCACCTTTTTTGACGCGGTTATCATGACGGAGGTGAAACGTCGCCCGCTTCGCGTGCCAAAGGTGTCGCTTGCTCTGCCAAGGAGTTAATGCGACGGGCCGGGCGATTCGCGGGGCGTTTGTTGCACGTGCGCGGGCCGTTCGAGGAACGGAGCACGGGCGCGTTGTCTTTACGCCGTGGGCGAGGGCTCCCCTGCCGCTTTAGGAAAGGACACGAGCCTGGGGGTGATTTGACCGCTGCTTCCGCTTGTCTGTTGCAGCAGTTATTGCCGGTCTGCTTTTGGCCATATCAACTGCCGTGCCTACCCCCGCGGCTGACTGACCCGTGATCGCTGCACTTAATTGGCACTGTTGGGTCACGTGCGGGGCTGCCTCGAGCCGCGGCACTGGTTCCACAGTCGAGAAGACGCAGCATTAGCACAGGTGGCGGTGCGGTTTCCTTGCACGTAGTGACCGTCGCGCCGGTTACATGATATGTGGGACCGGGCCTCCGTGCTGGTCCACCGGATGTGACGAAGCTGAAAGGGTGCATAACCGCAGTGCGGTTGCATGCTCCCTGCGTGGCGGCTCGCCCTTTCGTCCGCTGGTTTTGGCGAGGATGAGGGAACGCTTATAACCGTAGGGCGGTTACATGCGTGCGGCGGTTTGCCTCCTTCGCGTTTCGGGTCAGCTTCTCATGACGTGTGGGACCCAGCCCCTGTGTCGCAAGGTGGGAACCCTAGAGCATGTCGGGTGAGACTTTGCCCGTGACGCTTGGGGGTGCGAGTGAGGAGATCTGCCTATAAAAAGGGGATCGATCCCCTGGGCAGTAGCCATGCCTTCACACTCCTCTCTTGTATCGTTCCCTTCCACCTTCCGAGCCCCCAAATGGGGCGTAGCTGTGTGGCTCTCTTCTTGCTGCTGTTTGAGAAGCGCAACCTCATGGGGGTTGGCGCTCTCCAGTCGTCACTCGGCTTCAAGGATTTTCATCATGCAGCCCGGCTGCAGTCCCTCACCAATGGTCATCCGTAGGGATGATCACCAGCCATGTGGTGGGGAGAAGCAAGCCGGGCTGCGGCCTCTGCCCCGCCCTCAACTTCAAGGATGTTCATCATCTGGGCTGAGGAGGAGGAGTGCACCGAGTCGGGGGCCGTCTCCGCGTGGGCAACGGCCCGCTCCTTCCCTTAGTGATCGGGGGAGAAGGGTGTTCGCCGCCCGTGGCGCTGTCAGCTGCCGCATCTCTGGCTCCCCGGCCTGAGTGGCCCTGGCGCTGCTTCCGGTGCCTCCGCCCACCGCTGGGGCAGGGCGTGGCTGCCCGTCCGCCGCACTGGCGTCGGTCGCGCCGTGCATGGGCCGGCTATGTCCAGGTCCTCCTTGCGCCGTCGACTGTACCGGGGGTCGCCCAACACGTCGTACGCCACGAGGGTGGTACTCGTGTTCTGGGACAGCCTCGGCGAGGACGAGAGTGAGGACCTGCTGGTGCGCTTTGGGGCGGCTGACGTTCGCCGGTGCAGTGTTGGTGGGCAGGTGGCCGCCATAGGTGAGGCTTCCTCTGCCAACGAGACCGTCAGTGCTACCCGCAGGTGGACCTCCGGCTCTTTGGCCTCCACGGCTTGTCCTCGCCCCTCGTGTGGAGGACGGGGGCGAGGGCCTTTTTACAGTAGTGTTTGCCCTGAGGCAATCACTGCTGCTGTCTAGCCGCCCGAGGCGGATGTGGCAGAACCTCCCAAATTATCGGGCCCACATGCACCTGTCCTTGTCTCAAAGACTTCAGACGGCCATGCATGTGCACCAGATAACTTAACAGGATCCGTCCGATTGCCACAAGGACATCGGATAAACCACTTACAACCAGAACCGCGGGATTAAGTAACACAAATCACACACATAACATTTTTGCAGCGGAAATCTTATTACCAAATTTTATGGGTTACAAAAATTTTACATTATTTTATCGGAGTGATTACACAAGTATAAGTTTGAAATATATGCTAGCTCAAGTGATCATCCTCAATAAGAAGATAAAGACAGGGTATACTTATATAAGAAGGCCGAGCCCACCGGCACTTAACACCATCAACAGCAGCACAAGACTATAACCTGAAAACAACAGGGAATAAAACCCTGAGTATGGAATTACTCAGCAAGACTTACCCGACTAAAGAAAAGACTCTCAAGGATATGCTGGATTTAGGAGTCAAGGAGAGGCTTTAGCAAGAATCAACTTAGATACTTGTGCAGAAATAGCTTACTAAAGTGAGTCCTTACTTTCAATATTTTAATGCCAAATTAAGTATTAATAGACTCTGTTTGCATCTGGTCTAATTTCACCATCTCATCAATACAACATCATTTTTATTCATAATGTTCACATCCTGATTTAGGTTGTAGGGCAGTGACCAAGTCTTCATAACCGCGAAGGTACGGCGATCCGAATCGATTATACTCAGCTGAGGATCTCCGAACACACGACATATGTAGCACTTAACCCTTGCATATGTCAACCCGCCACCAGGGTTCTTAAGACCAGATCAGGTTCACGTCAACCGAGAGCACAGATACACCACCGTCCAGCCTCTTGCCACGGAGGGTACACGCTACTCTCGCCACCGCTCCACGCCCATTGCGTGTTATCTTATTCTGGCCTTAGTCTGCCCGAGGCAAAGTTTACCCATGACGAGGCTTGTGACCAGTTAAAGGGTCCTCGATCAGCAAGCCTACATACACATCCAATCCTTAATCAACCTGGGTAGAACATCACCTGTTCCTAGCCCAAGTCCCGATTTAAGTACGTCCATCCTTAGGATTGTTTGTGTTCCTTAGGATGAAAAGAGCATTATAGGGAACTTTGCAATAAGATCCCACCATTGCTCCCAATGAAAATAATCTTGCAGGTAGAAGCCAACTTTCCTCAGGATAATCCCTGAGCAAGGCCTTATTGCGAAAGACAACTTCTATCCAAAAGATCTAAGCAGAGCTAAGTATTTTTGTAAATAATATTTTGATACTTCATCAGAAGTATCTATAAAGGTATGGATATCAAGGAAGGCAATGCATCAAAGGGTTCCAAGCAACTCCTATAAACCTAATGCACATTTCACTAGACTTAAAGTGTGCAAAAATTATTTAAAAACACAAGGAAGGGGTTGCATGCACCGGGGCTTGCCTTTGTTGCAGTGAAGAGGTTCTAGATCCCTCTATTAAACCCAGTTAGATGGCTCCTCCACTTGATCAGCAGCCACTGGAGTAGATTCCTCTTCAGTCACCACTTTAGGTTGAATCTTCACTCCTTCTGGTAGGAGTTCTATATGAAATGACATGATCATGGATGCTTATGCTTATGCAACTTGAAAAGAAAATACTAAGAAAACATCAAAACACTTATACCTCTCTAAAGGTGCACACAAAAACTAACAAAACCTTAAGAGAGCTAAATACTCTAATATCACAACACAATTCACCAACCAAACTAGGAAACCTTGCCTCAATAACCAACCAAGTGCTTCATTTATGCCTTAAGCAAGGATCCAAACTGCATGTACTACAAGTTAAGGTGTCCAAAATTCAGCCACCTTCCACTAAACTTGTTTTCAGTTTTCTGAAACAGACATCTCACACAGACTGACAGAAGAAACTTAGGCACATTTTATTCTAAATTTTATACAGCTGCAAACTTATTTCTCTGTAAGAAACTTGTTCACCCAACACAGCTACAAATCTCTTCTATAAGGTTTTTAGCTTATAACCATACATACCAAGTGTTAGGGTGCATTAAAGTTGAGCAAACACACGGAAAATCCATTTTCCCAATCTGAAACAGCACATTACTAGGTCTAACAGAGAGTTTTGTCACTCCTTTTTCTCCAAATTCTACAAAGTAGCAAGCCAACACTTCGCATGAGACTTGCTCTCCTTTACATGGTCTTTGACTTTGCTATAGCATTCTTATCCCAATTCTTCTTGGATTAATTACCACAAGGACCCAAAATTGAATAAACACACAAATTCAGACTTAAATATTATTCTAAGTCTGAATCCTAACACCTGACAGTCCACCTTTTGGCCACTTTTATTTCCAAATTTATGCGGAACCAAGTCCACCACACTTTACAAAACTTACTCTCTTTACTATGGTCTCCAGCTTTGCTATGTAAACTTTAATCCAAAACCCCATGAATCAGTCACAAATGAATTCCAAACTAGGCATACTGTTGCAATTCAGTTCACAGAACTGAATAAAAAAATTCAGTTGTGTTCAGCCTGACAGTCCAAATTTAGCCAACCTTTTCTCCAATTTTTACACAGCAACAAACCAAGATCACATTACCAAAGTTATTCCTTAGATATAGCTCTATTACTTTGGTATAGTACCCCTAGGTTGAAAACATACAGAACAATTTTTATGAAGCACCAAAGTGGACCTCAACACATTAGAATATAGTTTCAGCTTTCTGCACTAAATCTAGGATCCAAAAATCCGATAGCCAATTTTTGAGCGAATTTTACATCTAGTTTAGAGCAACAGACAGTGGTAGAGTTCAAGAACTAACTTGTGTGAGCTTCATCGGCCAACAAAGACTACTGAACAAGCAACGTGGACATTACCTGCTGGAGTTACTCTGCTACAGCAAGGTGAAGTTCCACTGACCCAAACCGAAGGGCACTGATCAAGGGCAGGTTTCACTGAATATATATAGGCAAAAGGGTCCCTGATCTTTGCCCACAACTCGGTGAGGAGATAATACCAGGGTGCCAACACTGCATGGCTGACATACTTGCATGTTTGACACCTACTCCACACAGGTTTACAATTCCAGCCAGCCCATAACATTGTATCTGGTCAAGCTCACAACCCAAAATATCCCACTGGTTCACTGGATACAGACAGAAGCAAAGGTAGATAAGAACTCCACCGTGGCCAAGCTCAAACAAGTCCAAGTTGATTTCTAAAGGGGTGAAGCCACTAGAACTGCTGCTGTCCAGCACACCCCATTAAAGATTCATTAGATGAGGACCCCCTCTCATTCACTGCTCACAAAATAGGTCAAAATTTGGATATTTTTTTGTAGATCTGAGGCCACTAGATCTTCAGTTACTTATCTCTACTTGATCTCTATCCAAAACTCGAGCAACACTAATAGAGAGGAAGTGATCTTCTTCAGATTCCTTTTGACCAACACTGAACTACCACAGCTTAACAGAACCCTTCCTTCCACCCTTTCATTTCTTCTACTTCCAAGCAACATCACGGAATCAATCTTGGTGAACTTTCTTCACCAACTAACCCTCTAACTTATCTCCACAGAGGCTATAAACTTATACCCCTTGGATCAACCACAAATTAACTCTAAAATCTTGGGAAAAACACTAAACCAAAACCACAGTCACTGCATCAGACCTGATCTGCACCAATCTGACAGAGGTAGTTTGAACACCTTTTTCTCCCAGTTTTGTGCAGCATCAAGTCCACCTCACTATATAAAACTTGTTCACTGTACTCTGGTCTTCAAATGTGATACAGAAAATTTAGCCCAAAACCAAATGGATTAGCCACAAATGAGCTCCAAAATTAGTACCTTTTACTGAATTTTGGTTTCAGTGAACTGAACAAAAATTTCAGTCAAAGCAACCTGACAGCCCATCTTGGAGCTAACTTCTCTCCCAAATTTGTGTAGCACCAACCCAGCAGTGCTTAAACAAGTTTGTTCTCCTAGATATGCTCTTAAAACTTGCTGCAGAAACTTTGGTTCAAAACCACCTAGAACAGGCACTACACAGCTCCAAAACTGCACTAAAAATATTGATTTCAGACTTTCAGTTCTGAATAAACTAAGTCACCAACCATCTGACAGTCAAATTTTGAGCAGCTGTTACTCCAATTTTCGTATAGGATCATGTCCATCACCTTTAAAGAAGTTGTTCACCAATATATGGTCTTCAATTCCTCTATAGAAACCTCAGTCAAAAACCTTATAGAACAACCACAAAAGGGCTCCAAACTTGGCACCATACAACAAATTTCAGATTTCAGAACTGAACCAAATTCAGTTACAGGAATGCCTAGCAGCTGATCTTTGGGGGCATTTTTGTGGCGGAACTGCCCGAATTATTCCAACTTAAGTGCCTAAGTCCTGCCTTAGAGGCTAGACCACACTTAAATGAGAATAACCCGTCAATCCCTCGGATCTAGTCCGACGCGGCCACTGACAGGATCAAGTACCACAGTCTCACTCGATGGTGAGTCACAGAGCAAATACAATAAAGCATAAAACCATGCAGGGAAGAGTGTTAAATTATTA
Organism: Zea luxurians; assembly: GCA_029449295.1. Classification (NCBI taxonomy): domain Eukaryota; kingdom Viridiplantae; phylum Streptophyta; class Magnoliopsida; order Poales; family Poaceae; genus Zea; species Zea luxurians. The sequence continues at coordinate 36,318,798 of JAOPSE010000028.1, forward strand.
CATCACCATTGTCACCATCGAAGTTTTCGCAAAAGTAACCATCATTGTTTTGAAGTGCAGCGGAAATAAACTAACGATAAATAAATGGAGAGATGGGGAAGCCTGTCCCATCACTCCTCATGCTCCTCCTCAGCCGAGGCGGGGTCCCACTCGACAGTCCAACTCGGTGGTAAGGTGGACGGCCAAGTCACTCCAGCAACCATGTCCTCCAGAGAACCTGTAAAAAATTTTGCCACAAGCAAGGCTGAGTATACTAATACTCAGCTAGACTTACCCGGTGTGAGGAGTCTATACTCCTCTACCTCTAGACATGCAGCTGTTTGGCTGTGGGGTTTGGTTGCCAAAAGCACTAGCTGAGTTTCTAAATCAAGATTTTAACTTTGTCAAAATTAAGTGTGACTCTCTTAAGGCTAAAAGTGTACTAACTAATCATACATAGTATCAAACATCTTTAGCAATCAACATCTTGTATCATCTCATCACAGTTCCACTTGTTACTCAATGTAGCAGCATGGATCAAGCAGTCTCATTAGCTGCGAGAAGCAGACGATTCGAATCAAGTTTTTATCCTTGCAAGGTAAACCTAAACACCCGACATGCAGGGGTACTCCGTCCCCACACATATCAACCGTCCCCATCGATTCCCCGTCAGCAGATCAGGGCTCACCGCCTTGGCGTACAATGCCCCACTGACCCCGACTGGCCGTCGTGCAGTGACCGCACTTGTACCCACCATAACCGGAATGGGAGACTACGTCTCAGGTCGCGTGAGGGGTAAAGTCCACTGCCAGGTTCAATCAGGTACTAGGCTTACCGATTTACCATATTTCTCGGCATATGTTTAGTACGTTCAAACGCTTGACTCACGGTACCACACCTTAATCCTTAATCAACTTTTTATCCCGTGAACAACCAATCCCCATGGATTGTTGCCCACAAACCAACATCAATATGATAAGAAGGTGGATACAGCCAATTCCTGACCTCGCGCGAGTGCTAGAAAAATCACTCGACTTCTACCGAGATCCTAATTAATAAAGCAGCTACTCGACTTAGCATACTAGTATTCATCTCAATAGGATTCCTGAGATCATGCAACTAGGGTTTCAACACAACTCCTACACTTAAGTGCACAATCAATCCTACAATCATTAAGTGAAGTAAAATAGCATAAATAACCGGTTATGCATAAAACCGGGGCTTGCCTTCCAAAGCAGTGGCAGGCAGGTCCTCTGGTGCAGGCTCTGGTGCTGGGTCTGGGGCAACCTCCTGGGCAGCTCCTTGCTCCGGCACGAGGACGTACTCTCCGTCAGCAAGATTACAGTCTATCGAAATGCAATGAACATGTATGTCATGATTATGCAAGATTTAAGAACATTAAGCCACAGAAATTAAGTCAAGAATTAACTTAGGGTTCCTTGGCTACGTGGGTCTTCTAGTGGTATACATAGACTTATTACCTTTTAGGTTTAGGTTTTCTTTTAGGATAACATATTGGATTTGTATTGCCTTTATGGATTTCAGTGGACAATTTATAAAGGTCTTAGGAGGACATTAAATTCCATCATCCATTTTCCTTTCTTAAATTTCCATCTAGGGTTTCTAGTAGGGGTTTGAACTATGACAGTAGTTTAAAAAATTTCCAAAAATTTTGTAAAAATTACAGTGGGTTGTCACTGGCTATTCTAGCTTGTTTTAAGAACTTGAGGCTTAAAGTACAAAAGCTAGTCCTTAAACAAAAATAACAATAGTTAGGCAAAATGGGCCACTTTACACTACAAGTCTTAGTTAGGGGTAGGTTCTGTCCTACAGGTTATTTTTGTTGGCCTCTATTAGTGATACTAAGCCCTTGTACCAAAAATGGCAGAGAGCAACATGATGGTTAATTAATGATGGATTTCTAAAGTTGGGTGCAAAAAGGGTGCTTAGAACTAACTTGTCATTTGAAAAATATCAAACAACAGATTTCAGATTTTTCCTAAGTTCTTATTATCAAAACATTAGTTATCCTAAGGTTTGGGGAGGTTTCACCTTAGGGTTATTTTGTAGGGTTTTTCTAAGTTATCCTTGTTTTATTAATTTAAAAGGTAGCTTTCTTATTTTACACTACAACAGGGTATGATATATTTTTCCAGTGAACTACATTGACTAAGTATCTCAACAAAAATAGGGGTGCCCTCTGGTTCATTATTTATGTCACCTTTTCTATTTTTCTTAATCTTAAACATATTATGGAATAAGGGGTAAAAACTATCTTAATGTAGTGGACAGAGGGGTTTAACATTTTTAACTAGGTCAGTTAGTAGATATAAACTTCTCTAAATTTTTCTAACCTTAGTTAAATAGTACAACCATTTTTCTTGCTATTATTAAGCTTTTGGTCCAAATTGTAATTAAATCATAACCTTATATTCTTCTCTAGTACTTATGGGGTTTTATATTTTTCTTAGATAGGTTACATTATTTAGAGTCTGGCAAAATTGGTTTGACCAAATTTGGATAAACCAAACAGAAGTTATGGTTTTTTAAAGTTTCTGTTTGAATTTAAATCAGGTTTTAATTAAGTTTTTCTGGAAAAGCAGTTTGCGCCAAGGTCCCTGGATTTAAATCGAATCAAACCTCGCAGTTCTACCCTTATGCCACTATTCACTTGAGTCTCTGACTTTTCACTTAACCCCCTGGATTTCTCTCCCTCTCACCCGCAGTCCTTCCCTCAACTGAAACAGTAGCCGCGGGAAAGAAAAGGGTGGCGCGGCTCACCGGCGGCGAGGGAGGTCCGGCGAGGTGGTCAGTGATGTTCAGGAGGTCGCGACGGTCACGTCGATGTGCGGGTCGGCGTCAAAGGTGGTCGGAGCTCCCCTGGCCACGAACACAGGCGGCGGGGATCGTCGGCGACGCCTGCTCCGGTCAACCACGGCGGTAGAGTTCAATTAATGGGCACGAGGAGCTTCACGGGATGACACAGAGGCCATGCGCGCAACGAATCGGGAAATGGTGAAGGGGTTTACCCGGTCCACGTGCGCCGGTGGGTTCTAGAACTCCGGTGAGCGCGATTTGGCTTCTCCGGTGACGCGGGCCCTCGGTTTAAGCTTGAGCAAGGCTCATGGTCTCACCAGGAAGCTATCTGGGGGCTTGGATCGAACGGAGGAGGACGGGAGAGGGGTTGGCCACGGCGGTGGCTTTCGGGCGGCACTGGCGGGTCGCGGGGAGGTCGCCGGAGGCAACGGCTGGCTTGGGCAAGTCAGGCGAGGTACGGAGGAAGCAATGGGGAAGGCAACCGAGCGCTGGGGCGGGTTTTATAGGCGCGGATGCGGCCGGGGTGCCGGCTCGACCGTTTGGCGCGACGCGGGCACGCGGGGCGCGCGTGCAGGCGTGCTCTGGCGAGCTCAGAGCGCGTCGAACACGTGGCGCGTTGCTTCTGCCCGTGTTCTTCGCTCTGCTGAGCGGCCAGGCGTACGAATCTCGCCCTACCGCCTGTGGGAGATCTCTTCCCTGCACCTAGGGCTACCTAGTTCATGTAAGTTCCAAGAGGAGATGTGGTCTGGTTGAAGAGATATGGCAGCGCCAAGTCTTGTCTGTCTGCCCTGTGCAAACCGAGACAAAACCAATGCCAATGCGTGTCAAACGGTTTTGGCTTGGGTTCAAACTTTTCCAGGGCATTCTAGGGTTCATTTGGCGCCACTTTGTTAATTAGGTCGACAGGTTTTGAAAAGGGGATCAAGGTGAACATGAGGGATCTTTGCTCAAGGGTTGGTTTTTGACTTAGACAAAATCTGAATTTCTCCCTTGTGTTCAACCTTTGGTGACCTTTTTAGGACTTTTCTGAAAACTTTTTGGGGGTACTTCCTTACTATTAATTGTAGGTTATTAAGTATATTACAACTTTTATATTTGGCCCAACCCATGATCATGATGTTTACATGATCTTTTGATCATGGCTTCAATTAGGGTTATTATTGCCTATGGGGGTTTTGCTCTAGGGTTTTGGGAGATCCCTACTTAGATGTGCATCACAAGCTAGGGCATGATATCCAAGATAGTTTGCACTTGACTAGGACCTTGAATTCCAAGATTGAAGTACTTTGCCCACCAATCTTTATGTCATTATGGGTTAAAAAGGGGTAACCCTGGGGTGGACACCCTGAGTAACACCTAGGGTGTTATAGCCCTCCCCCCTTAAAGGAATCTCGCCCCAAGATTTCAGGTAGAGTCCCTTGGAGGGATGCTTTGAAGGTGTGCTGGTGCTACTTTCCCCTTAAACTCAAGTTCCACTTTCCTAACTGCTCTTCGAATGTCATCCTCTTTGCAACTTCAGAAGGAAGCCCTTCTTAAGTCAATTCCACAACTTAGACTACCCTTGTTATCTAAGTTTTTCTTATAATTGACTTCAAAGGGCAGGCGGGGGTGGGGTTTTGGGGCTACATACCGATTCCTTTGGGCAGAAAGTCGGGGAAGCGAGAGCGTAGAAAATCCTCCGTTTCCCATGTAGCTTCTTCTGCTGAATGATGACTCCACTGAACCTTATACATTTTGATTGATCTTGCCCGAGTTGACCTTTCCTTCTGATCCAATACCTTGACGGGGTACTCTTGGTAGGACAAGTCTGGTTCTATCTCAATGTCCGGCTCCGGTAGCACTTCAGTGGGTAGACGAACACATTTCCGCAGCTGAGATACATGGAACACATTGTGAATTGCTGTCATGCAGGGTGGCAATTCCAATTGGTAAGCTACGGGTCCACAAATTTCCTTGATCTTATATGGTCCAATGTAACGAGGGGCTAACTTGCCCTCGATCCCAAATCTCTGGACACCCTTGGTTGGTGATACCTTAAGATAGACATGATCTCCCACCTCAAACTGTAGAGGCTTCCGCCTCTTGTCATGATAACTCTTCTGTCTGGCCTGAGCAGCTTCTAGGTTCTTTTTGATAATTCTAACCTTTGCCTCTGCTTCAAGCACCAAATCTGGCCCAAAAATTTCCCTTTCTCCTGCTTGAGACCAATTCAGCGGGGTTCTGCATCTTCTCCCATATAATGCCTCAAAAGGTGCCATCTTCAGACTAGACTGATAGCTATTATTGTAAGAAAACTCTGCCAAGGAAAGACACTTGTCCCAATCCTTTCCATAGTGTAGCGCACATGCTCGCAGCATATCTTCCAAAATCTGATTTACCCTTTCTGTCTGACCATCTGTTTGGGGGTGGTATGCTGAGCTTCGTATGACCTGGGTTCCAAGTGATTCCTGTAGTTGCTCCCAAAATCGTGCCACAAAAGGTGCTCCTCGGTCAGAGACTATAGTCCTTGGTATCCCATGCAGACGAACTATCTGGTCGATGTAGATCTCCGCATACTTCTCCGCCCGGTGGGTGGTGTGTACTGGCAAGAAATGAGCCGTCTTGGTCAATCTGTCCACAATAACCCATATGGAATCATGGTGCCTGGAGGTATTGGGTAATCCCACTATGAAGTCCATGCAAATGTCCTCCCATTTCCAAGATGGTATGGGAAGGGGTTGCAAGGGGCCTGCTACCTTCAAGTGATTGGCTTTTACCCTCTGGCAAGTGTCACACTCTGATACGTACTTGGCAATTTCCCTCTTCATCCTAGTCCACCAATACAAAGATCTGAGATCATGGTACATCTTGTTACTGCCTGGGTGCATGGAGAACTTGGAGAGGTGAGCTTCATCCAATATCTTCTTTCTGAGCTCAGGGTCCTTGGGAACAACCAATCGATCTTCAAACCATAAAATTCCCTTGCTGTCCTGACGGAAACACTTGTATTTCTCTGCCTTCTGCCTGATCATTTCTTTGATAACCTGAACACCCTTATCCCCAAGCTGTGCCTGAACTATTTGCTCTTGCAATGTGGGTTCCACTGCGATATATCTCAATTCACCGGGAAGGACAACTTCCAGGTTTAGTCTACACAGCTCATCACACAGGGTGGTGACTCTTGCATCCATGTTCATACAATTGCACTGGGCCTTTCTGCTCAAAGCATCTGCCACAACATTTGCTTTGCCAGGATGGTAAAGCACCTCCAAATCATAGTCCTTGATCAATTCCAACCACCTTCTCTGCCTCATGTTCAGATCAGCCTGAGTGAAAATATATTTGAGGCTCTTATGGTCAGTGTAAATGTTGCAGTGAGCTCCCATCAAGTAGTGTCTCCATATCTTGAGGGCATGAACTACTGCTGCCAACTCCAGATCATGTGTCGGGTAGTTCTGCTCATGGGGTCTGAGGGCTCGGGAAGCATAAGCAATGACCCGGTTATCTTGCATCAAGACACAACCCAGTCCGGTACCAGAAGCATCACAATAAACTTCAAATGGCTTGGTATTATCTGGCTGAGCTAGCACTGGAGCTGTTGTCAAATGTTGCCTCAAGGTATGAAAAGCATCTTCACACTTTTGGCTCCACGTGAACTTGGCTCCCTTCTTCAACAGCTCAGTCATTGGCTTGGCAATTCTGGAGAAATCCGGAATAAATCGGCGGTAATACCCTGCCAATCCCAGAAAACTCCGAATCTGTCTCACTGTAGTCGGAGGTTTCCAGTCCATCACTTCCTGTACCTTTTCAGGGTCAACTGATATCCCATCCTGAGAAACTGTGTGACCCAAGAATTTAATTTCCTTTAGCCAGAATTCACATTTAGACAATTTAGCATAAAGACGGTGATCGCGCAGTCACTGAAGTACGATGTGTAGATGCTCAGCATGCTCGTCTTCGTTCTTGGAATAGACCAGAATGTCATCAATGAAAACAACCACGAATTTGTCTAGCTCTGGCATGAATACTGAGTTCATCAAGTACATAAAATAAGCCGGGGCATTGGTCAACCCAAAGGACATCACCAAAAACTCATACAACCCATATCTGGTAGAGAAGGCCGTCTTGGGAATATCACTGGTTCGAATCTTGATCTGATGGTAGCCCGAGCGAAGGTCTATCTTGGAGAATACCTTGGCTCCTACCAATTGATCAAACAGAACATCAATGCAGGGTAACGGGTACTTGTTCTTGATAGTCACCGCATTGAGAGGGCGGTAGTCAACACACATCCTCAAACTCTCATCCTTTTTCTTCACAAATAAAGCTGGACATCCCCATGGTGAAGTACTTGGACGAATAAACCCCTTGTCCAACAATTCTTGCAATTGTTTCTTCAATTCTGCCAGTTCCGCGGGAGGCATCCTATAAGGTCTCTTGGAGATAGGAGCAGTCCCGGGTTGCAATTCAATGGCAAACTCAATATCTCTGTCAGGTGGCATTCCTGGCAATTCATCCGGAAAAACATCGGGGTAGTCGCAGACTACTGGGATCTGCCTTACTGGGGATTCTGCCATAACAAAGGCACAAGACCGGGTGCAACCCTGATCGGGCAAAAATAATGTGGTTTCACCACAGGTTGGTGAGTGCACTTCAATGGCCCTAGCTGCAATGTCAATAACTGCCCGATGCCTTGTTAGCCAATCAGTTCCTAATATGATATCCACGCTGTCCAAACCCAAAATGAGAAGGGTGGTTTTAATTATTAGACTACCAAACTTTATGGGCACATGCCTGCTGATTTGATTAGTGGCAATCTTGCCTCCTGGTGTGGAAATTGTGATACCCCCATTGGTGTGGTGAAAAGGCAACTGGCACTTGACACTAAATTTGGCACTGACAAAACTATGCGAAGCACCAGAATCAAAAAGAACAATAGCAGGAAAATTTAAAACTGTAAAGATACCGGTCATGACGGGTGCTCCCTCTGGAATGTCAGCCATTGTAGTGAAGTTCAGCTTGCCCTGCCTCACTTGCACCTTCTGTCTCTTGCCTTGATTCTGATTGACATTCTGCCCCTGCCTCTGCTGATTCTTGGGGCAATTCTTGGCATAGTGTCCAGTGCTGCCACAAGTGAAACACCTGTTATCATTGGCCTGGCGGTACTGCTGCTGCTGATTGTTCCTCTGAGCTGGAAACTGGGCGCGGTTGGGTGTCTGCTGCTGCTGCTGCTGCGGCGGCCTGATCACCCATCTCCCTTGCTGCTGCTGAGGTCCCTTGTTCTGCGAGTCAGACACAATCCTGAAGCGCTGTGGCTGAGATGAGGGTCCTGCCACAGGGGTCTTCCTCTTCTTCTCCGCCTGTCGAGCCAAGATGCAGTCCTCCTGGGAGATAGCCATGTTGACCAACTCATTGTAACTGTTGGCCCTGACGGTGTTGAGTCGATCACGGAGTTTGGTGCTGAGCCCCCTTCTGAACCTGTCTCGCTTCTTCTCATCCGTATCAGCATGATATCCAGCATACTGACACAAATCATTGAAGGCCTGGGCATATTGCAACACTGTCCTGCTGCCCTGAGTGAGTGCCAGAAACTCATTGAGCTTCCGGTCCATGATGCCAGCGGGGATATGGTGCCCTCTGAAAGCCGCCCTAAACTCCCTCCATTCCACTTCTCTACCCTCTGGCTGCATGGCAAGAAAATGGTCCCACCAGGTCCTTGCGGGTCCGCGAAGCTGCTGGGTGGCGAACCTGACCTTGGTGACCTCTGAGCAAATTCCATGGAGCAGTGGGAATTTGGATTCTACCACCCTCAACCACACATCTGCATCAAGTGGGTCCTCCGCCCTGGTAAACAATGGTGGCTGAGTGCTGAGGAACTCCTGGTAGGTAGCAGCGACGGGGTGACGCTGATGGTCTCCACCATAATGCTGAGGTGGTGGCTGACGCTGAGCTAGCTGTCTCAGGATCTCATTTTGCTGGGCCATGAGCTCCTGCAGAGTGGGAGGCGGTGGCGGTGGAGGAACGTGCTCATTCTGACCACGGCGCGCTCTCCCAGCCATCTGAAAAATTACATGGTTGCTTAATAACTCATCTCCAAGCTTAAGGTTCAAACACGGTAGGGGAGCTAAATCAATTTAATAAATTCCATATGAACAAAACGAGAACAGAAACCTTCCGTCCAGATTTAAACTGCCATTAATCATCCCTAAATTTCCAAAAGAGTTCAACATGGTTATAGCAATGATCCAAAAGACTCAACTCTACCTAGCTTAGTACCCTAAGGGTGCAAAAGCTAAGCTAGCGGCGAGGAGTCCAACTATCATCAATCTCTAGGATTAGCCTGGCATCTAGTGAGCGAACGAGGCAACGCTAGACTCAGGGGAAGGTGGTCTCCCTGAGCCAGCGGTGTCTACACTGGAAGCAGACTCGTCTCCTCCCTCGATGTCAACGTCCTCGTCAGCTTCCTCACCATGGATCTCTTGGTGATGCATGTCCAGGTGCTCATTTGCTTCTGCCAGCTGCTGCTGAGTGTTGAGGAGCTGATCCTCGAGAACCTCGATGGTGTTCTCCCGGGTGCCCACTAGCTCCTCCAACTCATGAATCTCATCAGACAGCTGCTCCACTTGCAAATCTTTTTCCACGAGCTCCTGGGACAAGTCCACCACGAGCTCCTCCCTGTTGTCCAGGGTGATCTTGGTGGCCTCCAGCAATGCCATCAGGTGAGACATTGCCTCCCCACGCATTACTTGCAGACGATACAGAGCGTTCATGCATCGTACTGACAAGTGAGCGGTGTGGCCTGGGTAAAGAGCCCAGATGTCCTTGGCATGCTCCACCCGATCCCTCCACATCGGGTCGTCCTCCTTTTCCGCGGGGAACAACCCCATGGGGTGGGTAGCCAGCTCCAGGGGATGGAATCCGCAGAAGGTAGTCAGTCCATGCAGAGCGATTGCCTCGATTGTGTCCTCCGCTCGGTACCCGAAAGACTCAGAGTCCAAGGAGCGCCAGCCTGGCTGCAGGGGATGAGGTTCCAAGGTCATCCTCACCCTACAGCGAGGCACCCGGTGCTTCTCGAATTGCTGCACCGCGTACTGAGGGGGTGTCAAATATCCTGCCCCCTGAAGTACCTCCCACAAGATGCGGGGAAATCCCTCTCGTGCAAGTCCGTCAGTGTGGGTCAGTGCATTTCCGTCATCAGAGGATCCGTGGGAAGTCATCTGTGCACGGTTAAGCGTAAGTAAAAGAAAAAGAATTACAAAAAGAACAAGAAAAATAAATCTCAGCCTGTCTCTAATTAAAAGAAAAAGGCACTGGGGACCTAGTTGATTGTTACCTTGTTTTTATGTCTCTTTTACTCAGTTATCCATTTGCTTAATTATGAATGCATGCATGCTCGTCCTGAACGACCTCTCCTAAAGATAAAAAGGAATAGGGAAGGACTCCCATCCTTTAAAAAAGTGGCCTATAGGGCCTAGTCACTTAGCCACCTAGCTACCCTTCTATTATCCTAAGGCTTCACGTCCTAGGTCTATCCTGCTCGGCCTATAATCTATCCAACAGTGTTTCTATCAAATTTTACTTTAGAAAAGGGATAGCATTTATGTTTTATTGATTCCTCTGTGGTGGTACAAGCTCCGATACCAGCTGTGGCGGAACTGCCTGAATTATTCCAACTTAAGTGCCTAAGTCCTGCCTTAGAGGCTAGACCACACTTAAATGGGAATAACCCGTCAATCCCTCGGATCTAGTCCGACGCGGCCACTGACAGGATCAAGTACCACAGTCTCACTCGATGGTGAGTCACAGAGAAAATACAATAAAGCATAAAACCATGCAGGGAAGAGTGTTAAATTATTACATCACCATTGTCACCATCGAAGTTTTCGCAAAAGTAACCATCATTGTTTTGAAGTGCAGCGGAAATAAACTAACGATAAATAAATGGAGAGATGGGGAAGCCTGTCCCATCACTCCTCATGCTCCTCCTCAGCCGAGGCGGGGTCCCACTCGACAGTCCAACTCGGTGGTAAGGTGGACGGCCAAGTCACTCCAGCAACCATGTCCTCCAGAGAACCTGTAAAAAATTTTGCCACAAGCAAGGCTGAGTATACTAATACTCAGCTAGACTTACCCGGTGTGAGGAGTCTATACTCCTCTACCTCTAGACATGCAGCTGTTTGGCTGTGGGGTTTGGTTGCCAAAAGCACTAGCTGAGTTTCTAAATCAAGATTTTAACTTTGTCAAAATTAAGTGTGACTCTCTTAAGGCTAAAAGTGTACTAACTAATCATACATAGTAGCAAACATCTTTAGCAATCAACATCTTGTATCATCTCATCACAGTTCCACTTGTTACTCAATGTAGCAGCATGGATCAAGCAGTCTCATTAGCTGCGAGAAGCAGACGATTCGAATCGAGTTTTTATCCTTGCAAGGTAAACCTAAACACACGACATGCAGGGGTACTCCGTCCCCACACATATCAACCGTCCCCATCGATTCCCCGTCAGCAAATCAGGGCTCACCGCCTTGGCGTACAATGCCCCACTGACCCCGACTGGCCGTCGTGCAGTGACCGCACTTGTACCCACCATAACCGGAATGGGAGACTATGTCTCAGGTCGCGTGAGGGGTAAAGTCCACTGCCAGGTTCAATCAGGTACTAGGCTTACCGATTTACCATATTTCTCGGCATATGTTTAGTACGTTCAAACGCTTGACTCACGGTACCACACCTTAATCCTTAATCAACTTTTTATCCCGTGAACAACCAATCCCCATGGATTGTTGCCCACAAACCAACATCAATATGATAAGAAGGTGGATACAGCCAATTCCTGACCTCGCGCGAGTGCTAGAAAAATCACTCGACTTCTACCGAGATCCTAATTAATAAAGCAGCTACTCGACTTAGCATACTAGTATTCATCTCAATAGGATTCCTGAGATCATGCAACTAGGGTTTCAACACAACTCCTACACTTAAGTGCACAATCAATCCTACAATCATTAAGTGAAGTAAAATAGCATAAATAATAGGTTATGCATAAAACTGGGGCTTGCCTTCCAAAGCAGTGGCAGGCAGGTCCTCTGGTGCAGGCTCTGGTGCTGGGTCTGGGGCAACCTCCTGGGCAGCTCCTTGCTCCGGCACGAGGACGTACTCTCCGTCAGCAAGATTACAGTCTATCGAAATGCAATGAACATGTATGTCATGATTATGCAAGATTTAAGAACATTAAGCCACAGAAATTAAGTCAAGAATTAACTTAGGGTTCCTTGGCTACGTGGGTCTTCTAGTGGTATACATAGACTTATTACCTTTTAGGTTTAGGTTTTCTTTTAGGATAACATATTGGATTTGTATTGCCTTTATGGATTTCAGTGGACAATTTATAAAGGTCTTAGGAGGACATTAAATTCCATCATCCATTTTCCTTTCTTAAATTTCCATCTAGGGTTTCTAGTAGGGGTTTGAACTATGACAGTAGTTTAAAAAATTTCCAAAAATTTTGTAAAAATTACAGTGGGTTGTCACTGGCTATTCTAGCTTGTTTTAAGAATTTGAGGCTTAAAGTACAAAAGCTAGTCCTTAAACAAAAATAACAATAGTTAGGCAAAATGGGCCACTTTACACTACAAGTCTTAGTTAGGGGTAGGTTCTGTCCTACAGGTTATTTTTGTTGGCCTCTATTAGTGATACTAAGCCCTTGTACCAAAAATGGCAGAGAGCAACATGATGGTTAATTAATGATGGATTTCTAAAGTTGGGTGCAAAAAGGGTGCTTAGAACTAACTTGTCATTTGAAAAATATCAAACAACAGATTTCAGATTTTTCCTAAGTTCTTATTATCAAAACATTAGTTATCCTAAGGTTTGGGGAGGTTTCACCTTAGGGTTATTTTTGTAGGGTTTTTCTAAGTTATCCTTGTTTTATTAATTTAAAAGGTAGCTTTCTTATTTTACACTACAACAGGGTATGATATATTTTTCCAGTGAACTACATTGACTAAGTATCTCAACAAAAATAGGGGTGCCCTCTGGTTCATTATTTATGTCACCTTTTCTATTTTTCTTAATCTTAAACATATTATGGAATAAGGGGTAAAAACTATCTTAATGTAGTGGACAGAGGGGTTTAACATTTTTAACTAGGTCAGTTAGTAGATATAAACTTCTCTAAATTTTTCTAACCTTAGTTAAATAGTACAACCATTTTTCTTGCTATTATTAAGCTTTTGGTCCAAATTGTAATTAAATCATAACCTTATATTCTTCTCTAGTACTTATGGGGTTTTATATTTTTCTTAGATAGGTTACATTATTTAGAGTCTGGCAAAATTGGTTTGACCAAATTTGGATAAACCAAACAGAAGTTATGGTTTTTTAAAGTTTCTGTTTGAATTTAAATCAGGTTTTAATTAAGTTTTTCTGGAAAAGCAGTTTGCGCCAAGGTCCCTGGATTTAAATCGAATCAAACCTCGCAGTTCTACCCTTATGCCACTATTCACTTGAGTCTCTGACTTTTCACTTAACCCCCTGGATTTCTCTCCCTCTCACCCGCAGTCCTTCCCTCAACTGAAACAGTAGCCGCGGGAAAGAAAAGGGTGGCGCGGCTCACCGGCGGCGAGGGAGGTCCGGCGAGGTGGTCAGTGATGTTCAGGAGGTCGCGACGGTCACGTCGATGTGCGGGTCGGCGTCAAAGGTGGTCGGAGCTCCCCTGGCCACGAACACAGGCGGCGGGGATCGTCGGCGACGCCTGCTCCGGTCAACCACGGCGGTAGAGTTCAATTAATGGGCACGAGGAGCTTCACGGGATGACACAGAGGCCATGCGCGCAACGAATCGGGAAATGGTGAAGGGGTTTACCCGGTCCACGTGCGCCGGCGGGTTCTAGAACTCCGGTGAGCGCGATTTGGCTTCTCCGGTGACGCGGGCCCTCGGTTTAAGCTTGAGCAAGGCTCATGGTCTCACCAGGAAGCTATCTGGGGGCTTGGATCGAACGGAGGAGGACGGGAGAGGGGTTGGCCACGGCGGTGGCTTTCGGGCGGCACTGGCGGGTCGCGGGGAGGTCGCCGGAGGCAACGGCTGGCTTGGGCAAGTCAGGCGAGGTACGGAGGAAGCAATGGGGAAGGCAACCGAGCGCTGGGGCGGGTTTTATAGGCGCGGACGCGGCCGGGGTGCCGGCTCGACCGTTTGGCGCGACGCGGGCACGCGGGGCGCGCGCGCGGGCGTGCTCTGGCGAGCTCAGAGCGCGTCGAACACGTGGCGCGTTGCTTCTGCCCGTGTTCTTCGCTCTGCTGAGCGGCCAGGCGTACGAATCTCGCCCTACCGCCTGTGGGAGATCTCTTCCCTGCACCTAGGGCTACCTAGTTCATGTAAGTTCCAAGAGGAGATGTGGTCTGGTTGAAGAGATATGGCAGCGCCAAGTCTTGTCTGTCTGCCCTGTGCAAACCGAGACAAAACCAATGCCAATGCGTGTCAAACGGTTTTGGCTTGGGTTCAAACTTTTCCAGGGCATTCTAGGGTTCATTTGGCGCCACTTTGTTAATTAGGTCGACAGGTTTTGAAAAGGGGATCAAGGTGAACATGAGGGATCTTTGCTCAAGGGTTGGTTTTTGACTTAGACAAAATCTGAATTTCTCCCTTGTGTTCAACCTTTGGTGACCTTTTTAGGACTTTTCTGAAAACTTTTTGGGGGTACTTCCTTACTATTAATTGTAGGTTATTAAGTATATTACAACTTTTATATTTGGCCCAACCCATGATCATGATGTTTACATGATCTTTTGATCATGGCTTCAATTAGGGTTATTATTGCCTATGGGGGGTTTTGCTCTAGGGTTTTGGGAGATCCCTACTTAGATGTGCATCACAAGCTAGGGCATGATATCCAAGATAGTTTGCACTTGACTAGGACCTTGAATTCCAAGATTGAAGTACTTTGCCCACCAATCTTTATGTCATTATGGGTTAAAAAGGGGTAACCCTGGGGTGGACACCCTGAGTAACACCTAGGGTGTTACAATTTTTATCCACTTTTTATGTGGGAACAAGCCAAAGTCACTTAAAGAAACTTGTTCACCATCATATGGGCTTCAACTTCTCTATAAATACCATAGCACAAAACATTATAGAACAGCCACAAATAGGCTTCAAAACTGCTATCAAAACACTGAAATTCAGTTTCAGTTACTGTTTCCAATCTGAAAATTCAGAAATACATCAGCACCACTTGGAACCACTCTTTTTCCTGGGTTCCAAATGTTTATAGTGGCAAGTTGTTTAATAAAGTTTATACTCCTATAGTTCCTCTACAAGTTTCATATAGTAACCATTAACCAAAACCTCTTGGATTCCAAACTACAATAGCCCAAAGTTTGCTCCAATTGCTGAAATTCAGAATCTGAATTTCACTAAGTCTGAAATCTACAATTTCTGACAGCTCTACTTGGGACTAGTTTAGGGTTTCGAATGTGACTTCTTCTCATCTAGTGATTTACCAACTCAATTCATACTCCTAAAAGACAAGTGACTCCTTAATCTCAATCCAACTCTAGTACATGAAACTCATGTCCAAAGTGTCCTTGGTTTAGGAGTTGCTTTGTTTATCCACAAATCATAAGGAAGGTTTTCAAATCTCACTTAAGGTTTTTAAGGTTAATTCAGTTCATCAATTAATTCTTCCACTTAACTTACCTCCGGAAGCAAAGTTTTTCTAGGTTCTAAGTCTTGCCTTCAGCACTCTAAGACTTCAAACCAACTTGTCACTTGCTGGAGAGATGATCTACTCCTGTTTAACTTGAGCCAAGTCCTTAAACTAAGTTCTATACTCCACTCATATTATCACACTTTTGAAAAATTTTAACCTAGTGAATGCATTCTAGGTGTAACAAGCACATTAATGCAGATGCTTATGATGACATGTCAGAGTTTTAGTTTACGTAACACCAGGGGTGTTACAACCTTCCCCCCTAAAAGAAATTTCGTCCCGAGATTTAAAAGTCTAGGCTCAGTAATAGAGAAGGAAACGCGTCACTGACTTATTTCCTAATCTCACTTACAAGGCAGGGGAAGTGTTCTGTTTCGCTTAATCACGAGTTAACCACGATGTCGATCGACATTCGCACTCATTTCCGATGCTACAAACTTCCAATGATGACTCGACGATAAATTTCTTTCTATGTGTTTTACCCAAGATGTTGCATCTAATTTGTTTTGGATACGCCTAGCCATTCGTCCATTTCTCGTTCAATAGATGCACATGGGAAATCACGGTGGTACCATTTCATCACGAAACACAACCAGAAACTATGGTACCAGCGTGTGCCAAGTTATTTATCCACGCACGTGCATCCACAGGGAATATCCAAAGGAATAGCCATTTTAACTCTTGGAATTCGAGAAACTACTATAGATATTAAAAGTTGCCTCTGAGACAGGCAGTTCTTTCTTACACCACAGCCATAGGTAAGCTCACAAGTTACCTGATCCAGGTGATACGGGAAAAACTCTTTACAACAAAGTTTTAACCTATTTTTATTACCAAGCTGGTCTATCTTACACCTACCTTACAACATTGATCTACTTCGCTACACTCCCAGTTGCCTACTACATCTTCTCTAGCTACACCATCTGCCAGATGTTTGTTGCCATTCTTCCAAGGAACCCTTAGTCCGCTGGTGAAGGAGTAGGATAAAAGGCAATATTGAGCCTATGCACCGCTTGCTGCAGATGGTTGACAAGCCGTTGTGCTGCTTGAAATTCCATTGGATGAGCACGATTCAATTCCTTGATCGCCTGATCCTGATGGCTTATGAAGCTCATGGTTTCCCTAAGGTCTTCTCTAACAGCAACAGCATATAAGTGAGTTTCCTTTTGTTGCTGAGCCAAAGCTCTAGATTTGGATTGAGCATTAGTTAGCTGATGTTCAAGCTCCTTGATACGATTCTGGTCAGCTTGGTGTTGTGCTTGAAGTTCTGTCACTTGATGCTCTAGTCCAACAATTCGCTCAGCTCGAAGCTTTATTTCTTCAAGCCGTTCTTGTGCCTGAGTACAAGCCCTATTCTTGGCCATTTCCATCATCTTAAATGTTGCATAACTCCCAGTGTACAACTGCTGCCACATTTGATGACTGTGCCCTCAAGTAAGCTGCAACTCTAGCACGGCCATCAAAACTCGAGCAGATGCCGATTCAACAGAGTCTTGCCCAACGGGAATGTTTTCCATTAATCGAGCCTGGTGATGATACACAACTGGGTCGCTTAAGGCAACTGCAGGAAACAACCTCATAGACATGGCCTGTATTTCTTCCCACTTCTGGTAAAATATTGTTGTCAACACCTCTAAGGCAGTTACCTGAGCACCTTCCCAAGGAGTCATTCCTTCAGCATGGAACATCCAATGTGGCCAAGATGGTTTTCTAGCACGTTCTGGAATACGCACTACTACCTCATTCCATGGTTGTCCTGTAAGAATAGTGCGCGACCACTGGTACTTGGGTGCTTCAGTGTATCCAACTTCTTGAAGTAGTCGCCACAGGACCATAGGAACACCGAAATCTCGTAGAAACTCTCCAACTCCTGTAGGAGCTTCTTGTTGATTCATCTATAGAGAGGAGCAACGGATACACTCTATTCACTAAGGATGTATGAATAGGGTATACAAAACACGTACTAGAATAGCTATACAGGGGGTTTTGACTTAAAGTTGTATGACATGATGCATGCTCGTCCTATTCGTCCTTGCAACTCATGCCAACATATAGTGGCTCCCACGTTCTATGGTGGTGGCAATCCTACTCACTCCGTCATTGAACACTAGTCGGATTTTCCTACGGTTTAGTTAGTGTACCTGCAGAAAATTGCCTTATAGTTGTGGGTTAGTGGTTTTGAACTAAGCCACCTGATAGTCCTTAACTTAGGGCTTAACAGAGGATGTCGCTAGCATTATAGTTTTTCAAATCTGTTTTTCAAAGCCAAATAATGTGTTTAGTTGAAAAATAGGTTTTCTAAAACCAAAACTTTTGTTTTGAAAATACGTATGTGACCGTATATACTTAAACCAGCTCCGATACCAGCTGTGGCAGAACCTCCCAAATTATCGGGCCCACATGCACCTGTCCTTGTCTCAAAGACTTCAGACGGCCATGCATGTGCACCAGATAACTTAACAGGATCCGTCTGATTGCCACAAGGACATCGGATAAACCACTTACAACCAGAACCGCGGGATTAAGTAACACAAATCACACACATAACATTTTTGCAGCGGAAATCTTATTACCAAATTTTATGGGTTACAAAAATTTTACATTATTTTATCGGAGTGATTACACAAGTATAAGTTTGAAATATATGCTAGCTCAAGTGATCATCCTCAATAAGAAGATAAAGACAGGGTATACTTATATAAGAAGGCCGAGCCCACCGGCACTTAACACCATCAACAGCAGCACAAGACTATAACCTAAAAACAACAGGGAATAAAACCCTGAGTATGGAATTACTCAGCAAGACTTACCCGACTAAAGAAAAGACTCTCAAGGATATGCTGGATTTGGGAGTCAAGGAGAGGCTTTAGCAAGAATCAACTTAGATACTTGTGCAGGAATAGCTTACTAAAGTGAGTCCTTACTTTCAATATTTTAACGCCAAATTAAGTATTAATAGACTCTGTTTGCATCTGGTCTAATTTCACCATCTCATCAATACAACATCATTTTTATTCATAATGTTCACATCCTGACTTAGGTTGTAGGGCAGTGACCAAGTCTTCATAACCGCGAAGGTACGACGATCCGAATCGATTATACTCAGCTGAGGATCTCCGATCACACGACATATGTAGCACTTAACCCTTGCATATGTCAACCCGCCACCGGGGTTCTTAAGACCAGACCAGGTTCACGTCAACCGAGAGCACAGATACACCACCGTCCAGCCTCTTGCCACGGAGGGTACACGCTACTCTCGCCACTGCTCCACGCCCATTGCGTGTTATCTTATTCTGGCCTTAGTCTGCCCGAGGCAAAGTTTACCCATGACGAGGCATGTGACCAGTTAAAGGGTCCTCGATCAGCAAGCCTACATACACATCCAATCCTTAATCAACCTGGGTAGAACATCACCTGTTCCTAGCCCAAGTCCCGATTTAAGTACGTCCATCCTTAGGATTGTTTGTGTTCCTTAGGATGAAAAGAGCATTATAGGGAACTTTGCAGTAAGATCCCACCATTGCTCCCAATGAAAATAATCTTGCAGGTAGAAGCCAACTTTCCTCAGGATAATCCCTGAGCAAGGCCTTATTGCGAAAGACAACTTCTATCCAAAAGATCTAAGCAGAGCTAAGTATTTTTTTAAATCATATTTTGATACTTCATCAGAAGTATCTATAAAGGTATGGCTATCAAGGAAGGCAATGCATCAAAGGGTTCCAAGCAACTCCTATAAACCTAATGCACATTTCACTAGACTTAAAGTGTGCAAAAATTATTTAAAAACACAAGGAAGGGGTTGCATGCACCGGGGCTTGCCTTTGTTGCAGTGAAGAGGTTCTAGATCCCTCTATTAAACCCAGTTAGATGGCTCCTCCACTTGATCAGCAGCCACTGGAGTAGATTCCTCTTCAGTCACCACTTTAGGTTGAATCTTCACTCCTTCTGGTAGGAGTTCTATATGAAATGACATGATCATGGATGCTTATGCTTATGCAACTTGAAAAGAAAATACTAAGAAAACATCACAACACTTATACCTCTCTAAAGGTGCACACAAAAACTAACAAAACCTTAAGAGAGCTAAATACTCTAATATCACAACACAATTCACCAACCAAACTAGGAAACCTTGCCTCAATAACCAACCAAGTGCTTCATTTATGCCTTAAGCAAGGATCCAAACTGCATGTACTACAAGTTAAGGTGTCCAAAATTCAGCCACCTTCCACTAAACTTGTTTTCAGTTTTCTGAAACAGACATCTCACACAGACTGACAGAAGAAACTTAGGCACATTTTATTCTAAATTTTATACAGCTCCAAACTTATTTCTCTGTAAGAAACTTGTTCACCCAACACAGCTACAAATCTCTTCTATAAGGTTTTTAGCTTATAACCATACATACCAAGTGTTAGGGTGCATTAAAGTTGAGCAAACACACGGAAAATCCATTTTCCCAATCTGAAACAGCACATTACTAGGTCTGACAGAGAGTTTTGTCACTCCTTTTTCTCCAAATTCTACAAAGTAGCAAGCCAACACTTCGCATGAGACTTGCTCTCCTTTACATGGTCTTTGACTTTGCTATAGCATTCTTATCCCAATTCTTCTTGGATTAATTACCACAAGGACCCAAAATTGAATAAACACACAAATTCAGACTTAAATATTATTCTAAGTCTGAATCCTAACACCTGATAGTCCACCTTTTGGCCACTTTTATTTCCAAATTTATGCGGAACCAAGTCCACCACACTTTACAAAACTTACTCTCTTTACTATGGTCTCCAGCTTTGCTATGTAAACTTTAATCCAAAACCCCATGAATCAGTCACAAATGAATTCCAAACTAGGCATACTGTTGCAATTCAGTTCACAGAACTGAATAAAAAAAATTCAGTTGTGTTCAGCCTGACAGTCCAAATTTAGCCAACCTTTTCTCCAATTTTTACACAGCAACAAACCAAGCTCACATTACCAAAGTTATTCCTTAGATATTGCTCTATTACTTTGGTATAGTACCCCTAGGTTGAAAACATACAGAACAATTTTTATGAAGCACCAAAGTGGACCTCAACACATTAGAATATAGTTTCAGCTTTCTGCACTAAATCTAGGATCCAAAAATCCAATAGCCAATTTTTGAGCGAATTTTACATCTAGTTTAGAGCAACAGACAGTGGTAGAGTTCAAGAACTAACTTGTGTGAGCTTCATCGGCCAACAAAGACTACTGAACAAGCAACGTGGACATTACCTGCTGGAGTTACTCTGCTACAGCAAGGTGAAGTTCCACTGACCCAAACCGAAGGGCACTGATCAAGGGCAGGTTTCACTGAATATATATAGGCAAAAGGGTCCCTGATCTTTGCCCACAACTCGGTGAGGAGATAATACCAGGGTGCCAACACTGCATGGCTGACATACTTGCATGTTTGACACCTACTCCACACAGGTTTACAATTCCAGCCAGCCCATAACATTGTATCTGGTCAAGCTCACAGCCCAAAATATCCCACTGGTTCACTGGATACAGACAGAAGCAAAGGTAGATAAGAACTCCACCGTGGCCAAGCTCAAACAAGTCCAAGTTGATATTTCTAAAGGGGTGAAGCCACTAGAACTGCTGCTGTCCAGCACACCCCATTAAAGATTCATTAGATGAGGACCCCCTCTCATTCACTGCTCACAAAATAGGTCAAAATTTGGATATTTTTTTGTAGATCTGAGGCCACTAGATCTTCAGTTACTTATCTCTACTTGATCTCTATCCAAAACTCGAGCAACACTAATAGAGAGGAAGTGATCTTCTTCAGATTCCTTTTGACCAACACTGAACTACCACAGCTTAACAGAACCCTTCCTTCCACCCTTTCATTTCTTCTACTTCCAAGCAACATCACGGAATCAATCTTGGTAAACTTTGTTCACCAACTAACCCTCTAACTTATCTCCACAGAGGCTATAGACTTATACCCCTTGGATCAACCACAAATTAACTCTAAAATCTAGGGAAAACACTAAACCAAAACCACAGTCACTGCATTAGACCTGATCTGCACCAATCTGACAGAGGTAGTTTGAACACCTTTTTCTCCCAGTTTTGTGCAGCATCAAGTCCACCTCACTATATAAAACTTGTTCACTGTACTCTGGTCTTCAAATGTGATATAGAAAATTTAGCCCAAAACCAAATGGATTAGCCACAAATGAGCTCCAAAATTAGTACCTTTTACTGAATTTCGGTTTCAGTGAACTGAACAAAAATTTCAGTCAAAGCAACCTGACAGCCCATCTTGGAGCTAACTTCTCTCCCAAATTTGTGTAGCACCAACCCAGCAGTGCTTAAACAAGTTTGTTCTCCTAGATATGCTCTTAAAACTTGCTGCAGAAACTTTGGTTCAAAACCACCTAGAACAGGCACTACACAGCTCCAAAACTGCACTAAAAATATTGATTTCAGACTTTCAGTTCTGAATAAACTAAGTCACCAACCACCTGACAGTCAAACTTTGAGCAGCTGTTACTCCAATTTTCGTATAGGATCATGTCCATCACCTTTAAAGAAGTTGTTCACCAATATATGGTCTTCAATTCCTCTATAGAAACCTCAGTCCAAAACCTTATAGAACAACCACAAAAGGGCTCCAAACTTGGCACCATACAACAAATTTCAGATTTCAGAACTGAACCAAATTCAGTTACAGGAATGCCTAGCAGCTGATCTTTGGGGGCATTTTTATCCACTTTTTATGTGGGAACAAGCCAAAGTCACTTAAAGAAACTTGTTCACCATCATATGGGCTTCAACTTCTCTATAAATACCATAGCACAAAACATTATAGAACAGCCACAAATAGGCTTCAAAACTGCTATCAAAACACTGAAATTCAGTTTCAGTTACTGTTTCCAATCTGAAAATTCAGAAATACAGCAGCACCACTTGGAACCACTCTTTTTACTGGGTTCCAAATGTTTATAGGGACAAGTTGCTTAATAAATTTTATACTCCTATAGTTCCTCTACAAGTTTCATATAGTAACCATTAACCAAAACCTCTTGGATTCCAAACTACAATAGCCCAAAGTTTGCTCCAATTGCTGAAATTCAGAATCTGAATTTCACTAAGTCTGAAATCTACAATTTCTGACAGCTCTACTTGGGACTAGTTTAGGGTTTCAAATGTGACTTCTTCTCATCTAGTGATTTACCAACTCAATTCATACTCCTAAAAGACAAGTGACTCCTTAATCTCAATCCAACTCTAGTACATGAAACTCATGTCCAATGTGTCCTTGGTTTAGGAGTTGCTTTGTTTATCCACAAATCATAAGGAAGGTTTTCAAATCTCACTTAAGGTTTTTAAGGTTAATTCAGTTCATCAATTAATTCTTCCACTTAACTTACCTCCGAAAGCAAAGTTTTTCTAGGTTCTAAGTCTTGCCTTCAGCACTCTAAGACTTCAAACCAACTTGTCACTTGCTGGAGAGATGATCTACTCCTGTTTAACTTGAGCCAAGTCCTTAAACTAAGTTCTATACTCCACTCATATTATCACACTTTTGAAAAATTTTAACCTAGTGAATGCATTCTAGGTGTAACAAGCACATTAATGCAGATGCTTATGATGACATGTCAGAGTTTTAGTTTACGTAACACCAGGGGTGTTACAGCGGAGGTCGTTGTCGCTGCTGGTGCAGTGGTCGCTGGTGAGCCGCTTGGGGCTCGTTATCTTGCAGCCCCTCCGGTATGCAGGTTGTTCATTCCCGTGGGAATGGAGCTCAAGTCCCGCTTGTAATGGTACCCTCTTGAGAGCGAGATGTAATAGCTTTGAGTACTAAGACATCCGCCGTAGGTCGGGACAACCGCCGAGGGCGCTGCCGATGTCCAAGTCTAGGTACCATTGTTATCCCATGTATGTGTGTTTGTTCTTTGTGGCTGCTGAGGCCTGAACATTTGGGTATTTGAGCATAAAGCCGTGCTTCTTCCTCATCTCGAGCATTAAGACTTGCCCGTCGGTAGCCGAACCACTTAACTGAGCGCGAGTTACTTTTCACGGAAGGTGACGAGTGAGGTATCCGTGTCTCGGAGGCATAGGATTCCCTCAGCTCGGTTGGCCTTGCCGTTCAAGGTCTCTCTCGCCCGGTTTTAGAACCTTCGGCCACTCTGCGATGAGCTGAAGCTGGAGGCAGCGGTGGCATGGACAGAGGCGGTGTCGGCTTGGACATAGGCTTTCTCGGCGCGGGAGCAGGTGGCTTCCCAGGCCAAGGAGATGTAGCAGCGGCAGCTGGAGTTTGGCCAGATCATCCGTGAGCGGGACCAATCCCGGAGCCAGGCTGCCGAAGCCGTGAGCCGGGCTGAGATCCTCGGGGGACAGCTGGCTGAGGCTACGGAGCGGCTAGCCAAGGCGTCTGCTCGTGTTGCCGTCTGAGGCTGGGCCAGATTGCGCCGAGGGTGGAAACGACGCCGAGGGTGCTGCTCCTCCCCCTGTCGATGTCTGAGCCTGCAGGAATAGTTCGTCTGAAGTATGCGTATGTTTTTTGCGGCCGCTAAGGCCTAAACATATTTAGCGTTTGGATTATAAAGCTGCGTTTTTCTTTCCTCTCGTTTCGAGCATTAGGACTTGTTTGTCGGTAGCAGAATCGCTCTATCCGAGTGAGAGTTACTTTTCGCGGAAGGTGATGAGTGAGATATCCATATCCTGGAGGCGTAGGAGTCCCTCGGCTCGGTCGGCCTTGCCGTTTACGTGCCCTCTCGCTCGTTTTTAGGATCCTGTTATCGATATAGTCGAAAATGCACGAAAGTCGTTTTCTACCCGAGCGTTAGGACTTGTTCGGTAGCAGGATCGCTTATCCGAGCGTGAGTTACTTTTCGCGGAAGGTGACGAGTGAGGTATCCGTGTCCCGGAGGCGTAGGAGTCCCTTGGCTCTATCGGCCTTGTTGTTTACGTGCTCTCTCACTCGTTTGTAGGATCCTGCTATCGATATAGTCGAAAGCACGGAAGTCGTTTTCTACCCGAGCATTAGGACTTGTTCGATAGCAGAACCGCTTATCCGAGCGTGATTTACTTTTCGCGGAAGGTGACGAGTGAGGTATCCGTATCCCGGAGGCATAGGAGTCCCTTGGTTCGGTCGGCCTTGCCGTTCAAGGTCTCTCCCGCTCGTTTTTGGGGTTCCGTTATCGATGTAGTCGGAAAGCACGAGAGTTGTTTTGGTAGAAAACTTTTCTTGGTAGAAAACTTTGACGCAGAGGGGGTTCCCCCCTTCTAGCCCCCGAGGGAGGGTCGGGCTTTGCCGAGGCAAGGCCGATCCTTCCTTGATGGTTAAACTTTATTTGCGTATGTAAAGAAAGCGAGATACATGAATGACTTGAAACATTTTAAGGGTAAAAGCGACGTAGCTGTTCGATGTTCCAAGCGTTGTTGTAGACCTCACCTTGATCGTTGGCTAGCTTGTATGTCCTGGGCTTCAAAACTTTGGCGATGATGAACGACCCCTCCCAGGGAGGAGCAAGCTTGTGGCGCCCTCGGGCGTCTTGTCGCAGCCGAAGTACCAAGTCCCCCGCTTGGAAGTCTCGGGGCCGAACCCTTCGGGCGTGGTAGCGTCGCAGAGACTGCTGATACCGCGCTGAGTGTAGTAAGGCCACGTCCCGGGCCTCTTCCAGCTGGTCCAAGGAATCTTCTCGGCTGGTCTGGTTGCCTCGATCGTCATACGCCTTTGTCCTCGGGGAACCATATTCTAAGTCCGTGGATAAGATGGACTCGGCCCCATAGACTAGGAAAAACGGCGTGAAGCCCGTGGCCCGGCTCGGCGTCGTCCTCAGACTCCAAACCACCGAGGGTAGCTCTTTCATCCACCTAGGGCTAGATATCGAGCCAGCTCGGCTCGGCTCGTTCGAGCTCGAGCTGGCTCATTAAGCTAACGAGCTGGCTCGGCTCGGCTCGTTAAGGTAGCGAGCCACAGAGTCAGCTCGGCTCGGCTCGTTTACGAGCTCGAGCTGGCTCGTTTAGCTCGCGAGCCAGAGCAGAAAAAATAATATGTGTATAATAATCAATTTCTAGTTAATTTTAAGCTAATTTAACAACATAAAATAGTAATTATACTCATAGTTTCATAGACCGTATCAATATAACACCAAATTAACACCACTCATCACTCATCAATTCACTATTCACACACATGTTCAGCAGTTTAACCCACATTTATATTCGCATAGACTAATTTCATACATAGACATAATTCATCAATCATTAGTTTAACTTATAGGTTATATACACCACACATACATATAACATATTCATCAATTGTTACGTACATGATATGTATATAGTTTTGTTTTGCTAAAATGTGATAGCTCGTTTAGCTCGCGAGCTGGCTCGTTAACAAACCGAGCTGGCTCGTTAAGAAACCGAGCTAGGATGCCAGCTCAGCTCGTGAAAAAATTCAAACGAGCTGATCCGAGCCGAGCCAAGCTGGCCACGAACCGAGCGAGCCGACGAGCCGCGAGCATTTTGTCCAGCCCTACATCCACCGCTTGCCAAACTTGTTGAGGTCATTGTAGATCCTCGGTTTTAGTCCCTGCAAAATCATACCGTTGGCACGCTCTACCTGCCCATTTGTCATCGGGTGAGCTACGACGGCCCAGTCCACACGGATGTGGTGGTCCTCGCAGAAGTCCAGGAACTTTTCCCGGTGAACTGCGCGCCATTGTCGATGATGATTGAGTTCGGGACCCCAAAGCGATGGATGATATTTGTGAAGAATGCCACCGCCTGCTCGAACTTGATGCTAGTTAAGGGTCGGACTTCGATCCACTTGGAGAATTTGTCAATGGCAACCATCAGGTGCATGAAGCCCCCGGGTGCCTTCTGCAAGGGGCCAACGAGGTCCATACTCCACACGGCAAACGGCTAAGTGATAGGTATTGTCTGTAGTGCCTGAGCGGGTAGGTGCGTCTGTCGCGCGTAGAATTGACACCCCGGACAGGAGCGTACAATCCTGGTGGCGTCGGCCACTACGGTTGGTCAGTAGAAACCTTGTCGGAAAGCGTTTCCCACGAGGGCTCTAGGTGCTGCATGGTGACCACAAGCCCCTGAGTGTATTTCTTGTAGCAGCTCTTGTCCTTGGGCAATGGATATGCATCGTTGGAGAATGCCTGAGGGGCTGTGGTGGTACAACTCCTTTTCGTCACCCAGCAGAACGAACGACTTGGCGCGCCGAGCCAGTCACCGAGCTTCGGCCTTGTTGAGGGGCAGCTCTCCTTGGAGGAGATATTCCAGGTACGGGGTCTGCCAGCTTGGGACCGGTGTGACCCCATTTCGCTCCCCTTCAACGCGCAGGGCCTCACCCTCGGCGACCGAGGGTACCTCGGGCTGGGCCGAGGCCTCCTCGGGCTCGGGCGCGTCGTCGACTTTGACGGATGGTTGGTATATATCCTTGGAGAAGATGTCCGGGGGAACTGGCATCCGCCCCGAGGCTATTTTCGCCAGCTCGTCTGCGGTTTCGTTGTACCATCGAGCAACATGGTTGAGTTCTAGCCCATAGAACTTATCTTCCAAGCGCCGACCTTCGTCGCAATAGGCCTCCATTTTTCGATCGTGACAGTGGGAGTTCTTCATGACCTGGTCAATGATGAGCTACGAGTCGCCACGAGTGTCGAGGCGGCGAACCCCTAGCTCGACGGCGATGCGCATGCCATTAACCAAGGCTTCATACTTGGCCACGTTGTTTGACGCCGGGAAATGGAGGCACAGTACGTAACGAACATGTTCTCCGAGGGGTGAGATGAAGAGCAAGCCCGCGCCTGCTCCGGTTTTCATCAGCGACCCGTCGAAGTACATGGTCCAAAGTTCGAGCTATATTGGGGCCGTCGGTAACTGGGTGTCAGTCCATTCAGCCAGGAAGTCGGCCAAGACTTGGGATTTTATGGCCTTCCGAGGGGTGAATGAGAGTGTTTTGCCCATGAGTTCCACTGCCCATTTTGCTATCCTACCTGAGGCCTCTCGGGACTGGATAACCTCTCCCAGGGGGAAGGATGACACCACAGTCACCGGATGGGACTCGAAGTAGTGTCGCAACTTTCGCCGTGTTAGAATCACTGCGTAGAGCAGCTTCTGGATCTGCGGGTAGCGGACTTTGGTCTCGGATAGCACTTCGCTGGTGAAGTAGACTGGCCTCTGGATGAGTAGCGTGTGCCCTTCTTCTCGTCTCTCGACTACGATCGCGGCGCTGACCACCTGAGTGGTTGTGGCTATGTAGATCAAGAGGGCTTCTCCCGCAGCGGGGCGCACCAAGATGGGCGCATTGGTAAGGAGTGCCTTTAAGTTTCCGAGGGCTTCCTCGGCCTCGGGGGTCCAAGTGAAGCGCTCGGCCTTCCTTAAGAGGCGGTACAGGGGCAATCCTTTTTCACCAAGGCGTGAGATGAAGCGGCTCAGAGCCGCAAGGCATCCCATGATCCTCTGTACTCCTTTTAAATCCTTGATTGGTCCCATGTTGGTGATGGCCACGATTTTCTCCGGGTTGGCTTCTATGCCCCGCTCGGAGATGATGAATCCCAGGAGCATGCCTCGGGGGACTCCGAAGACACACTTCTCGGGATTGAGCTTCACGCCTTTCCCTCTTAGACACTTGAATGTCGTCTCAAGGTCAGAGAGGGGGTCGGAGGCTTTCCTTGTCTTGACAAAGATGTCATCGACGTAAGCCTCAACCGTCCTGCCGATGTGCTCTCCGAACATGTGGTTCATGCACCTCTGGTAGGTGGCACCTGCATTCCTCAAGCCAAATGGCATTGTAGTATAACAATACATGCCAAAAGGTGTGATAAAAGAAGTCGCGAGCTGGTCAGACTTTTTCATCTTGATTTGGTGATAGCGTGAGTAGGCATCGAGGAAAGACAGGGTTTCACACCCAGCAATGGAGTCCATAATTTGATCGATGCGGGGCAGAGGGTAGGGAACCTTCGGACATGCTTTGTTTAGACCAGTGTAGTCTACGCACATCCTCCATTTCCCGCCCTTTTTCTTTACAAGAACATGGTTAGCTAACCATTCGGGATGGAATACCTCTTTGATGAACCCTGCAGCCAATAGCTTGTGGACCTCCTCGCCTATGGCCCTGCGCTTTTCTTCATTAAAACGACGTAGGGACTGCTTCACGGGTTGGGCTCCAGCTTTGATGTCCAGTGAGTGCTCGGCGACCTCCCTTGGTATGCCTGGCATGTCCGAGGGACTCCACGCAAAAACTTCGGCGTTTGCGCGGAGAAAGTCGATGAGCACTGCTTCCTATTTGGGGTCGAGCTTGGAGCCAATCCAGACTTTCTTGCTGGCGTCGTTGCTGGGGTTGAGAGGGACGGACTTAACCGCCTCAGCTGGTTCGAAGTTGCCGGCATGGCGCTTCGCATCGAGCGCCTCCTTGGAGAGGCGTTCTAGGTCGGCGATGAGGGCCTCGGACTCGGCGAGGGCCTCAGCGTACTCCACGCATTCCATGTTGCATTCGTACGCGTGGCGGTACGTGGATCTGACGGTGATGATCCCGTTGGGGCCTGGCATCTTGAGCTTGAGGTAGGTGTAGTTGGGGATGGCCACGAACTTGGCGTAGCACGGTCTTCCCAACACCGCGTGGTATGTCCCTCGGAACCCAACTACCTCGAAGGTGAGGGTTTCCTTTCGGAAGTTGGACGGAGTTCCGAAGCAGACGGGCAAGTCAATCTACCCGAGGGGCAGGATACGCTTTCCGGGTGCTATCCCGTGGAAGGGTGCCGCACCGGCCCGGACCTTGGACCGATCAACCCCCAAGAGTTCCAGGGTCTCGGCGTAAAAGATGTTGAGGCTGCTGCCTCTGTCCATGAGGACCTTGGAGAGCCTAACGTTGCCGATGATCAGATCGACGACGAGCGGGTACTTCCCTAGGCTTGGCACAAAGTCGGGGTGGTCGCCTCGGTCGAAGGTGATAGGCTTGTCGGACCAGTATAGGTAGACTGGCGCTGCCACCTTCATCGAGCAGACCTCCCGGCGCTCTTGCTTGCGGTGCCGAGCTAAGGCGTTCGCCACCTGCCCGCCGTAGATCATGAAGCAGTTGTGGACCTCCGGGAACTCCTCTTCCTTGTCACCCTCCTTCTTGTTGCTGCCTCGACCCTTGCCATCTTCCGCCGGGGGCTCGGCCTTATGGAAGTAGCACCGGAGCATGATACATTCTTCAAGGGTGTGCTTGATGGGACCCTGGTGATAGGGGCACTGCTCCTTGAGCATCTTGTCGAACGTGCCGGCCCCTCCAGGAGGCTTCTGAGGGTTCCTGTGCTCGGCAGCAGCGACGAGATTCGCGTCAGCAACGTCGCGCTTTGCTTGCGCCTTCTTCCTGGTCTTCTTCTTCATGCCACGCTGGGCGGACGCCTCGGGGGCGTCTTCCTTCGGCTCTCCCTGAGGCTGCTTGTCTTTCTGGAAGATGGCTTCGACTGTCTCCTGACCCGAGGCGAACTTGGTGGCGACATTCATCAATTCGCTCGCCTTGGTGGGAGTCTTGCGCTCCAGTTTGCTCACCAGGTCTTGGCAAGTGGTGCCAGCGAGGAAAGCCCCGATGACATCTGAGTCGGTAATGTTGGGCAGCTCGGTGCGCTGCTTCGAAAACCGCCGGATGTACTCTCGGAGGGATTCCCCTGGCTGCTGGCGGCGGCTTCGGAGATCCCATGAGTTCCCAGGGCACACGTACGTGCCTTGGAAATTTCCCACGAAAGCCTTGACCAGGTCGTCCGAGTCAGAGATCTGCGCAGGAGGCAGATGCTCCAGCTAGGCCCGGGCCGCGTCAGAGAGGAAAAAGGGGGAGGTTGCGGATGATGAGGTTGTTGTCGTCCACCCCTCCCAACTGGCATGCCAGCCGGTAATCCGCGAGCCACAACTCTGGCCTCGTCTCCCCTGAGTACTTGGTGATGGTAGTCGGGGCTTGGAACCGGGCGGGGAACGACGCTCGTCGTATGGCCCGGCTGAAGACTCGCGGACTGGGTGGCTCAGGCGAGGGACTCCGATCCTCCTCACTGTTGCAGCGTCCCCCGCGCCTGGGGTGGTAGCCTCGGCGCACCTTCTCCTCGAGGCGGGCTCGATGGTTGCGACGGTGTTACTCGTCGTCGAGGCGATCCCGAGCGGCACGTGCCTCGTCCCGCGTGCGCTCGGGATGGACCGTGGCCTCCTGCATGCGTCGGGAGGACGCCGCGTGATGCTTCGAGGGGTCAGCTCGCCCTCGGGAGGCAGAGCTCTCGGCTCATCGAACTGCGACACCTTCCAGGAGATCCTTGAGTTCACCCTGGATACGCCGTCCCTCGGTGGTGGATGGCTCCGGCATGGTTCGAAGTAGCATCGCCGCTGCAGCTAGGTCCTGGCCGGACCCGTTGACGGCCGGGGGCAGCGTTGCCCTGACATTATCAACGATACGGCGCTGGACGTCCTGGGCCCGATGACGGGCTCCTCCGGCGAGTGTTCGACCTGCCCACTCCTGCTCGATGTTCTGTCGGAGCTATACAAGTCGCCCTGCTTCCTCGTCGACCTTGGCCTGCATCTCACGGATTTGCTCGAGCTATGTGTGCTGACCCCCCGCAGGGATTGGGACCACAGCTAGCTCCCGCGGGATGTCAACGCGAGATGCGGGCCTAGGGGGATCGCCAACCTCCGGCATGCTGAGGTGGTTGCCTTCGTCGTTATCTCCCTGATCGACGTGGAAACATTCGCGACTCGGGCCATAACCCTCGTCGTCAAGGCCGTGGCCATCGTCAGAGCAACCGGAGAGGCAGTGGTCACATGCGGACATGAAGTCCCGCATGGCACCGGGATCACTGAGGCCAAAGAAATCCCAACCAAAGTCAGGGTCGTCCTCTTCCTCAGAACCCGCCAGTCCGGAGGTTGAGACGGCTGTTAGTCGGTCCCAGGTTGACCACATATGGTACCCCGGAAGGTCTAGATACACCCTTGCGAAAGCGCTCACCGAACCGGGGTCGCTAGGTGGATCAAAGCTGAATCGAAAGGGAACAGGGTGAAATACGGACGGTACCTCTTGGTCGATGGATGGTGGTGAAGTCGCGTCGGGGACAGAATGCACCGTCATCTCAGGTACGAGGCTAACGCCTAGCAGGTCCTTTGCGAGGGTGCTGGCGTCATTAGCTCGCTTGGGGCTGGCACGTTGCGGGGAAGCAACGCTCGTCGTTGCCTCAGGCACGAGGACAACACCCGACATGTCCCCCGAAGGAGTGCCGGCGTCGTCGACTCGCTCCGGTTCGACAGCCGATAAGGTGCCGCCTCCTGCGTGGCCACGGTTGCCCCGTCTCCGTCTCCTTTGGCGAGGAGGGTGGCGGGGCGACCCGAGTGTTCCTCCATCATCAGCCCGCAGAGGGATGCCATCGTCGAGTTCGCCGCCGCCGGGCGAGCCGACTGTCATTGTTGTCGTGCTGCGAGGGGAGGAGTACCATGTCGTAGCTGCCGTCGAGGGACATGAACCCGAGACTCCCAAAGCGGAGCACCGTCCTGGGCTGAAGAGGTTGCTGAAGTATACCCATCTAGAACTCAATGGGAAAGTGTTCGTTAACACGTAGCAGGCCCCTACCTGGCGTGCCAACTGTCGGCGTTTCGGACCCGGGGGGTCCCTGGACCGACTAGTAAATTTGTCGCTGCGTGTCCCTGCCCAGATGGGTTGGTGCGAGATGGAACACAAGGGGAAAATGAGCCTTGTATTATCCTGCGCCAGGGTGCTCGTAGTAGGGGTTACAAGCGTTGCGAGAGAGCGAGAGCGGGAGAGCGAGTAGGAGAGAGCGAGAGAGAGAGGGTCTGGCCCTGCCCGTCTTCTCCCGTCCCTTTGTCGTGCGTCTACCCGTCTTCTTCCTCTTCCCCCTCCCCCTTTTTCTACCGCCGTGATCCTAGACATCCCCTTTTATAGACATAAGGAGATGGCCTAGCTGTACAATGGGGGTGTAGCTATGTGCTACGTGGCCAGCAGGGAAGTGCCTGGTCGCTATGCACGTGTTAACGTGTCCGTTGGAGAAGTGCATGAGCCCTGTAGAAGCACAGCTATTGGCGCTGCATGGATCCTGGTGATGTCTCCTTGCTTTCGTAGGGGGCTTGAGAACCACCAACGTCATGGACGCATGCGGGGAACCATCATTGCTTGTTACTGGGGTAAGCTAGATGGGACACCGGTCTTGTTCCTTCGTAGCCTGAGCTAGCTAGGAGTAGGGTAATGATGTATCCCTTGTGGCGCGGTCGATCTGAGCCTGAGGTCAGGCGAGGCAGTGGCTCCTCCGAGGCTGAGGCTGAGGCCGAGGCCCAGGGTTGGGCGAGGACGTGACTCTTCCCAAGGCTGAGGCTGAGGCCGAGCCCCGGGGTCGGGCGAGGCGGAGATCTCCTCCCGAGGCTGAGGCCGAGGCCGAGGCCTAAGGTCGGGCAAGGTGGAGCTTTCTGTTGCGCTCGAGGCTGAACTTGGCTGTTGTCGGTTTCACCCGGGTGGTTGGCACAGTAGCCGGAGCGGGGCGGGCGGCGCTGTTTTCCTGTCAGATCGGTCAGTGAAAGGGCGAAGTGACTGTGGTCACTTCGTCCTTGTCGACTGAGGCACGCGTGTCAGGATAATGTGTCAGGCGATCCCAGCATTAAATGCGCATGCAATACGGTCGGCTAGTAAGGCAATTTGGCCAAGGTCGCTTGCACGACAAGGCTTGCCTTTGGCTAAGCCGAGGGTGTGCTCACTGCCTGAGGAGACCCTTAGGCGAGACGTGAATTCGTCCGGGACTACTGTTCCCGCCCGAGGCCGGGCTCGACTGAGGCGAGATCGTGTCCCTTGGTAGACGAAGCTTTGACTTTGACCCGAACTGTCAGTCTTCATGGTTTGTTCTGAAGGTGTTTATCAACCGTGTTTAGGAGTGTTGGGGGTACCCCTAATTACGGTACCCGACAATACCTTTGGACCAAAGCATCATGAGAGCACTTTAGCTTCTCATGCTCTTTGGTCAACTTCTCTAAGTCTTCAATTTTTCTGATGAGGAAATCTTCTTGCTTATGAAGCATTTCTTTTTGTTCTTCCACTCTTTTCATGAGTTTGAGCAAGCTCATCCAATTTTTCTTGCTTAGTTGAGCAAAGAATTATTGAAGATCATCCTCATCTTCACTATCACTTTCATGTTCATCCTCATCCTCACTTTTGCTTTCACTGTCACTCCCATTAGCGACAAAGCACATATGAGAAGTGGATTTGAAAGACGAACCTTGTGAAGAGGTGGATTCGTCATTTAGTCTCCATCGATCATTTTCTTCTTCAATCTTGTTCTTTGCCTCATCTTCCTTCATTTTGAGGAACATCCTTTCGGCGATTCTCATGGCAAGATCTATTGCCCTAGGATCAACATCTGCACCAAAAGATAAAGTCGAGGCAACATCAACTTTTTCAAGCTTAGAAGCACTTTCATTTCTTAGTCCCCCTGACATGATCTTTTCCTCATGCGGTTAAGCGTTAGAACGAGGATTAGGCTCTGATACCAATTGAAAGTTGCCTAGAGGGGGGGGGTGAATAGGCAAGTTAAAACTTTTTCTACAAAAACTAAAAGAAAACTAGGTAAAACTGAATTGATCTCGAAATTCACCCAGTTAACTTTGGAAATGAGATGTTCTAAATGATCCACAGGGTTCAAAGTAGTAGATCTGAGAAGGGCACTTCTCAAAATCCACACACCAAAAAGATATGAACAAATCTTTCATGGAAGGGTGAGAGAACGAAGAACACAAATAAGCACAATGAACAAGAACACAAGAGACACAAGATTTATCCCGTGGTTCGGTCACACCACCAAGGTGTCCTACTTCCTCGTTGAGGCGCCCACAAAGAGCCGGGTCTCTTTCAACCCTAATCCTCCCTTTGCCGACCACAAAGGTCAAGCTCACACACTAATCTTTGCTCAATCGAGCGGGTAATACAAACTTTCTTGTGGTCTTCCACAAGATTTGGAGACTCACAAGAGACACCTAGTCGTCTAGGAGCTAGAAGCTCCAAGAGTAATGAATCCACAAAGAACTCAATGTAGTACCAAAGCTCAAATGAAGAAGAGCAAGAGAGATTTGGAGAAGAAGCACAAAAACCGAAGCTCTCAAACTCACTCAAAGATTTCTCTCCAAAGATTTGAAATGGGAGAGGCAAGAGATGTGTGAGAGAGAGTGGGAGGTGTTCTTCAAGTTAGAAATGGAGTTTGGGTTGTGCTCTTGTGTGGGGAGAGAGATAGAAGTGAGTATATATAGGTGGGGCTTCAAAACTAGCCGTTGGACTGATTTTGGCTCTGGAGGACCGGTTGAACCGCCCCTAAGACCGGTTCAATCGCCTGGGGCAGGCTAACAGTCAGTCTGCCAGTCAGACTGGCAGACTGCAGGTCAAATTGCAAAAATAGGTCCTGACACCGGTTGAACTGCCCCTAGGGCCGGTTCAACCGCTGGGGGTCAAACTGGCAGTCAGTCTACCAGTCAGGAGGTCAGACCGGTTAGGTGACCCAGACACCGGTTGAACCTCCCCTAGGACCGGTTCAACCGGTTTTGACCAGTGAGGTCTAGGAAAAAAAACCCCGGCTGAACTTTTCCTGGACCCCGGTTGAACCTCTATGGACCCCGGTTGAACTTGCCATGGACCCCGGTTGAACCTGCCTGGACCCCAGTTGAAGTTGAAGTTCAGCTGGAGTTGAGAAAGCTCAACACAGCTAAAGTTTAGCTCAACTGCAGCTAAAGAAGCTCAACTCAGCTAAAGTTCAGCTCAGCTGAAAAGCTCAGCTGTAGTTGAAGAAGTTCAACTGCTTTTCAACAAGAACACTCTAGGTTTCTCAAACCTAACCATGGTCTACCATAGAATGTTAAAGAGATTTTTGATTTTCAAAAATAGCTTTTGAATATAGAGGTTTGAGCTTTGGCAAACACCAACCTTCTTTTTGGATCCCCCTTTATAGTACGACGATTCCTATACTCAAATTAAATAAAATTAATTAAGTAAACTCCTTGAGTCATTGGTGTCTCATGTGTGATTTCTCCATGGCGTTGCTTCATAAGGATCACAAACATCTTTGTCTCACCTTTTGAAGCAAACACAAATCAAACCCTGTGACTCATACCATATCACCATATATGAGTTCAAATCATGGTTTCAAGTCACCTTATTGATGCATCAACATGTTATAACTCTTCATAGCTGATTAGTTCATCGACTTAGTGCAAGTACTCTCTTCTTCACCTTAGCCACGGTACCTCGGTCTACAAGCCGTCGCTTGGCCTTCACCTTCGCTTAGTTCCTCGAAGCCCTTTCCTTGCTATCTTCACCCTATCAAGCCATTCTTGAGTCACATCCTATTGAGCATCCATTGAGAGAATCATTTCTTCAATATTGTGAACCTTGCTTGAATGTCTTCTAGATATAATTGTTAAGATCAATCAAGCTCTAGTTTGATTCTCATAGAAGCATATATGGACTGATAGTAATATGGTCAAGCCAATTCACGATTCCTCATATCTTATTCACTTTGTCTTGACCAATCCTCTTAATCACTTCATCCTCTGTTCTGATCATATGTATGTAGTGATTTCTCAGGTCTTGTCCATATATTCAAACCGATATAGAGATCATATTATATCCATTTGTATTGTCTCACTGGTTATTTAACCTTGTGTTGAATCTTTGTTCATTGATCATTATACACTATTCAAGTATGTTCATCATACTGAATTTCTTGTTCAACACTTAGCAAACTTGTTAGACCTTTAAATGTGTTGTTATCCAAATCACCAAAACTCACAAAAGGGATGAATGCACTTTTAGAAGAGATCCAAACGCCCCGTTACTAGAAATAGTTTCAGAGGAGCAATCGACTTTCATTTCAGGCCGTCTTATTACCTCGTAATTTTGTCGCAACTTATGAATGTCTGTACTCCATGAAGTGGAAAAGGGCCAATTATTCGAGGTGTTGTGCCATGAAGATGGATGCCATCCTAGTCCGACTAGGTTTCTATCAACGTTGGGTCTTTCATGTCTGTCTTGTTTTCTAAAATTTTATGCAATAACTAAATCCTAAGTGTAAGCCTAACATCACCCAAGTGTCTAATGTGTTCACAAAGTGATAAGAGCACCAAATCCAAACCCTACACTATGATGGCAATACTCAGAAATGTAAATACAAAAAGTAAATTGTTTAGACGTAATTTCAAAAAGTAAAAACAAGGATTAAGACGACTCCAATTTTTATAGATGTATCAAAGAGACACACTCTCCACTAGTCCTCGTTAGATCACTCATGCAAAGGTATAGTTCTCCCTTGGTCCATGCAAGGACTAAGTGACCACTATGGGATGGTTCTTCCCCACTCTAGCATGGTGAACCGTTCGCACTCGTGTACAACACCCGAGTCGAGTCACCCACAAGCTCTACGGGTAATCACCATACTCCAATCACCCACAAGCTCTAGAATTGTGACTGCGGAAGGTGTTGGACTAACATGTGTGTCGTCTCTACTGTAATGGGCTTAGGCCCAATCCGTGTCCATGTACTATTTAGTTATTAATACATCAACCTCACCCTAATTAGGGTTAGGGTTTTGTATTCCAACCTAGTTTTCTATTTTCATACCTGTTCATCTATTCTTTTGAATGGAATCGTTAGACTTAACACACAATGTACACTAACAAGACTAATGAGCCAAGGTGCGCGTTGGAGGGCTACAAGAAGCGTAGAACTAGAATGATGAGTTTAGTTCATGACACAACATCAGGCCTCACTCATCCTCCCAAGCTTGTCTGGCACATCCCTACGATCTGCATCGCATAATGGTGGCATATACTCACGATTAAGGACGTCTGACACGTGGTCTGTGCATTGAGACCAAACACGATGAATTTCCAACCCCTCTAAATTTGCAAATGAGTAGGAAAACTGAAAGACACTACCGGACACAGCTGCTTTATCGAGTGCATGAAGCACTTGGCAACGCCTAAAAACACTCAGCGAAGTCTTTGCCAAGTGTGACACTCGGCAAAAAAAGTTTTGGTGAGCTGTACATCGGCAATGGCTTCTTTGCCGAGTACCTTTTGTTGGGCACTCGATAAAGACTTTGACGAGTGCCACCTGATTCTCAGCAAAGAAAAGTTGTCGTCATGACGCCAGGTGGCGATGATGGAGACTTTGTCGAGTGCCAACGTGACACTCGACAAAGGCCCCCTCTTTGCCGAGTGTTGTCACACCCGGGTTTTAGGGGTCCAAAACCTGGGCGTGAAATAAACACCAGGTGTTCTAGGACCAAGTCTCACACATATGATGAATAGTGGTATAGAAACGAATGTCACATCTTTACTATATAATAGGAGTTCTATATAAAATAAATAAATAATTACATCATATGAAGACACGATGCAGCAACCCAAAGTTGACTAGGAGACGACGTCCTAGACCTCTCACGAACTCGTCACAGCATCCTCCAAGCGCCTCATCCTATGGTACCTGTCCTTGACCTGTGGGGGGATGTGAGACAGTAAGAGTGAGCTCACATACGCTCATCGCTCAACAAGTTGTGGGGAATAATGTGCCTGAACTCGCCAAAGATGGGAGCTCATGTGGAGTGTAAGGCTTACCAAAGAGGATGGCTAGAGCTGAGCATTGCTTTTAAAGTTGATCAAAATTTTATTAGAAATTACTAAGTATAAGTAAATACCAAACCAATTAAGTAGTAGAACAAAAGTAATAACAACACCTGCGATGCAATGCATATGGCAAATTGAATTTAATTCCATAAATTAATCATGTGAGGGTCCGAGCTGCTCATGACCGTGAGCATGACTGATATACTAGTTTTACACTCTACATAGGTTGCACATCTTTACCCACAAGTCATGTTACCCATTTTCCACGGGGTTGTACGGGCCCCATACACCTCTACCAAGGAAGCGAGGCAGGGTAACACTACGAGGCCTTTACAAAGTTCCACTAGCTTCAGAAAACCCGCTATAGTTTATAGGAAGCTCCAATGCAGGGATCCCTCGTCTGACCGCCATTGCAGCAAAATGGGTAAGGTAGTCCTCTTTCGGGTAAGGTAGTCCTCCACTAGCTTTCCTAATTAGTCAGCCAAGGGCGTCCCATACCACCCTTGTGGTAGCACTGTTTTCCCGGGTGGTCGCTCCATGTTCCAATTAACATAATGATCTTATCATGAACTATAAATAACATCTGATAATAAAAGTATGATAATGAATAATGTGTAACTCCATACCCAAAACCACATAAAGCAATAGCAGGTACTGCCCAAGAATATAGTGGTAAACAAGGTATAAAGATAGTCAAACTATGGTAACCTATTAGGTCCCATCAAAATTAACCTATGAAGATCATTATGATTAATCAGAACATGACTGGGTAAAAAAAGAAGTGATCAAGGGCA
Organism: Zea luxurians; assembly: GCA_029449295.1. Lineage (NCBI taxonomy): Eukaryota > Viridiplantae > Streptophyta > Magnoliopsida > Poales > Poaceae > Zea > Zea luxurians. The sequence goes on from JAOPSE010000028.1 coordinate 36,357,699, forward strand.
CAACTTGCTTGGGACTTGAGATTCCAGGTACCAACTTGCTCTCCAGATGACTAGTAACCTCGCTGCTAGTCGTAGCAATACAGATAAACATGGTATAGGCAAAATTAACATTACACCAAACATAAGAACAAACTGTATAATAATAATCTACGTGTTGCTACGAGATCGTGGGATCGCGAACCACTAAAATCGAAGTTACAGGTAAGGAGTTATGATTTATGGAAGATAAATGTGATTAAACATTAAACTATATTATAAATTGGTTAATACACATTATATGAGAAAATACTATAAATAATTAATTCAACTTTAATCTTAATTATAACTTGACTAGAGATCATATTTTAACCAAATTATAATTATGGACATGTTAACTTTGATTAGAAGAGTTAATCTAGTAGACATAGGTTAAATAAAGATCTAACTATATAATTATGCAACATGGTATGAATAATATTGTTACTGTGTAGTAAATATTTATATGAATCTAACGCAACTTGAACGGATCGAAACGGAGTTAAAATGAGATTTCAAGGTTATAGGTGCTAGGTACAAGATTAATAAGAAGATTAATTTTAATATAGTTTTCATGTCAAAACAGAGACATTAGTTGATAAACAATAATATTACAAAATAATAGAAACTAAAATGGATCAATTTAGACTTAATATAAATTTTCTAGGGATTAAACCAGTTTCTGCAATTAATTTTATACTAAAAATCTATTTCCATAATCATTTATTCATTTTCTCTATCCTCTGGATCATGCGCACTATTACAGAAAAGCTCAGGGGTTAACTCGCAAAAGTCTCTCAGACACAGACTACCCACGTGGTGGACTGCAGCTGCGGGTTTATTTCTACGAAGCTCAGGGACTCATATGTTAACCTGCCACAACGAAGGGGTATCGCTGCGCCGGGACCGTTGGATCAACTACCACCCCCAGATTACATAGCCCATTTAAGTGAGTCGGTACGCGCTACTGGCCGCTAGATCTTGGATCTACGGTCAGTATTTAATGAAACGCGATCCAATATGGGCCATTCGATCTGCCCAACGGTTTGGATCAGATCACCGAAAGGATACCTCCCCATCTAATTGTAGCCATTAATCGAGGATCCAATGGACACGAGTTCGTCACCCACCTCCCGAGCAGTCACCGAGCGGCAGCGCCAATTGCTACACGGCGGCGCCCTCCAGCGAGTAGCGCGACCAGGGTCCCGTTCACCAACCACAGTGCTTTCCAGAGCTACGTGATGTGCTAACAGAGGCGAACGTATTGAAGGAAAAACATACTGAGGATTGTGCGGGCAATGCACTGGTCACGACATGCGGTGAAGAACCCACACCGGCGACGAATTCCAGCGTCCCGACTATCTCGCTAGCTCAGAAACTCCGCAAGAGCAATTCACAAGCATCGCAGAAGCTCTACAAGTAGTCCCCATGGCCGGGTTCTCCTAGATGGCGCAGATCACCGGCGACGACCTTCCCCCCAAAGCACAGGAGACCCAATCCTCTGTGGCGGCGTACGACACTCCGAGATTCCCTTGTCTGGGGGCTGAGGGGGATCCAAGGGGCTCGGAATATATAAAGCCCCAGCCACGGAGAGGCCGGCCAAGCGAGCGAGATCGTCGGGGAAGGACGGTCCGAGCCCAAGGGTGTTTGATAGGCGAGATTTCTGGGCTATTACAACAACCCGATGGTTTACTCCATGCGCGAGATTGACATGGGAATAAATGTCTAGCGGATCCATCAAGCGGCCAACCACTCGGCACCAAAGAGCATACATGGCGAGGGGAGAGATGGACGAAATAGTGAGAATCATTGAGTGGATCTCGGGTGAGCCACCAGCTTGAAGACGACCCTGACAAGCTGGGCCCACACACAAGACACCCAAGCGAGAGGCGCTGAGGACAGTGTCCCAGTATGCGCGCCAGCGTCGTGAGGCCTTCCACAGGGCCCCACAAGTCAGTGAGCAACCCGACCAATAGCGAGGGAAGCGTGCATGCGGGATGGTAGACTGGGCCGGCACGAGGAGATTAGTGGAGATGGGCCAAGAAGGTGAGTGGAGGAGAGGTGGTTCGGCTGAGGACATTCGGCCCATGAGCACGAATTTCCTTTATTCTTTTCTAAATTCCTCTTTTTTCTATTTGAATCTCTAATTTCCAAGTTCAATCCAAATTCAAATGTGTGTTTAAGTTTGACATATCTAATGCACAAGCAATAAAATCCCAGCATGAGATACACATTATTTATTTATTTATTTATTTATTTGTTATTTGCATAATTTAATGCCATAAGTTGAGTATGCAAAGAGAAAAGGAATTCAAAGAATCCCCAAAACACCCTCTTATAAATTTATTTATTTATTCATTATATATATATATTTTTTCTTATACCAATTTTGGCTTTACAAGTGTCTTCTGTACCGACCCTCGGCAAAGAAGCCACGTGGGCCCCTTTGCTGGTTCCTTTGCCGAGTATATTAGGAGGCACTCAACAAAGGCTCCGTCTTTGCCGAGTGTCGGCTGGACTAGCTCTCGGCAAAGGGAGCACCAGTATGCCCCTTTGTCAGTTACTTTGCCGACTACGTTAGGTGGCACTCGGCAATGTTGATTGTTTGTCGAGTGTCATGATAACGTACTAGGCAAAGAAGTTTTACCGGTTCCCAGGTGTGCCTTCTTTGCCGAGTGCAATTGTCATGACACTCGGCAAAGTACCGCTTTGCCGAGTGTTGCACTCGGCAAAGTTACCAGAATATCCATTTTTATTTGTATTGGTACTCCATCCAAACAAACAAAAGATATATCACTTAATTATCCACAGATATCATAGAATCATCACATACATCAAACACACGACATAGCTCACAAAAAATCACATGTTTCTTCACAAAGATCACAAGTCACAAGTATACAAAAACAGTTCACAACACTAACAAGTACTCACATAAATGAGTCCACAACATCCAATATATGCCATAAACATGTCTCACTACTAATTTTAGAAGAACATCAGCGAGGTGGTGTAGCATCCCGGTTTTTGGCTCCAAGGTTAGAAACCCTAAACTCTTTAACCCCTACTTATTTTTCTTAAAGCCTAAGCCTCATAAGCATTTTATTTCTCATATACATAAACCATGTTTGCTAGTAGCACTTCACACATGTAGTCTCACCTAGCATTTCATTTTTACACCTAGAAAATCTCTTATATATATATTTACATAAAAAAGAAAAAGAAATTAAGGCAGGAAAGAAAAGAGAAAAGAAAAACCCTCTCCCCCGGCTGGGCCGACTTCGGCCCATGCCCACATCCCCCCTCTCTCGTGCCCGAGCTCCCCCACTCCCTCGGCTCAATTCCGGGCCCATCATCGCGCGTGCCATCCCCACCCACACTCGCTCTCTCTCACTGACCGCTCGGCACCACTCGCCAGCCGTGATCTCTATCGCTCCCTCGTACCCGTGCCCCGCTGAAGGTCTGGCCCCACCAGTCAGCTGCTGTCCCTCCTCCTTCGCTCACCACGCATGACAACAGCGCGATCACCACCAGCCGCCATCCTTCCCTTGCCCCGCCATTACTCCTGTGCTAGTGAAGTTAGGCACCATTTTGTCCCCCGCCCACTATGCTCGCACCCTCACACGGCACCTCCCCGAGCCATCCTGTCGCCGGCGCTGTGCGCCATTACCACCGCCGATGTGCACCTCACCGGCGCCAGTCAGCCTCAGCTGCTCCCCTCCCTCGGGCGCCTATAAAAAGGCCTCCCCGAGCTCCCTTTTCTCCTCGCATCGGCCTCGACCACTCTCCCTCCACTAGGCTCAATCGAGCTAGCGTCGCCGCCTCCCTTCGCTCCGGTGAGCTCCCCCCCTCTCCTCTCCAATAGCCTAGTGTCAAATTAAGCTAGCTCACTAACTTCACCATATCACCACGAACACAGAAAACCGCATCCCACCCCTATCACACCCCAAGGCCTCACCGTCACGAGAGCTCTGCCAATTCGCTGTGGTCGGCCTCTTCGAGACCGCCATCGGTGAAATCCACCTCACCACCGTGACCCCTACCCTGCTCATGCTAACCCATCGCCCCGACCACGGGAACTGGGCCACCGACGGGGAACCGCCGTCAAACCCGCCAGCGATCGATTTTCCTCCCCGGTCGGATGGTTCGCCCCCCTGACGCCGTCTTCCCCTCCCTCTCACTGGCACATGGGCCCGTGCTCATGACGCCGTCCCTGCGCCCGCCTGTTCCGTGCTCCGTCTTTGGGCCGTGCTGGGCCGGCTCGCCTGGCATGGCCACGCGCACCCACGCTCGGCTTGGGCCAAATCCCCCCTCGGCCCGTTTTAACCGAGAATCATTTATCTTTTTCCTTTTCCTTTTTCCTTCCCCCTTTATCACACATATTTTTATATGTTGATATTTTATGCACTAGAAATGATCCAAACACTTATACGTCACAAAAAATGATGATTAGGAACTTGGCACACTTTACTTAGCAAGCAATGTTGACGTATTGTTTATTTCCTGTTTTTTGCAAGACGAAGAGGGGCCTGACTTTCTGGAACCCATAGCTCTGGAAGAAGGGCAGGAGCCTGACCTCCCGGGAAATAGAACTTTTGTGCCAAGAGAGCTTTGACGAAGACAAGTTCATTCTACCCTTGATGCATAAATTACCTATTCTTTTTACCACTACCTAAGCTAGGATATGGAATGGTTTTTTATGCATTGTGAGTCGAGTGATAGCCTGCATTAAAGAATACCTTTTTGCTACAAAACGATGTGGGTTAGGGTATGGTTTCAAGAGAGAAATGTTTTCAAAAATGTGTATGATGAAGGGTTATCACCCTTATCACCATTTGAGTGGGATGATTAGGACTCCCTTGTTTGGGAGGGCCTCAAGGTGTTGGCTCAGTCGGGTTAGGTGTGAGCATAAAGGATTGTCCCCCTCATCTAAGGACCGGTTTTGTCATCCTTCACTATCTGTACTCATGACAAGTACAACCACTCGAGACTGTATGGGCAGTCACTCGATCTAAACTTGCACGGTCCGAACCCCAGGATTATTGATGGTTGGGGACCACCGGGAGGATAAGGAGGGGGAATGTTTTTGTCCCAGTTTGGGCATGAAGGTGGCCTTTTTCCTCCTGGTATAATCGGTAAGGTAGGTCGTGCAAGGAAGGAAAGAGCTTTGGTGTCGGATCTCATGGCAGTGAGATCACAGAGCCGGACTAGTGGGTAAAGTGTACCCCTCTGCGCAGAGTTGAAACCTATTCGAATAGTCCGTGTCCACTGGTATGGACGAGTCTGGTGTGGTATGACAATCAGGGTTTTTATCTTAAGAAAAGGGGAAATGCGTGAGTACTTTTGGAATTAAAGATGAGGCAACGGGAGCGGGAAGCTTAATGGTGGTTGAGTATGAAAAAGTGCTACTTCTTTCTTTTTCTGGGTAAAAACAACAAGTATTGCCTTTCCTCAAAAAAATAAAGAGTGACTACAACTCCACCATATCAAGCATGTACTACATAGGTCCCCTCTCTCTTTATGGGTTTGGATGGGCTTGCAGAATACGTAAGTATTCACCCAGCTTATTTATGTTTTTTAGCTACTGAAGACTTCCTTTCTACTATGTTCGACTAGAAAAGGGGGTTGTGTCTGCACCCAGTCTGCCTGTGGCTCGGGCTAGTTTTATCTCGCTCCACTATTATCCCAAGCTTGCTAGAGCTTGCTTTTGGTATTGTAATAACTATTTTGTAAGACTGTACTATCTGATGAAATGAATGTATTTACTAGCCTCCTGGGACTAGTAATTGTATCACATTTGAGTCCCAAAGGATCAGGAGGTTCAGGTGGTATCGGAGCCATAGGACTAGCCGTAGATCACAGCCCTAACCTAAAAGCTTTACTCAAAAGAAAAAACCTCTTAACCTCTTAAAAGAATCTCTCTTCTTTCCCCCAATATTAACAACTCTTCTTCTCTTGATACCAGATGGAGGACACCTTGTCCTTAAAACATCCTATTGCTCGGAGGTGGAAGGATTCCTTTATTTCTTCAGAGTTGTGCGCTTCGCGTGGGAGTTCGCAAGAAGCCGGAGTATGTCTGAAAGGAATACTGTGAAAATGGAGTTGAGAAGTGCTCCATGGTAGTCTACCTGGGGGAAAGTCAAAGCTACCCAAACCATCCACCTCTCCAGATCACCGCTACTGGCCACCACTTCCTAGACACATGCCAAAATGCTGCCCTCAAAGCCCTCCGCCAACTATGCCAAAACTACAACAAGGAAGTCGCTGAGACACCCCTTCGCTACTTCCCACCCAACAACAAAAATAACCCTGCTTGGAGGAAAAGACTCCAAGCTTTGTCAGGAGAGAGCATAATGAGGATGATCCACCGTGTTCTACATGGCCGGATATCTCCACACCCTTAACACCAATTTGATGACCTTTTCTCCCATTGCACCCACCTAAACTCTCAGTTGAAAAGCCTAGAGCAGCAGATCAAGGAATTGAAGGAAGAAAATGCAGCCCTCCAAAACAGTCTCGAGTTGGCAGAAGGCGAGGATGCCAACACTCGTGAGGCATACAAGACCCTGAAGATGGACTATGCTGGGAAACTGAAGAGGTTTGCCCCAGTCAAGAAGATCTAGAAGTGTTTAAAAAGCTAAGGATGCCAGACTGGCTCGAGGGAGGAGTCCCCGCCAGCATTGCCTTCAACACTAGGGATAGAAAACCTTTCTGATGTCGAGGGAAGTGTCCCTAGCTATCCTTGATAAGATTCTCAAGGAGTTTTGGGGACACTTTAGTAGGAGAACGCTCATGTGTAGTATAATCTATGGTTGTTGTCGTGCTTGTAATGAACTGGTTTGTTGAATAAAATAACATATTTGCAAAAAAATTAACATATGCATAGTAGTGATTCCTTTATCCCCTCTGGCAGATGGCCTCGGATAGAACCACGCTTACCGCCTTAGGAATTGGAGCAAGGATCCCCCTAGGCATCGAAGGTGAGGACGGGGGGCGGAGAGCAAGACCCACGTCCCTGCACCTCCAGAAATGCCACTAGATCTAGCCCATGTTCTAGCCAACCAAACTCGACTCATTGAAGTCCTCACCAAAAGCCTCGAGAATCAGTGCCCGAATGGAGGAAGACTACAGGACAGGATGGGAGAATTTCTAAGGCTCAAGCCTCCATGTTTGCTGGATCTAGCAACCCACTCGATGCTGATGATTGGCTGCGCACCAGCAAAGAGAAAGCTA